>WNWU01000063.1:3401591-3430656 GCA_012654045.1 Ptyas mucosa | reverse complement strand
AAGAAAGAAAGAAAGAAAGAAAGAAAGAAAGAAAGAAAGAAAGAAAGGAGCCAAACTTCAAGTTTACTTGCCCACAATTTTAATTCTGCCTCAAGCCTTGTTCTTTATTATGTCTTGTTCTGCTCTGCTCCAGTCACTTGGAAATAATAAATATTTGCTACAAAACCATTTTATTTCATATGTAAGTCTTTATGACCCAATCACATTCTTTTATTATCTGGTGCATCCACAGAAGCAACGGCCAAAGATCATTTACTTCAGGTTTATGCACAGGTTTGGAGAGAGGATCACCTGCTCCCGTCTCCACTCCATTGCTCAGCAGGGCCCTTCAGGAAACCCACCAGAGAATAAAACTGAGAGAGTAAAGCCGGGAGAAAATGTTGGCGTCTGCCTGAAATCACAAAATCAGATTAACCTCTCTGACTCCTAAGCCTCAGGGGACCAGCTCACAAAAACAATTCTACCCCATTAGAATCCAATAGAAGTGTATAGTATATACCGCAACATTTTATGGGAATAAGTGAAAGAATAAAGAAAACCACTTCTTTGTAGACCTCTATAGTAGATAATACATAATATTTCCAGCACATATAACTCAGTGGTGAGATTCAATTTTTTTTACGACGGGTTCTGTGGGTGTGGCTTGGTGGGCGTGGCATGGCTTGGTGGGTGTGGCTTGGTGGGCATGGCAGGGGAAGGATACTGTAAAATCTCCAATCCTATTCCACTCCAGAGGAAGAATACTGTAAAATCTCCATTCCCTCCCCACTCCAGGGGAAGGATGCTGCAAAATCCCCATTTCCTTCTGATCAGCTAGGACTCAGGAGGCAGAGAATAGATGAGGGTGGGGCCACTCACAGGTGGTATTTACCGGTTCACCACCGGTAAATTTTGAACTACTCAAAATTTTGAACTACTCAAAATTTCCGCTACTGGTTCTCTAGAACTAGTCAGAACCTGCTGAATACCACCTCTGATATAACTGTTCTAATCATCCCTGTTGGAATGGGAAGGAATCTGGATATTTGGAAATTGCCAAATCCTCATTTCATTCAACAAATTAATTCTTCATCTGCAAAACAGAATGCAGATTCCAGCTGTTGCTTTCTAAATGCCATTACCTTACATTTGCCTTCAAAATGTCTCAATTAAGTCACATTAGGCACCTGCCATTTATAAAGTTGTGGTTGGGTATCTCTGCAACCTGATTATTAGAGTCCATATGCTGTTTGGAACCAAGAGTTGGATGCTTAAAGATTACATTTACATAAACATTAAGAAATGTTCTAGCATTGCCTTCTTCTGGAATTTTGACAAAACTTGTCCTTTCCACGTGGGAGAACCAGACAAGTGGATGTATTGTAAACCATCCTAGGACAGGGTACAGCTCGTATCTCCAACTAGAATAACTGTACCCAGAGCAATCAAAACCAACTCTGAGAAATATAATACTCCTTACACAAATATCCCACGCTCCACAGCATGAAGGAAGTAGTACAACCTCTATCATATGCTTAATCGTGATCTAACTTATTGCATCCAATTTAACTATTGCAGTTGAACAAGACTCAGGAAACTTTATTCCACAGGTCCAGCAATTGTAGTAGTTGGCAAAAATTAGCTGACTACCAGCAGGAAAATACAACTGAGGGGGCAGAGGGAATCCCACCCTTCCCTATTCAACACTTGTAGGTCCCAAGTGCTTTCTTGCAATCAATATCTGGTTGACTTTCTATTAGGATGATAAATCTAGATAGAAGATTTCTTCCCTTCTTGATCAATAATTTTGTCCCTGAGAGGTGTCTTCTTGTGTTTGGTGGGGTTTTTAAATAGCATTGGAGGTGAATTCCATTGTATGCTTGAGGATGGAATCACATGGGTGGGTTATGCTAGAAAGTTATTTTCAAATGTAAAACTTCCAGGTTTCTTTGCTTGAAATAGTCCTTGTTAAGGATGACATAGTACAGAATAACAGAGTTGGGAGGGACCTTAGAGGTCTTCTAGTCCAACCCCCTGCTTAGGCAGGAAACCCTACACTACTTCAAACAAATGGCTGTTCAACATCTTCTTAAAAACTTCCAGTGTTGGAGAATTCACAACTTCTGGAGGCAAGTTGTTCCACTGATTAATTGTTCTAACTGTCAGGAAATTTCTTCTTAGTTCTAGGTTGCTTTTCTCCTTGATTAGTTTCCACCCGTTGCTTCTTGTCCTGCCCTCAGGTGCTTTGGAGAATAGCTTGACTCCCTCTTCTTTGTGGCAACCCCTGAGATATCAGAACACTGCTTTCATGTCTCCCCTAGTCCTTCTTTTCATTAAAGTAGACATATCAGCAACATGGTGGCTCAGTGGCTAAGATGCTGAGCTTGTTGATCGAAAGGTCGGCAGTTCAATGATTCGAATCCCTAGTGCCATGTAAGGGGGTGAGCTCCCGTTACTTGTCCCAGCTTCTGCCAACCTAGCAGTTTGAAAGGATGTAAAAAATGCAAGTAGAAAAATAGGGACCGCGTTTGGTGGGAAGGTAACAGCGTTCCGTACACTTTTGGCATTTAGTCAAAGAGATGTCTTCGGACAGTGCTGGCTCTTCGGCTTTGAAACGGAGATGAGCACCGCCCCCTAGAGTCGGGAATGACTAGCACATATGTGTGAGGGGAACCTTTCCTTTTCCCTTACCCAGTTCCTGCAACTGTTCTTCATATGTTTTAGCCTCCAGCGAGGCTTGTTGATTTACTTTTTCTGACACCCGCCTGCTATGATTATATTATTGGAAGCTTTAGAAAAATTGCAAAGATCCATCTTTGTGAAGGCCACTTTTGCTTCCAGGGAATGATTTTACTCATTCATCATTGGTTGCACAATATAATGCAACCTTTACCCAGACTGTATGTCCATGAAGACCCTCAGCCATCCAGGCAAAGCTGAATCCAGGCCATGATTCCACCTTCAGACACTTTTGCCTGGATGACTAAGCATCTTCATCCACAACAGAGGTGGGTTTCAGCAGGTTCTGACCAGTTCTGCAGAACCGGTAGCAGAAATTTTGAGTAGTTCGGTGAACCGGTAGTAAAAATTCTAACTGGCCCTGCCCCCATCTATTCTTTGCCTCCCAAGTCCCAGCTGATTGGGAGGAAATGGGGATTTTGCAGTAACCTTCCCCTGCCACGCCCACCAAGCCACGCCCACCAAGCCACACCCACAGAACCGGTAGTAAAAAAATTTGAAACCCACCACTGAGCAATTTTGGGGGAGGAAACCTCTTAGGTTGGTGTGACAAAAGTTGCTACATTCCAACCACTCTCTGCCTGACTTGCTCTGACTGGTGAAGCTGCTTGGATGAGCAACAAAATGTCTCACACTAACAAAAACATTTCTAATTCCCATGAGTCAACCTTCAGACCCTTTACCTATACTGTTGTTGTTGTTGTTGTTGTTGTTATTATTATTATTATTATTATTTTGAACTGCATGAATTTTATCTGGAAGCCGCACGGTGGATATTTTGTCCAATTGCCTATTTTAAAGTCTTATTTTGAAGAAATGAGGACAGGGGAAATTTAACAAATGAAATAAACTTTCTTGTTATGAACATATCTGGATATTACTGTTTCATATCTTCATGAAGCTGGACCACAGGACCCTCTCTGCAGATGTCTTCTTCATTGTTCCCAGGCTGGGGAAGAGACTTCCTTGAATGTTAAATTTATCCCAATCCATCTGTTTCTAGGAAGTCTGGAAATAGAAGTAGAAAGAAGTAGAAGTAGAAGTAGAAGTAGAAGTAGAAGTAGAAGTAGAAGTAGAAGTAGAAAGAGTGGAGTGGAGTGGAGTGGAGTGGAGTGGAGTGGAGAGAAGTGGAGTGGAGTGGAGTGGAGAGAAGTGGAGTGGAATGGAGTGGAGTGGAGTGGAGTCTCTCAGTGTACATAAAAAGAAAAGATATGTTCATCAAGAATCATAAGGTAAAACACTTAATGATAGTCATAGGGTACAAATAAGCAATCAAATCCTACTAGGAAACAATCAATATAAATTGTAAGGATACAAGCAACAAAGTTTCAGTCATGAAGTCATAAGTGGGAGGAGATGGGTGATAGGAACGATGAGAAGTTTAATAGTAATAGTAATGCAGACTTAGTCAATAGTTTGACAGTGTTGAGGGAATTATTTGTTTAGCAGAGTGATGGTATTCGGGAAAAAACTGTCCTTGTGTCTAGTTGCTCTGGTGTGCAGTGCTCTATAGCATCGTTTTGAGGGTAGGAGTTGAAACAATTTATGTCCAGGATGCGAGGGGTCTGTAAATACTTTCACAGCCCTCTCTTTGACTCATGAATATTAATCTACCTAGACACATTTTAATGAACAAATGCCGTTACTCTTTGAATAACAACAAGTATTACTTCTTTGGATGTTGTCCTTTTTATGTCTTATTGCAAAATAAGAAAAATAATAATACAGTATGGATCTCAGAGTTCTAATCTAATTTCCTTCCCAATGCAGAGCAAACTATTGGGATTTTTTTTCCCCTAATCTTTTCTGAATTTTCTGATCCATCTGAGTTATAGTCCATTTATAAATATCCATGGCATGCACACATTTCCAGTGTACATTGTACAATATATATTCTACGCACAGCAGCTACCACCATTAAAAAAAATGTTCTGTATGCATGCAGCTTGGCTCATCTGTCCCTGTATGGATCATCCCTGAATTACAGTCTTATCTGAAATATTCTTTAAGCTTCTTATCTCTCCCAATCAATTGGAAATAGCGGAGAAAGGAAAGAAATAAATTAGCTGGCTGCGATGGCCGAGTCAGGAATCGGTGGTCAGTTTTAAATCAATAAGCTGTTTAAGAGCTAGGCAGAGAAATTCAATGGCATTAGTCAGAGCACTCCAATCCTACAGATTTTAAGGCTCTATAGGTCTACCACAACGTAGTACAGTAGGGTGAAAAATGTGGGGGAAGAAATGTCCCCATTTCTGTTTTTGTTTGTTTGTTTGTTTATCAAATTTATTTTAACCAGTGTGGGAAGAAATATTCATCTGGTTCCGTTCCAAGCTGGGAGAAAGACACTGGAAACATGTAGGCTGATTGGAAAGAAGGTTTAATGATGAACAGACCCACCAAGCACATGGTTCTGGGGCAGCTGACCCCATGGAGTTGAGAGTGGGGTTTTTTTATATACTTTCTCTTGGGCTTTGCACTTGAACTTCCTGTTCCTGTGCAAGAACATACATTCTATTGGCTGTTGTCAGACTCCCATGAGGCCATGTAGGGTTATGTAGGGGTCACAGCTGGCTCTATAGGTTGTCTGAGTTCCCAGGTTTGGTTGAAGTTTGTGCAATTGAAAGGGTGTTGGGCAATTCCTATTGTGGCTGAGGGTTGGATCTTGAGTGAGGGTATTTGCTTATGAATAGAGATATCTAGTTCTCAATATACTCCTTATCTCTTAAGTGCTGACATCTGCTGAGGGTTATTAAGAAATGTGGGGGCTGCTTTCTCCCTCTTTAAAAAAAACTTTCTCAATTTCTCCCTTTGGGAATATAATATTCGCCCTTTTTTTTTAATATTCCTCAAAATATTTCATTCTTCTAGGATGTGGGATGATGACTTTCTACACCAGTAATAAAGGCCGATCCAAATTTCTCACCAATTTGGGGGAGTGGTTAGCAGAGGGCAAGGCCCTGTGTCTTATTAGTCTGCTGTTTAGTTGTGTTTACTTTAGGAAATAGTAAGGCACAGTCCAATAAACAGTCCAGCTCATACACATATAAAGCAGGAAATAGCAAAATGACAGTCCAGGGATAATCCAATAACGAAGTCTTCTTACCAGTCGTCGTAGTCATTCACAATAAACAGTTCTTCTGGATTTGCAAACAGTAGCATACAGAGATACCAGAGAGCAAGAACAGCAAAGAGAAACAAACCATGTTTCTAGCTCCCTCTTAAGGAGATTGGCTACAGAGGTAACCAATCAGGACACAGTATGATGCAATACAGCAGTCTGAAAGCTATATTGACGGTTTATATATTGCCAACCCAATAAGATAGGCAATACTCATTTCCTAACAGTGTTCATTCTGACTTCCATTTCCAGGCAATATTTCCTGTGTTTTGCAAAATGGCGGATTTTGTTACCTCAGAAAGAAGAACCAAATTTGGACACTGATTTTTTTTTAAAAAAGCATGAAGGGAATATTCCAGCAGGAAGCCTAACCAGTCCTTTTGACTCTTTCTGACCCTAGTTCTGGTTCTATAGAATTGTAGCCTTGAAAGGAAGCCATATCCATGAATAATATCTTGTCTCTTCAGAACTGAGATGTCTAAGCTCTATTCAGATTGCAATATGTTTGCAGTAGGTGACTTCTCGGAAACAAAGTGGTAAATGAAACTTAGATTTGTAATAACTTTTCTGCTTCCACAAATAGGGTTTTTCTTTTTTTAATTTACTCCATAAATTTCAGAATAGAGCCACTGTCCAATGTTTATTTCCTCTTTGGCTAAAAGATTTGATTTGATAGGCATCTTTTGCATTTACCTCGACTCAGTTTTATTGGAATGGCTTTATTCATACTGTACATAAAAAAGTGATATCCATAAAAGTACTTTGGTCATAGAAGGAATACTTAAAAAAAAACATCTATCTCCTTTTTACGTTGCTGGGCTTCATCCTTTTTTCTTTAAACACATTGTCTGTGATATATGAACAAATTAAGGAACAATTTGGCATTGTTGTATTAGGAGGAGGAGGAGGAGGAGGAGGAGGAGGAGGAGGAGGAGGAGGAGGAGGAGGAAGAGGAGGAAGGAGGCTTTACGTAAATATACACCAGGGGTGAAATCCAAATTTTTTTACTACCGGTTCTGTAGGCATGGCTTTGTGGGCGTGGTGTGGCTTGGTGGGTGTGGCAGGGGAAGGATATTGCAAAATCCCCATTCCCTCCCCACTCCTAGGGGAAGGATATTGCAAAACCCCCATTCCCTCCCCACTCCTGTGGGAAGGATATTGCAAAATCTCCATTCCCACCCCACTCTGAGGCCAGCCAGAGATGGTATTTGCCGGTTCTCCAAACTACTCAAAATTTCCGCTACCGGTTCTCCAGAATCTGTCAG
Organism: Ptyas mucosa; assembly: GCA_012654045.1. Taxonomy (NCBI): domain Eukaryota; kingdom Metazoa; phylum Chordata; class Lepidosauria; order Squamata; family Colubridae; genus Ptyas; species Ptyas mucosa. The sequence goes on along the minus strand of WNWU01000063.1, from coordinate 3,423,555 downwards.
AACCTGCTGGATTTCACCCCTGATTTACTCTCTCGGAAATTCATGAAAAACTGCAGACCATCATTTTTCTTAACAGACTTTTATTCCCCATAAACATCTCTATTTGTATCTTTTCCATTACTATTAATGAAGTCAGTGAATAGAAATATGTCAGCAAGGTAAACTCAGAAACCTTTCCCAGTCTGTAGAATATTGTCAGATTTGTTTTAATTACTCAGCTGATGGCTGCTTTATTGTTTTAATACCTTTATGTATGAGTTGTGGGCGGTTGTTATACACAGACTTGCTGACTGTTAGTAGATGGGTAGACAAATATATTAAATTCCCTATTGTTTGCTCTCAATATAATTGCCAGAGAGTTCATTTGATTGTGTTACCGTTTCTAAGATGAAAATGCATTTCTCAGGTGTTAGAGTAAGGGATGACTAGAGTTTCGGAATGTTCTTTTGACTTTCCAAAAATTGCTTATTCACAGAGGAAATGTTTTCTGGATAGCTTTTGTTTGTTTTTGTTTTGTTTTAAAACGCTCTTTTTTAAAACCTGCTGGATAATCTTACTTGCATTCAAAACTATTTTTTCACTATTGTTGATTCACAGAGGTTTATAAAGCTCTTAACCTCTAGATCTTTTTTGATTCCCTTCCACCAGAAATATATATATATATATATCACTGCATGAAGCTTTTTTACATATGCAGCAGAACGTGAATTACACCACTGTTTCAGCTTTTTATCTATTCTGGTTTTTTTTTTTTTTACTTTATGGGGGGGGGGGGTGGAAAATAAATTTCTAAATGTCCTTGGTAATGCTGCAGTCAGACAATCCAGCATTTTGAACGGTTCTTTGGGGAAACTTATTGAGTGTCATTTTTGAAACTGAGGTTATTTATTACACAAATCAATGACAATCAGAGTAGCCTTATTTGATCCCAACATTCAATTAGCAGCCTCAGGCAGCAACGGAAAATAGTTTGGACAATCACTTCTGATCAGTATAGAGCAAGGGTATCAAACTCAAAGTCCGGGGGCCGGATCCGGCCTGAAGGGTGCTTAGATCTGGCCTACCTGGAGAAAGCAAAGGACCGGCCCTTGGTGCCTCTGCCAGTGAAAATAGAGATTGGGAGTGCTGTGTGTGGCCCTCCCAAGCTCCGTTTTCACTGGCAGAGGGTTGCAGGAGGTCATCGCAGCTGAAAACGGAGCTCGAGAGCCTGTTTTCATTAGCAGAGTGCTTGGACCACCGCAGGTGCCCCCAATACGAGTGACGTCAAGCTGGCCACACCCACCCTGGCCACGCCCACTCCGGCCCCTCAAGGTCAAACACAACCCTGATGTGGCCCTCAATGAAATCGAGTTTGACACCCCTGGTATAGAGAATATCAAGCTAGTGGTCGAAAGAGTGAATGAATGTCTGTCCATTACATGGTTCCTTCCTGCATTTTTGTGTACAGAATCAATATTAAATAGCGATGTCAGGAGAAAAAAGAAAAAAGGAACCTAATACTGCACTTTCCTCAGAGGACTAAAACCGCAGGAGCCATGTATATATGTCTCCAAGCATGATTGGATCGCTGTGAGCTTTGATTACTAATGAATTGAACTCCTAGAAGAGTAATAAGGCAGTGTCTTTTTCTAGATATTTTTCCTCATCTTGTCAAATAAAAATGAGCCCGCATTACAGATTATGCACTGTCTTTATTCAATTTCCAAATTCTAAAGAGGACAGGCGATGGTGTTTCGGTGTTGCTGCATTCAACAACCATCCAATTCTAGCACCGTTTGTTTCACTTTGTTTTAGATTCCAGATAACCCGGATCAATGAAATGAAATTTAGAGATCTCATGATGTATTAAGAAGCCATACATCAACTAAAAACTGTTGTTCAATCTCTTCCTTCCTTCCTACCTTCCTTCCTGGGTAGGAACTGGGTAATTCCAAGTAGCGCAGTTTTTTGCAGTTCCGTTGGAGTTATTGCAGGAAGCTGCAATTTGTTGATGTATCTTATAAAATTCTTGGACATGGTGCCAAGTGCCCCGATGACAATGGGTATCACTGTTACATGTTTCATCTATAGCCATGTAGTTTCGATGGCGATATTTCATTATTTTTCCAGTTCTTTTTCTTCGACTCTGGCATCTCCTGGTACCGCGATGTCAATAAATTGTACATTTTGGTTTTTGACAACTGTGATATCTGGCGTGTTATGTTCCAAATGATGATCCGTCTGTATTCAAAAATAATTTGAAATAATAATAATAATAATAATAATCATCATCATCTCTTTTATTCATTAAAAATGAAACTCAGTCAACTGGACATTTAAAAATGTGTCACAAATACCATTGACTGGTGCTAATGGTTGATACGGGTTGCTGTCAGTGTCCTAGGTATCAACCAAGTACCTTCTTAAAATATATGATGTTCCTAATAGCACAGTTTTTTGCAGTTCTGCTGGTGTTACTGCAGGAAGCTGCAATTTCTTGAAATGTTTTGTGAAATTCTTGGACATGGTACGAAGTACCCCGATGACAATGGGTATCATTGTGACATGTTTCATCCATAACCGTGTAGTTTCTATGGCCAGGTCGCAATATTTCATGATTTTTTCCAGTTCTTTTTCTTCGACTCTGGCATCTCCTGGTACCGCGATGTCAATAAATTGTACGTTTTGGTTTTCGACAACTGTGATATCTGGTGTGTTGTGTTCCAAGTGACGATCCGTCTGTATTCGAAAGTCCCACAAGATCTTCACCTTCTCATTTTCTGTAACTTTTTCCACTTTATGTTCCCATGATTTTTTGGATACAGGAAATTTGTATTTTTTATATTATTTATATTATTATTATTATTATTATTATTATTATTATTATTAGCCACCAAATCAACAGACTGGCTCTGTGTTGGGTTTTTACTGAATATAATACTTTGATTCATGTATTCTATAGTACTCAAAGGAAAGGTTTTTAAGAATTTTTAAATCTCTTGCAATCTAATCCCTTGTCCCTTGATGCTTCCTAAGACTTCTATGTGTCATTAAGTTGATGTTGATTCTTAATGACCTCATAGATAGTCCTTTTCCAAGATGATCTGTCCCCAACCTGGCCTTTCATGTCTTCCAACTATGTGCTATTATCCTGATAATTCAACTTATCCACCCTTCTAATGGTTATCCTCCTCTTTTCTACTAACTTCCACAGCACTTTGGACTTCTCAAGGAAACTTGACTTTACCTAACATATCCAAAATGTAATAATGTGAATCTGGTCATTTGTGCCTTATGTGAGAACTCTGGACACATGTGTTCATTTTCTTGGCTACCCATGGTTTTTCCAGGAGCCTTCTCCACACCAAAATTCCACAGCATTGTTTATTGAATGAATGTGAATCAATAACAAGGGATATATACAAGTAGAATTTTAATAGAGTAGAAATCTTTATATCCACTTTCACTTTGACAGGTCACGGTGGATTAAATCTACACCTCCTGAGGAGCTGATCAGTAGGACTTCTCCTTCTTTCTTTTAAACATATAAGGTTTTTATTGGAGAATTCCTACCATCCATAATTTACACACAGGCTTAAGAACTGGGTATGTCTAGTTTAATGAAAAGAAGAACTAGAGGAGACATAATAGCAGTGTTCCAATATCTCAGGGGCTGCCACAAAGAAGAGGGAGTCTTGCACCTGAGGGCAGGACAAGAAGCAATGGGTGGAAACTAATCAAGGAGAGAAACAACTCAGAACTAAGGAGAAATTTCCTGACAGTTAGAACCATTAATCAGTGGAACGAATTGCCTCAAGAAGTTGTGGGTGCTCCATAACTGGAGGTTTTTAAAAAGAGGTTGGATAATCATTTGTCTGAAATGCTATGGGGTTTTCTGCTTGAGCAGGGGTTGGACTAGAAGACCTCCAAGGCAGGGGTGGGTTCTAAAATTTTTACTACAGGTTCTGTGGGCATGGCTTGATGGTCATGTGACAATTCTTTAGGATTTAGCAGAGGTACTGGTCTACCAGGCTTTTAACTGCTTGCAGAGCTGTACCGGTCTACCCATTTATTTTTGCAGGCACCAGTCTACTCATTTGTTTTTGAAGTCTACCACCACACTGCCTTTTAACACTGATCAGCTGTAGGGCGCCCCTTGGAAGTCCCTCGGCAAGAGTTTAAACAGTTTTTTTCCTTCTAACCGATCAGCTGGGACTCAGGAGGCAGCAATAGATTGGGGGTGGGGCCAAATAAAAGGTAAGAATAATGCGGGGGGGGGGGCGGAGGGACGGCCCAGCTCCTGAACAAACAGAACCGGTTCGGTGACATCATATCATCACCGCTACCGGCTCGGTGGAACCGGGCCGAACCAGGAGGAACCCACCACTGCTCCAAGGTCCCTTCTAACTCTGTTATTCTAACTGACAGTACTCTTCAATTTCATTTGTTATCATTTTGTGCCAGTGGCACATTTTTCAAAAGGGACCATTACTGGTTTTGATGAACCCCTTGAATCAATATTGGAAGTTAATGACTTAAAACAAAATGGACAGTTTTAAAAACAATAGGATTAAAATTACCCAACAGTTTAGCTTCTGGGATGGCTTACTACGCAAATCTCTATTAACTAAATAAAATAATAGAGATTAACTATCCAGATCTCTATTATTTTATTTTTTAGGTATTTTTGTTTTCTAACTTCAAAAGACATCCTAGCTTAAAGAATCTTGGCTTTAGCTACCATCTTTTTTCTTTTAACTGTTGTTTGTCCTCTAGGATTGAAAAAGAAGCCAGTTGTGAGGCAGCTTCTTCTTACTTCAGCACCATTTTTTGAAATACAGCATGTCTCAGTAAAATGCCTTTTATATAATTATTTCCAGCTGCTTTCTTTTCTGTGAGCATAATTTGTATTCTAAACAGGCAGTACCCGCCACTTGAATTTGCCATTAAAATAAGGATTAAGTGCTGATTTGGCATGCTCATCATATGCCAGTTACTACTTTGCTATGGCACCAGCTGGGGACTGTGATGAATCTCTCTGAATGTTCCTCAGATTTCTGTTTTTTCAAAAAGAGAGAGAATGTTTGAGATGTTTACAACACAAATTTGCAAAAAAAAAACAAAAAACAAAAAAACACCCTGTTCCTACTGCTGTTGTTGAATTACTGTTGGCTCTTTTGATTTCTCTAATGGCGCTTGGTGCCACTTCTGAGTTGCCTTTTAGGTTTAGCATAAAATGAAAGGAAAAAATGTTAGCTGCTCACCCGCCAATTCATAAATCGTACTGATTTTTCTCCCCCTCCCCGATATGAATCGGAGAGAAGAGAGCGCAACTTGGAAATCAGGAGTGGGGAGGCGAGATTAATATGTCACCCTCCTGGTTAATTCGGCATTGTAAAGTTGGAAGTAAAGGAGGATGAATAAAAGAAAGTGGTTTCATTTCAAACTTAGGGTAAAATGAAAATCCTGCTTTAAAAATAGATCCTATGATCGCCAGGCAGAAGGCCATCTTCTGATTTGTTTTATAGAAACTGTATCCGAGCTCTCTATGATATCCTTTGACAAAAAAAAAAAAAAAACACCTTCATATTTAAAATACCCACAGTGCATAAGAAACTGGGGGGGGGGGGAGGAGGCAGGAGTCCTGCTTTATTGCAAGATAGGTTTTGTTTATTTTCGTTTATTTTCTTCTTGACAGAAGCTTTCCCGCTTAAAGTGGTCTTTCTTGTATGCTTCTTAGCTTCAGGATGTAAAAGTTAGCCCTACAAGTCCTAATTAGGAGTGTAGGAGAATTCTAATGAAACCTGATGAAATCTGCTTTTCCACCTGATTACCATGGAAACCACAGTTAGCCAACTGACTTCCCTTGGATCAAAATGAATTATTATTAATCTTCCCAGGCAAGGAGTGCTTAGGGATTTGGACTCCTTTTGTTAAAGTTTTAGCTAAGAAACTGAAAAGTTCAGGAAGGATAAATATTAATTCTTAATGTGCTAGTAAGTGAGAATGACTTAGTCTCCCTGGGACTCAGATCGTTGTCACAAAATCAGATATTAACAAATTTAAAGAACAGAATTTGTGTACTCTGAATGGCAGTATCTGGTCTTAAGACAGTACTAATTAAGTGATTCTGTCTAAATGAAGGTCATTTTGACTGAGTGGTGCAAAAGGGGTTATAGAGAAATACAAATATTTATGTATGCTTCATCGTGGTGGTAATTGTTAAATAAGCAGGCTGAAACCTTGAGTACAGAGAAATCTGGGTCATGGTTTTCAGAATTTTATTCCAAAGACATGCAACAAAGTGGGAATTGATTTTAAAAACCCACAGGCAACATGCAGATAAATTTCCATAGTTCAGTAGCAAGACCTGCTTTGTAAATAGAAGATCCCAACTTCATCTAGCATTTGAATGAACAATGGATGACAATGGATTCTTTTCTGGATAATTGATGCTAGTTAGGGGGTCTATCTGTCTAACTACTCTCCTTCTCTCTCTTTCTCTAGTGGACAAATAGTTTGATTCATTCATAATCATAAGTTTCATAATCATAAGTTTATTTGTCAAACATATATAAGATAACAGGTAAAAGTATAAACATAATTTGAATATATGAAAAGAGTAAATAAAAAGGAATATTAGGACAGGAATGCTGGTGCACTTATTACAGACCTCTTAGGAATGGGGTAAGGTCAACAGTAGAGTTTAAGGTTAAAGTTTTGGGGTTTTTGGGGAGAAAGTACAGAGTCAGATAGTGCATTCCAGGCATTGACCATTCTGTTACTGAAGTCATATTTTCTGCAATTGAGTTTGGAGCGGTTTACCTTGAGTTTGTATCTATTATTTGCTTGTGTATTGTTGTGGTTGAAGCTGAAGTAGTCATTGACTACATTCCTTCTCTCTCTCTCTCTCTCTCTCTCTCTCTCTCTCTCTCTGTGTGTGTGTGTGTGTGTGTGTGTGTATGTGTATGTGTATGTGTTCCCATGTATTCTAGTCAATGACCGAGTTAATTTTCCCAGTTTTTGATTGGCTTTCCATTACAGCTCTACTTGTCCAGATAAATCATTCATTTAATGCAAATCTTGATTCATGATTTGGTGAATACTAGACTACACTGCCAAATGGATATTTCTACAAAGTTGATTTCTTAGTGATATTGTCCATCAATCTAACCAGGGTTGCATCCAGCTGAGCTAAATTAAGAAGGGCTTGGCATGGTGGGTACTTTGAGTGATGTCCTCAGGATGTTGCAATCCTGAAGGTTTGATGGGGAATTCAAGATCCTAGAAGAAATGGACAGCAAACTCCCCCCCCCCACACACACATACCAAATTGGTAAGAAAATCTACACCGTCATTCCCATGTAAGCCCCAGACACTGAATGTTACTTTGAGAAAACTTCATCTTCATCTTAAATGTTTGCTGACACCATGGTCCACCATGATTATCCTGTCATCTTGACTCAATCTGGTTGCTGGTACTCAATCTGGTACTCAAACTCAATCTGGTTACTGGTATGGGATACAACATAGGACTATCGAAAACATGTTCTTTTCTACATATAAAATGCAACAACAACAAAGGCTGTATTATGTTTTCATTCCATGCAACCACAATTTACAAATTCATTAGTTTGCATGAGAATCCCTTATTCACTAAGTTTTTGTTTTTGTTTAATTTACAATGGAGTTCAGAATTCTTTGGAGTGCATGCACATCACACATGTTTTATAGAATTTCCCCCCCTGGCCTGATCTAACAAAACTTTTAAAAGAATCCTGCTCTTAGGTAAAGTGGTAAGAAAGTTTTTATTCTCTGTTCCAGATAACACCCATACATGTTTATTACATGCTTAATTTATTTAGTTTGAGTTATGGCATTATATATGTCTTTTTGGCGGAAAATAGTAGCAAAATGAAGTTCTTCTTATCCATAAAGAATTCAATAACATGCTTATTAGTCAAAAGATAGCACGAAGTGCTATATTGTAGATAGAGTTTCTCCAATAATTAGAATGTCAATCTATCATACTGAATCTACGGAACATGGGAAGGAATTTATTTGAAATGATTCTTTCTATATTCTCCTCAAAGCACATCATAGAATGTAAATCTGTTGGTGCCTCATTGTTTTTCAGTTACTGAAAGGAAAATAAATTATACTTATCAGCTAATTCTATAACAATCTGGAGGGCTAATGGTCTTTTAAATGTCAAAAAGGAGAGACAATATTCATTATCTTGTCCGGAACTATTTTATGCCTTCACTATTTTGAGTCTATACCTCGTCCTTCCTCATATTTATTAAAAGTAACTATTTTTCTTTTCATTCATTCTTTCTTTCTTTTGTAACAAATACTAGAATATTTATCTGGTCTTGCTGGAATTCAGTTCCTTGTTTGTTTATTTATGTTTGGCTTCACAAAATAGGCACAGCAAACTATCCAGCTATTCCAGCCTATAATCAGACATGTACAGTTAGATACATGGTTTTATTGTATAAACTCTTTCTTTGTCACACACACACACACACACACACACACACACACACCTTTACAGTTCTTGTTACCATTTGTCCAAATGTTTTCAGCAGCCCTTTGTTTCTGCAGTGTGTTCTTGCAACAACAAAACTATTGATGCAACTAAGAGGTTTTTGTTATCAGCCTAAGCCTGTGATGGGGAATCTATGACATATGGCACATCTGGTGTGCCAGGTGACATGTGGCACTGGAACATGTGTGCGCCGGCCAACTGATTTTCGGGCCTTCTGGGCCCACCAGAAGTAGGGAAACAGGCTGTTTCCTGCCTCTGGAGGGCCGGTGGGTAGAGGGGTGGGGAAGGCCTGTTTTTCTTTCTCACCTGGCTCAGATCCTCTCTATGCATCTGGGGAGGGTGAAAACAGCTTTCCCCACCCCCTCGGAGGCCCTCTGGAGGCCCGTTTCCCAACTTCCTGTTGGACAGGAAGTGACATTTTTTGCTGCCCCCAGCCTCCAGAGCCTCTCTAGGAGTATCCATTGTTCTTGGATACAGGATAATACCCTGTTTCCCCGAAAATAAGACCCAACTGGAAAATAAGCCCTAGCATGATTTTTCAGGATGCTCGTAATATAAACCCTACCCCCAAAATAAGCCCCAGTTAAGATTGTCAGCCAGATGGGTGCATTTAGTACTGTATTTCCCCCCAAAATAAGACCTAACCAAAAAATAAGCCCTAATGCGTCTTTTGGAGCAAAAATTAATATAAGACCCGGTCTTATTTTGGGGGAAACACGGGTAATAATAATAATATCTTACAAGCTCAATACATTTTCTAGCACTCTCCTTCTTGTACATAAGAAGGCAAAGGTAAGACAGCATCAGATTTCTTCCTCGTCCTCTCCTGTCTTTCTGGGCTAAGGTGATGCTTTTCTAGTGGCCAGTTCATACTTTCTTCAATGTGATCTCAGTATTGCTTCATAGACCTGGAATGGCTGGGCCAAGGTGAGTGGCTGGTTAAGGTTTTCATGTCTAAGGGTGACTTGAAGCTAAATCTTGCTGCTTCTAGTCCGTCTTTTTAGATAGAAATCCTTCAAGTACCTTGAAAACAGGGGTGGGCTTCTGGGAGTTCGCAGGGGTTCGGCAGAACCTCTAGTTAAGATTTTGTGCAGTTCGGAGAAGCCCCAAGTCCCACTCCTGGCTGGCCTCGCCCACCCCACTCACCCCGCCCACCCCTCCCAGGAGTCCCCACACGGCCCATTTTGGATGCAGTAAGTACAGGGTGTGCATGGAGGCTCAGGGAAGGCAAAAAATAGGCCCGTTTCCAGCCTCCAGAGGGCCTCCAGAGCCTGGGGAGGCAATTTTTCCCCTCCTGGAGGCTCAAGGAAAGACTCTGGAACCCAGGGAGGGCAAAAATGCCCCTCCCCCTGCTGTGGTGCAGGAAGCCAACTAGGCCAGGCCCACCATGGCCATACTCACCCCTTGCTAAATTTTTGAAGCCCACCCCTGCTTAAGGTCTCCTATCAATATCTACCTTTGTCTTTATCATATATACATGAATCATATCTACATCTATTATTTACATCTAATGTACATTTGCATAATGCCCATGTATCTATTGTAGAGAGAGAGAGAGAGAGGGAGAGAGAGAGAGGGAGAGAGAGAGAGAGAGAGAAACACACACACACACACACACACACACACACACACACACAGACAGACATTGGGTCTATTTTTCTTCCATTTTTGAGTCTATAGATTTTGACTGTTCTTTCCTCAATCTTGAGAATTGGGGCATTACTCAGTTTTGATAGAATGGTTCTTCTCCCACCTTCTCAGCAGCAATTTAAGGATCTCATGCCCCATTTTTTTTTTCTTATGTACCGTATAGCTCAAGTAGAGTTGTCCTTTATTATGTGCATTTTTTCTTCTTCTCAGAATTGTTCCTGCATATGTCAGTCACTTCCTGGGTCATACCAAATCTCTCTTGTCTCCTTGAGCCCTAAATCAGTTGGTATTGATGTATTAATTTCTTTTTTTTTAATATATATTTTTTAATTTTTAGTGCAATAATTCCATGCATATGTTTTGGACAGTGTATTGACTGGGTCAATAGCAAAACAATGCTAACAATAATAATACAAAAAAGTATGCATAATCCTAATCTTCCAACTTCAACAATACTGCTCTCTCTTCATAATCCTTTATCATTTTTCTCATTAATTCATTTAAACATAGATAACATTTCTTTAAGCCTTGTATTAAGCCTCTATTAAATTTCTATCTTTAATATTTTAAAAATTACTCATGATTCCCCCATAACTTCAATATTCCAATATGTAGTATTACTAATAACGCCAAGTAGGAACAATATTTAATCGATCCCAGGAGTGTATCTCAAAATCCCCACAGTTTTTAATCCTTAATATTTTAAATTCACAATATACTTTAACACACTATTAATATTAATAATACAATTACATTTCCTAATCCTAAATTTCCATCTACTAATCTTAACTTATTTTAGTTGTGGTAAGTCATATTATTTATTAATATATACCGTATTTTTTGAAGTATGACACACTTTCCCCTCCCTAAAAGAGGGTGAAAATTTGGGTGTGTCTTATACACCGAATGTAGCCACGCCCACCTGCCACCCCCCACCCTTTGGCCTCTTCCTCCCAACAATTTGCCTCCTTGCAGCAAACAGCAAACAGCCCGTTTCAGTTTCAGCACAGCCTGATTAGCACAAGCAGCTGATAATCAGTTGGATCGGCCTCCCGACCATCAGCTGTTTCAGGCTACAGGGATTGCCATTGCCTATTGCTGCCTCCACGTGCCCCATTTTGCTGTTTGCTGCAAGGAGGCAAATTGCTGGGAGGCAGAGGCAGATTTTTTTTCTTGTGCTAATCAGGCTGTGCTGAAAATGAAAATGAAACTGAAACAGGCTGTTTGCTGCAAAGAGACAAATTGCTGGGAGGCAGAGGCAGATTTTTTTTTCTTGTCCCCCCCCCCAAAAAAGGTAGGTGCATTTTATAATCCAGAGAGTTTTATACTCCGAAAAATATAGTATACTACTATTTTCTCTATATGTATTTCCCGTTTTATTAATATATTTTCTCATTATCCATCATCTCTTAACCTTAAGGTTGATGTATTAATTTCTGATACAATGCCTTCAATAACATTCATTATTGCTTCCCATTTCTAGTCCATTGAAATCTTCCTCCTTTAAAACCATTGTGTTTGCTTTTCTTTGATGTGGTGTCTCTATTGCCGACAGATATTTTCGTGCAGAGAGGGATAGAGAAGAGAGTCCATTGGGCTTTATGAATTTGTGTAAGAATGGAAGTGCTCGGGTAAAAGCCCTTGTGGCATCCAAGCATCCCCCAAGTCTATCACGGGGTGGGGTGGGGGAGCTGTTTCAAGAGTCTGTGCTGCTTTTGAGTAAATATTAGCATGGAGAAAATAATTGCCAAGGCAATCAAGCATTCCACACAAACATTTACAGAGCTGTCACTGCCCTCTGTGATAGGAATTAAATTATTCACTGCCAATTTGCATTGGCTATATTAAAAGGAATTAATTCTGATTTACTTCAGTGGAAGCGAGACAAAAAACGGGGATCTTGTTTGGTCTGCATTAGACATAACAGCAGAATGACCTTTGGCATGGAACAATGAGATTTCATTATTGAAATGAAGTTCAGCTTGTTGTTCCTTAATAATATCAAAAGAGAGGCTGTGAAAGGGACGCCTGGTTCTTTAAATCCGAATGTACCAGCTCATCACAAATTCAGGATAAACTGTTCAATTAATTATCGTATATCAAGTGTTTTCCAGACTGCTCACGAAACCAAGATAACCTTGGGGTTAAATAAATGGTTGTTTTGCACGAACGAGGCATAGTTCTCTTACGTTGTATTGTATATTGCATTTCATCGACTGGAGATGCAATATAAAAAGTTAGAGAATTATGAAGAGAGTTCTTTAAGAGAATTATGGTATCTTCCTTCCTCCCCCACCCGTACCCTTACCCCTTTGGCAAGGAAAATCTACTTGTGGCAACTGTTTTCCATTCTTGCATATAAGACGATGGCGATTGGCAACCAACCCAGATTTCTCAAGAAAAGTATAACTAAAATAAAATTATGAGTAGATTTGGAGGGTCATCCTTAGACAAACAAGTTAAAAATTCAAGCGGAAGGAAGGAAGGAAAAAAGGAAGGAAGGAAGGAAGCGGCCAGCAATGGAGATATTTTCATTTTTTATTCAATCAATATTGAAGTAGCTGAATGCAATGATCACTTACTGTATGTGTATCTGTATCAAAGCTATTGTATTTGCATTTATTTTCTCTCCCTCATGCACAATAGAGTTGTAACAGCTCCTCCTCCAACCCCCAAAAATAATTCAGGTGAGAAGATGACAATTATAATCATGAAAACTCTGGATAAGAAACATCAACTTTTTTATATCTCAGGTCACCCAACAGTTCAGCCGATGAAAATAAATACTGTATTTTTTGCAATATAAGACACACTTTCTCCCTCCCCTAAGAGAGGCTGAAAATTTGGATGCGTCTTATACTCCAAATGTATCCCCACCCACCTGCCGGCACCCACCCTTCGGCCTCCATGCATCCTCTTCCTGCCTCCAGAGATTGCCACCGACAATGGCTTGTGTTTTTGGGCTCCGCACGTTGCGTTTTCAGCCTCCAAACGCTCTTATTGAGAGACCTTCAAGGCTGCGGGGATCGCCAAAGCACATTGCCGCCGATTGCCACCCGAAAACATGATGAGTTTGGAGGCTGAAAAAGTGACGCGCGGTACCCAAAATGGAACAGCTGCTGCCTTCTCTTACTCCTTCTGCGCTTTGCCTGCTTTAGTCACTGGAACTCCCTCTGATGATCAGCTGTGCCTCTGAAGCGGTTTTTAAGCCCCAACGAGGCGCTTGCGAGTGAAGTTATCTTCCGTGCTTCACCTGCTTTTTTCACTGCTGATCCCTCAACTGCAAACGAGTTCTTACACTGGTTGGAACTCTTTTAGAAAAATGCCAACCCATTCAGAGGAGGAGCTGCTCAATTCGGTGACCAAGAGAAATGCCAGACCTAAGGCATCCCTGCCTCTTCATGAAAATGCAAACATTTTTTTTTTTATCAATAGCAATAGAATGTTCTTCTGACTGTTGTTAAAGAATGACTTATGACAGGTCAATTGATATTTCTTTTAAGGTTGTTTTCCCTCTCTTAAAAGGGAAGAGCCTTGGATAGTACAATGGTCTAAAGCCCTGTTATTAACATCAGCTGCCTGCAATTACTGCAGGTTCGAATCTCACCAAGGCTCAAGGTTGACTCAGCCTTCCATCCTTTCTAAGGTAGGTAAATTGAGGACCCAGTTTGTGCGGGCAATAAGCTGACTTTGTATAAATATACAAAAGTATGAAGGCTATTGCTTAGTGCATTGTAAGCCACCCTGAGTCTCCGGAGAAGGGCGGAATATAAATCAAATTAAAAAAAAACAAAAAAACCCTATCCTTAGTTTGCTTCGGACCACTTGCTCTTCCAAGACTAAATCAAGCCCTTGATTTATATAGTTACCTTGAAGATGTCCATATGCATTCATCTTATCATTGGAGTCATTGCTCTCCTAGACTCTATTGCTGTATCATTTTGAATCATCTCCATATAGCTTCCTTTTCATTTCTTTCTTCTTTCGGCTACCCTTGCACGGCTCCCTTCCTGTCAATTTGTCTTTAGAATTCCTTATTCTTGCAAGCTGGTATAGCGGACAATGGGACCCATCCATCAAAAATCAGTTTAACCCCAACTGTACTCAAGGTTCACTAACTTAGATCCGGGAAAAGGAAAAAAAAAGAAGAATATGAGTTGGATTGTGACTGTTGAGCCAGGAAAAGGCAGCTCTTCTGTCCTTGTCTCCATGCAATCAATAAAAAACATTCCCCGGGCAGGAAAATGTCACGAGGCCAGGGTTCCATTTTAAACATTAAGTACCACCATGACTTTTCTGATGGCATCGTACAAATGATTTTTTCCCCCTTACTCCACTGCAGGGATGGGATTCAAAAATTTCAGCAACGGGTACTCTGCCTGGTTGCTGGGTGGGCGTGGCCATGGTGGGCGTGGCCTAGTTGGCTTCCTGCACCACGGGGGAGGGGGATTGCCCTCCCCAGGTTCCGGAGGCTTTCCTCAAGCCCCTGGGAGGATGAAAACTGCCTCCCCCAGGCTCTGTGCAGGGCCCATTTCCAGCCTTGGAACTTCTGGGAAGCCTGTTTTACCCCTCACTAAGTCTCTGTGTGGGCCCTGCACTTACCTTGCATCCAAAACGGGATGCGTGAAGACTCAGGGGAGGGGAGGGGTGGGGCAGGGTGGGGTGGGCAAGGAGGGACCAGCCAGGGGTAGGATTTGGAGGTTCTCTGAACCAGCCATAACATTAGCTATGGGTTCTCCCAAACCCGGGCGAACCTGTAGCAGCCCACTCCTGCTTCACTGCCCTGAAGAGATGACCACATCTTAAAGCTTGCAAATATACCAGGAAAAAAAGGAAAAGAAAGGAAGAGTGCAGAGAAGAGCAACAAAGATGATCAGGGGACTGGAGGCTTAAACATATAAGGAACGGTTGCTGGAATTGGGTATGTCTAGTTTAATGAAAAGAAGGACTAAGGGTGACATGATAGCAGTGTTCCGATATCTCAGGGGTTGCCCCAAAGAAGAGGGAGTCAAGCTATTCTCCAAAGCACCTGAGGGTAGGACAAGAAGCAACGGGTGGAAACTAATCAAGGAGAGAAGCAACCTAGAACTAAGAAGAAATTTCCTGACAGTGAGAACAATTAATCAGTGGAACAACTTGCCTCCAGAAGTTGTAAATGCTCCAACACCGGAAGTTTTTAAGAAGATGTTGGATAACCATTTGTCTGAAGTGGTGTAGGGCTTCCTGCCTAAATAGAGAGTTGAACTAGAAGACCTCCGAGGTCCCTTCCAACTCATTATTCTATTCTAAACCCAAGGGAAAAATATGGGAAGGGATGTGATTCTCTGTGTCTCTTATTACATATGGTGGTGGAGCAGAAGCATTTTTCAAACCATTGTGCTGGGGGCATCCTCATTAAATCTCACTGAGCAGTGAAAAGTTTGTTTGCTTCACTTGGAAGGAAGTGTTGAAGAACTGCATTGAAGAAGAACTGCATTTCTGGACCAAATAAGTCAAGGTGGATCCATGGCTTAGAAGCTATAAACAGAGAATTTATAGGATGGGATGGAATAGACTATAAACAAACAAATAAGTGTTTGCAATGATTACTTAAGTGAGAGGCTGTTTTACATAAAAAGAAACTTAAATAGTTCTTTCAAAAGGATGGGAAGTCTCGTGATACTGAACCCCACTTGGAGGATATTTGTGAGATTCTGCCTAAGGATATTATTTATTTATTTATTTATTTATTTATTTATTTATTTATTTATTTATTTATTTATTTATTTCTTGGCCAAGTGTGATTGGACACACAAGGAATTTGTCTTTGGGGTATATGCTCTCAGTGTGCATAAAAGAGAATAAAATACATTCAGCAATAATAAAAAGATACAACCGTTAGTGATAGTCAAGGTTACTAATAAGCTATCAAATCGTACTAGGAAACAAATAAAAACAATTTTCATTTTTTTCAATTTAATTCAATTTATATGCCGCTCCTCTCCGAAGACTCAGGGCGGCTCACAATACATTTAAAATCCTAATAAAAAACATTTAAAAATTAAAAAAAGATTAAAAGATTAAAACTCATTCATACCATTCATGGCAGAATCACTCCAGATCGCAAGAGTGAGATCAACGGCCCCAGGCCTGCCGGAAAAGCCAGGTCTTCACCGCTTTTTGGAAGGCCAATAGTGTGGGGATGGTCTGGACCTCAGGAGGTAACTGGTTCCAGAGAGCTGGGGCAGCCACAGAGAAGGCCCTCCCCCGCGGGCCTGCCAGTCGACATTGTTTAGCTGACGGGACCCGGAGGAGACCAACTCTGTGGGATCTTACCGGTCGCTGCGAGCTATGCAGTAGAAGGTGGTCTCGAAGATAGCCTGGCCCTGAGCCATGTAGGGCTTTAAAGGTAATAACCAACACCTTGTATTGTGACCAGAGACCAATAGGGAGCCAGTGCAGCTCATGGAGAATTGGTGTAATGTGGGTGTACCTAGGTGCACCCATGACAACTTGCGCAGCTGTGTTCTGGACCAACTGTAGTCTCCGAACATTTTTCAAGGGTAGCCCCATGTAGAAAGATACTTTTCAAGGGTAGCCCCATAAATTGAAAGATACAAGCAACATGGTTATAGTGGGAAGAGTTGGATACTAGTAAGGAAGAGAAGAAGAATAGTAATACAGTGTTAGTAAATTATTTGATAGTATTGTGGGAATTAGTTCTTGAGCAGAGTGATGGCATTCAAGAAAAAAAAAACCCTGTCCTTGTGTCTAATTGTTCTGGTGTTCAGTGCTCTATAGGGTAGAAGTTGAAACAATTTATTTCCAAGATGTGAGGGGTCTGTAGATATTTTCACAGCCTAGGGGTCTCTTTCCCAGTCATGTCTTTGAGTATACCAAGGCCAAAGGAGTAGTGGCTGATGAGCTTTCAGAAAAGCCTGATGTTCCCATTTCCAACCAAGCCAATGCACTGCCTGTGTTTCCACCACCAATAATCCAAAAGTGGATGGCAACCCTGTCCCAGCAGAAAAAGGAGACGTAGCTCCCTGTGAACATAGCCCAGCTCCATTATTTACATTAAATACAGGATTCTCTCCCAAGCTATGCTAAGTTATACCAATTAGGCCTGGGCACAGAACATTAACATTCAAGTACAGCTCATTAACTGTGAGTATTGAAGATTAACGGCTTGTGTCAAGATTGCTAAGGTTTTCTCCTTGAGAGCAGGGCCCCAGCCGTTGCTTATTTTATTTCCTGTAGGCTTCTAGAACATTAGATTTGTTTTCCTCCCCCTGTTCCTTTCTAAGAAGATATTTGTTTTGGTTTGGCTTGGAAATCATAATTTTTAGTCTCCTACGGGGCTGACATTAATGGAAAGTCTCACATTGACTCCAGTAGATATTGGCTCCAAGTTGATGGAATATTTAGTCTTCCCACGGTCATTGGTTACTGTTCTCCCTTTTGTAATTAAAAGTGAATGCTAGCATCGTGCAAAACTCATAAACAGGAGAAATGTAGCATTCTACTCACCAAGTAGTACACCAAGCTGTCTGTCTGTCTGTCTGTCTGTCTGTCTGTCTGTCTGTCTGTCTGTCTTTCTGAGGGCTTGAGACCCCAACCTTGAAAGCACACCGCTTAAAAAAAGAACATAGTCTTCTCCATTCTTTTCAGCCTGCTTTTGTCTTGTCTGCATAGAAACTCAAAACAGGAAGTGGCCAGCAGCTGCCTTAGCTAGATCAGAAAAAGATCTCCATGCTTGGTAAGGAATGCTGAAAGCAGATCCTACAGAGAAACCATAGCTAGATGGTCAGGATGCAGTTCGAACAGTATGTAGCAGCTTGTTGCAACTTGGGCTGTGGGGCAAGTGGGGGTCTCAGTGGCACAGATCTGCTATGAACACTTAAACAGCACGCTACTCCATGCTGAACAGCATTGCCTATCCACGGGCTTTATTGATAAGAAAGTTGTAGAACATAGAAATTAGAATTTGAAAGGACCTTAGAGGTCTTCTAGTCCGAACTCCTGCTTGATCAGGAGACTCTATACCATTTCAGACATGTGGCTGTGTCCAGTCTCTTCTTAAAAGCCTCCAGCCATGGGGCACCCACAACTTCTGAAGACAAAGCATTCCACTGGCTAATTGTTATCAACTTTATTTTATTTTATTTTATTATTTGTCAAACACATCTAAGATAACAAATATAAGTATAAACATGATTATGAATACAGGATAAGGATACGAATAAATGGGGACAGTAGGAGAGGGACAGTAGGTACGCTGGTACGTTTATGCACACTCCTTACAGACCTCTTAGGAATGGGGTGAGGTCAACAGTAGACAGTCTAAGGTTAAAGTTATGGGGGTTTGGGGAGGTAACCACAGAGTCAGGTAGTGCATTCCAGGCATTGACCACTCTGTTGCTAAAGTCGTATTTTCTGCAATCGAGTTTGGAGCGGTTTACCTTAAGTTTGTATCTATTGTGTGCCCGTGTATTATTGCGGTTGAAGCTGAAGTACTCATTGACAGGAAGGACATTGTAGCAGATAATTTTGTGTACTAATTTCTTCTTAATTCTAGGTGGATTCTTTCCTTGCTTAGTTTCCAACCATTGTTTCTTGTCTTGTCTTCTGGTGCTTTGGAAAATAGGTTGACCTCCTCATCTTTGTGGTAGTCCAACGGCTAATTGTTCTCAACGTTATGAAATTTCTCCTTAATTCTAGGTGGATTCTCTCCTTGCTTAGTTTCCATCCATTGTTTCTTGTCTTACCCTTAGGTGGCTCAGTGACTAAGACACTGAGCTTGTCGATCAGAAAAACTAGCAGTCCAGCGGTTCGAATCCTAGTACAGGTCTCCTGTGTGAGCAGGGGGTTGGAGTAGATGATCTCTAAGGTACCTTCCAAATCTGTTACTGTTACCTTCTGGTGTTTTGGAAAATAGGTTGACCCCCTCATCTTTGTGGTACTCCAATGATTGTAGCCAATCATTGTATTCCTGTTTTGAATATCCTGTATCCTGGGATATAAAAACAGAATATCAGTCCTGCTCAGTGCTCTTCGCAGGTCCTTTGTTTACTAACGGAGAGCCCCTTTGCTTCTGATCAAAAATATTTCCACTTTACTCAACCCTGCATTGTTGATTGGCCCTTGCACCACGTAAATGAACCACAGATTGGTTCTTGGACATCATCTCATTCTTGATGAATCATTATTAGACCATCAGCACAATCGTTCTTATTTTACTCTTTCTTTTAATGGCAGCTGGACAATGTATGAATCATCTTATCTGTGTGCCAGGCCATTTTATCAGGGTGCCAGGACAAACATCAGCTCCCAAATGCCTTGCTGTTATTACCATCCCCAGCCCTAAAGACATTACTTGCAAACACAGCCCATCGCTCCAGTGATTCTTGCTTCTGCCTAATGACTTTAGGATCAGCATTCCACAGTCACCAGATGCTAACAGAGATGTATCATTAAACTAACTTTCCTCCTTCTCATTTCTTCTTCAAATCCATTTTGCAAACAAGCTAACAGCTTGAATCCAAGACTTGCTGCGCCAGCCAATAAATGCAGAGAATAAGAGAAACCATCAAAAATGATAACTTTATGTTCCTATTCAAAGTGTCTGTGGAGAGTCATGGTTGTCCCAAAGGGGCTTTTTCAAGAGGCAACTGGACTTTCTGGTTTTTCTTTGAAGATGGTTCGGTTATCACCCAAGAAGCTTCTTCTGCTCTGACTGGATGGTGGGGAATGGAAGGATCAGAGGTGGGTTTCAGCAGGTTCTGACCAGTCTGGAGAACTGGTAGCGGAGAACCGGTAGTAAAAATTCTGACTGACCCCGCCCCCATCTATTCTCTGCCTCCCAGGTCCCAGCTGATCGGGAGGAAATGGGGATTTTGCAGTAACGTTCCCCTGGAGTGGAGAGGGAATGGAGATTTTACAGTATCCTTCCCCTGGAGTGGGGTGGGAATGGAGATTTAACAGTATCCTTCACCAAGCCACGCCCACCAAGCCATGCCACGCCCACCGAACCGGTAGTAAAAAAATTTGAAACCCACCACTGGGAAGGATCTATGTCAAAATTGAGCAGCTCTCTCTCAACAGAGGGGGAAGGATTTGACATCTCCAGTCTATAACACAGCAGACTTTCAAGAGTTCCAAGAAAGCTCCACACCCACTCAAGTGGCCTCAATGACCCCCTAAAAGTATGCAAATGACCAGCAAGCATTTATCAGTTTTCTACTAGTACCAGCAAAGGCAGGTTGGTTGGACGTGTGTCCTGGTGACCCTAAGTCATCCGAACAGTTTCCTCAATCCCTCCTTCATTTGCTTTTTAACTTCCAACCATCGCCCCAAGGTATGCGGAAATATGCTTCTGCCAAAACCCACACAAAAACGTAGACATCTGTGGCAACCAGTGCTGATTATAATGTGGTGTGCCACAGCAGGATTAATGCTTTATGTCTCTTAAAACAATTTCGCAGTACTTTATTGACATGGCGATCGCATTTGGAAGCAGTGGTTGCAAACCCCAGCATTAGTTTTTCATGCTGACAATAGATTTCTCCTGGAATTATGTAGAGCTATTAGCCGGTTTTTATAAGGATGTTTGCTTCATCAGTGGCTCCGATTTGTCGAATTCCTACTGGGAAAGTAGAGCTGGGGATGTTTGCTTTTCACTACTTGGCATGAACAAGAAAATAAGACCTGGTTGCTCAGCATCCGGTGTTTGTTTTGATTTCCTCCAAAATCCTAAAATGGACTTGACTGCAAAAATACATTTCTAATTTTGTAGTCAATGGATGAACTGAAGGTCGAGCTGCAGAAATGCATTAGTATTTTCTATAAGCTAGGGACAATCAGGGAAGAGCCATGGTGGCACAGTGGTTAGAATGCAGTATTGCAGGCTAATTCTGCCGACTGCCAGCAGTTCGATTCTCACCGATTCAAAGTTGACTCGGCCCTTCCATCCTTCCGAGGTTGGTAAAATGAGGACCCGGATTGTTGGGGCCGATATGCTGACTCTGTAAACCACTTAGAGAGGACTGAAAACCCTGTGAAGTAGTATATAAGACTAAGTGCTATTGCTATCTTAAGTTTGGAATAAAAGCGGAGAAGTCCATACCTATCATATCATTAATGTCCGATATGCATTGCGGGGTTCCAGACAGATGAGCTGTATTCGAGAATTGGTCTAGCAAATGTTTTGTATGCTCTGGTTAGTAGTGTGATATTACCAGAGAAGAAGCTACGCAAGATTAGGTTTACAAGTCTTAATGCCTTTTTGGCGATGTTGTTACAGTGGACTTTGGCACTTAGGGTCATCTACAAGGTCGGGTCCACTCAGCTTGTATTTTGTGTTCTGATTCTTTTTGCCAATGTGTAAGACAGTGCATTTGTTGGTTGAGATTTGAAGTTGCCAATTGTTTGACCATTTCGACACAAAGTCAAGGTCTTTTTGAAGGGTAGCAGCATTGTCGGTCGTGTTAAATATTTTTACATCATCGGCGAAGAGAATGCAGTTGCTTATAATATGATCGCAAAGGTCATTTATGTATAGTATGAAGAGTGTTGGTCTTAGAATGCTGCCTTGGGGGACATCTCTATTAACATTCCTTTTGCCTAGGCAAATAAGATTCTGTCTGTTTGTCTGTCTGTCTGTCTGTCTGTCTGTCTGTCTGTCTGTCTGTCTGTCTGCCTGCCTGCCTGCCTGCCTGCCTGCTTGCCTGCCTGCCTGCCTGCCTCCCTATATCTATCTATCTATCTATCTATCTATCTATCTATCTATCTATCTATCTATCTATC
>WNWU01000063.1:3383921-3394591 GCA_012654045.1 Ptyas mucosa | reverse complement strand
CTCATTTTAGTGACCTTGGAAGGATGGAAGGCTGAGTCAACCTTGAGCCGGTCAGGATCAAACTCTTGGCTGTGGGCAGAATTAGCCCACAATACTGCATTCTAATCACTGTGCCACCATGGGATACTGTATCTTTAACATTACGGCAGCAGAATTAGAAATACATTCTGACCACTTATCATTCAGGAGATGACCTCCTTTATCTTCTTCTGAAAGAAGGCATCTCTACAGCTTTAAAAGTAAGAACCATATTAGTTTGTGCCCAGAAGCAAATAAGCAGACAATGAAGTTCTTTTAGTATATTGTTCATTTTAAGGCATTTTTATACCCTCGCTTTCTGCCCTCCGGAATTTTTAAGGTTAGATTTGTAATTCTATTTTCTTTCTGCAGTGTCTTATTAAGAATGGATTTGTTCAGAATGCTTACTGGGATCCTAGCTTTTCTGTATGGAAACAGTTCTTCCCTATTTATTTTATAGATTTAGTTACAGTCCCAAACCAATAAGACACAAATAGAATACACAAATACACACACATACCCTGTGTGATAAAAAGGATATAGCTGTTGACTTCTGCAATAGCAATAGCACTTAGACTTATATACCACTTCACAGTGCTTTACAGCCACCTCTAAGTGGTTTACATAATCAGCATGTTGCCCCTCAAAATCTGGCTCCTCATTTTACCAACCTCAAAAGGATAAAAGGCTGAGTCAACCTTGAGCTGGTCAGGATTGAACTGCTGGCAATCAAGAGAATTAGCCCACAATACTGCATTCTAACCACTGCGCACCATGGTTCCGTAGCTATTGTGTTGAATGGGGCAACCATTGTTGTCTTGTAGAAAGACAAAATTTTGCTATTGTAGAACAGGGCTGCCAAACTCCCAGTCCACAGGCCGGATGCAACATGTGCTGGCCACACCCATGCCCGGTTTAGCGAAGGGGAAAAAGTCCCGGTACGTGATGCCGCCATGCCGCCATGACTTTGACACCCCTGTTGTAGAAAGAGGTTGGTGGCCTTTTGACCCATAAGACAACTAAGGTTGTTTATCATTGAGCTTGTGAATGCCACGCTACAAGTGTTACCTTTGACACACTAAATTCAAAGCCAAGATGAGCCTATCTTGAAATCTAACGCAGAGCAATGTGAGGGACCAAGAAAGAAAATTTGAAATAATTCCCTGGTATTGGAAAGGGGAAAAAAAATGCAATTTCCTTCCCCTACTGCACCAAATCCAGAAGAAAAAAAAAAGCACATCACTTTATGAGATCAGATGCTTCTCTCCCCAAAGGACTCATTGCTAGACAAGGCTGAAACCCAAGTTAATAGCCTGTTGAAATCTTGTTGGAGAACAGTGTGATGAAGTTAAACAGTACCAAATTCAGGAATGTCTAGAAGAGGGATGGCTAACCTTTTCCATACCTAGTTCCATACCATACACGCACCTGAACCCCCAAAATGCAATGCATGCATGGCCCCCATGCATGCGCTCTTCCTCCAGCGCATGCATGTGTGCCCCCCGCACGCACTCCACCCCGTGCATGTGTGTGCCCCCCCCCACAGCTTGCCCCCTGCACATCGCATGAACGCATGCCCTCCCCACGTGCCCCGCCCCCCACACATGCACAGCAGAGACCCGAAGACCAGCTGGCTGGCGAGAGGTGTGCGCACATGCGCAGCAAAGCTGAACTGGGGTGATGGCTCATGTGCCATTACGTGTGCCAGAGGTTCACCATCACGGGTCTAGAACAAATCATGTGGTTGAAT
This sequence comes from Ptyas mucosa, assembly GCA_012654045.1. NCBI lineage: Eukaryota > Metazoa > Chordata > Lepidosauria > Squamata > Colubridae > Ptyas > Ptyas mucosa. Next base: position 3,392,823 of record WNWU01000063.1, on the reverse strand, counting down.
ATCATGTGGTTGAAAAAAGTCCTCTGAATTTTGTTTTAACAGATCCAGATTTTAACGGTGGTGGCATCTTATACTTTGACATCATTAGGTCATATGAACAATTTTATTATTTTACTTTTTTAAGTTTTATTTTATTTTATTCATAATGAACAGCCTTTCTTCCCCCCCCCTTTTTTTTTTTGCTTCATCCAGGTCGGTATTTTCGCCGCTTTAGGAAAGCAGATATAAAATGTGGAAAGCTGTATTATAACTCCTTCCTTTTATAAACTTGTTTTTTTATTGAACTTTATCTGTTTAGGGAGTTTTGTTGTGTTTTGGCTTGGGTTTATGTGTTGCTTTACAAGATATGGTAGAGCAGTTGTGTACAAAAGCAAGATTATAATTAATTGGAGGAGGAATGCATCCAGCTGAATAAGCTTATTAAGTTAAACACAGATTTAATAAATGATAACAAACCAGGAATTCCTAAACATTGGTGTTTCCCCCCCCCTTTTCTGAGATCGATGTCAGCTGTGCAATAATATTCAGCACAATGAATGACTGGAAAAGACTGGGGCCATTTGGTACTAGAAATCGGCGATAATCACAGAAAGTTTCACTATTTTGGAATTCAGAATATTGAAATATTTATTTATTTATTATTTATTTATTGGTTCGATTTATATGCTGCCCTTCTCCGGAGACTCAGGGCGGCTTACAATGCATTTAGCAATAGCCTTCATACTTTTCTATATACCTGCTTAGTAGGGCTTTTGGCCCCCCCTAAGCGGTGTTCCTTTTTATACAAAGTCAGCTTATTGCCCCCACAAACCGGGTCCTCATTTTACCTACCTCGAAAGGATGGAAGGCTGAGTCAACCTTGAGCCTGGTGAGATTCGAACTTGCAGTAATTGCAGGCAGCTGGTGCTACTTAACAGCACTTTAGTCTGCTGTGCCACCAAGACTCTTGGTGGCACAGCAGATATTGCCTTTCTTTTTATGAATGCTTTAAGTTTCATAAATAAATGATTCGGGTTGTGAGGTGTGGCAAAACCTCGCATTGTGTTTCTTCCAGACTGTGATCGTTTGCAAGAAGACAATAGGAGCAGTTGGCTTTTGGGAGGGCTGCTTGTATTAGAGGATCATCTAAATAGGACTGTCTTCTTGTTGTTTTGGTTGTTGTTTATAAAGTTCTACGAGCAATCTGGAATGAAGCAGCACAGTTCATGATTGTTGAATAGAGACTTAATGTCCTTTGGCGTTGAACCTTCTGGTTAATATGCAAGCGAAGAGAAAAAGGGAGATTTTGAAAAAAAGCAAGCTGAGCAAACGCTTGCTAATAGTCCTGCTCTGAAGCTCCGGCGGAAAAGTTTTGATGGCAGGTTCATTGTTCAGTGTCCACCATTTAGTTACCTTTGATTGCTTTGCATCTGTTTTCATGCTGACATTGTCTCCCTAATCTACTCTTGCTGGAACCAGTTGTCAGGTTAGATTCGCTATCATTCCATTCAGGGGAAGAAGAAAAAAAAAAGAGTGATGAAACCTTCTCTATTCTCAAAGTCCTTCTGGAGAAGTAATTGATGCTTTCATTCTATTCCATGGAGTCTTGTGCTTACATGAGAACCTTAGTACAATGGAAAAAGAGCAGGGTTGTATTTATGAACCTAAAGAAGAGGCCTATTGGCCTTGCCTGGTTCTATCTTATTAGGGATTGTGCTGGGATCTGATATCATTTCCATGCAAGTAAACAATTAGATTGATCTTGTCAGAATATTCATGAACTGGGATAGACATGGCAACAGGTCAGCCATTGGGGACTGGCTGAAATAGGACATGGTAACAAGGTCAGCCAATGTATAGGCATAGCAACTAAGTCAGCCAATGAAACAGCTTGGGAGCCTGGGCATGCCTTAGGCTTAGCTCAACTGCCCTGTATAGAGGAGGTTCTCTTTATCTGTGTTAAGTTCTGAACTCTGAAGCTGTAAACAAGTCTGGTCTAGTCTGTCTGCTGAATTGAAACTGAAACTAGCCTGTAACTCTCTACCACGTTGGAAGAATCAGCTGTTGGTATTGTACATTTACTTCATGTGTTATTATGTATATAAAGAAGTTAATGAATCCTGCTGCATCAGTTACCTGTGTGTGATTTCTGGATTTAATGTCTGCCACAAACTCTGACAGATCTGATATTAGGTAAAGGTAAAGGTTTCCCTGTCCAATCGTGTCCGACTCTAAGGCATGATGCTCATCTCCATTCTTTGTCCGAGGGAGACAGCATTGTCCAAAGATGCTTCTCTGATCATGTGGCCAACATGGCTATATGCGAAAAACATATGGAATGCTGATACCTTCACACTGATATGGTACCTATTTTATCTGCTTGCATTTGAATGCTTTCAAACTGCAAGGTGTGCAGGAGCTGGGGTAAGGAATGGGAGCTCATCCCATTGTGCAGAGCTTGGGTCTTAAACCCAGGCTGTCAGATTCCAGCTGACAAGCTCATTGTCTTTAAGCCATCATGCTCATTGCTCTGATCATACAGGTAATCGCTCAGCTATCACACTCAGCGCGCTGATATTAGCTACAGTCAAATGTGACAATGTCTTAATGTGCAAAGCTACAGTAAGTGCAAAGATACCCCACTGCTGATAATCAGGCTGGAGTTTAGGCAACTGAGTCTTTACTGATACCACAGCATGGCTTGCAGAGCTGGTGCATGCTGTTGCTCATGTGATGAATTCTTCATTGGTTTGTATCACCTGAATAGGTCATACGTGCGTCCATATTCTATCCATATACATGGTCTGAAGACATTATGTTACCTGGAAGTTCAAGACTAACAAAATACTGTATTTTTCAGAATATAAGATGCACAATAGTTTTTGGGGAGGAAAACAAGAAGAAAAAAAATTCTTGAAGCAAACAGCAAACAGCCTTGTCAGCTTCAGCACATGATCACAGCCTAATTCAGCAGAAGCAGCTGATTAGCAGTTGGATCGGCCTCCCAGAATACTGCCAATCAGCTGTTCCAGGCTGTGGAGATCGCCACAGCCCATCACCACTGCCGCACATCACATTTTTAGCCTCTGTGTGTTGCATTTTGGGCATCTGCAAATCACATTTTTGGCCTCCGCATGCTTTATTTTAGACCCATTCCAGGCTTCCAGGATCGCCACAGCACATCGGCACCAATTGCCGCTGATTGCTACCTCCGTGCGTCACATTTTTGGCCTCCATGCATCACGTTTTTGGTCTCCGCATGCCCTATTTTTGGCCTCTGTGTGCCACGTTTTTGGCTTGTTCCAGGCCTGCCAATCCCCACCGCCTGGAACTGCCCAAAAACGTGATGCATGGAGGCCAAAAATGGGGTGTGCGGAAGCCGAAAATGTGATGCACGGAGGATGAAAGCATGACGTGCGAAGGGTGAAAACGTGACGCGTTGAGGGTTAAAATGCAACGCTCAGAGGGTGAAAATGTGATGCGCTGAGGCAGCAATCGGTGGTGAAGTGCTGTGGTGATCCCCGCAGCCTGGAACAGGTGTAAAATGGAGCATGCGGAGGCCGAAAATGCTATGCGCGGAGGCAGGTGGAGGCCAGCGGGTGGATGGGGCTTCGACAATATTCGCTGTATAAGACACATAGATATTTCCACCTACTTTTAGGAGGGTGGAAAGTGCATCTTATACTCTGAAAAATAAGGTAAATAATTTGCAATTGAGGTGTTTTTCGTGTCATCACAAAATCTTCTTGAGGAAGGCCTCTTTACTCTGCCCAAAGTCAATAACATCTGACTATTCTTGTTTATTTTCTCAATGAAGACGGGAAAAATGAAATTCTTCCCTGTGGCCTCACACAACTGGATTGGTTATTTCCATTCAGCTCACCTATTTCATTGCCTCGGAGTACAAGATACTCTTTTTTTCAGCTAGCCTGGGATTATAGATTATTGGGTTTCTTGGGGGGGAAAAAAAGAAATGCAATGAAAATATCATGCCTATAAGAATTCTACCTGATTGTCAATTATATTTGCTTCAATCTTTCCCAAAAATATCAATGAAATTATTCTTTCTACATTCCAATTATCCATCTCATAAATTAAGACATTTCACAAGATCAGTAAAGAAAGAGCCAATTTACACGGATATCAAATGTTATTTAAACACTCCCATTTTAGCTGAATGTTGGGTACCACTTTTCTTATTTAAAGATTGTCTTTATCTCTTTTATCCACCAGACCTTCTCGTCCATATTTCTGAAGCAATAAAAACCAGAAGGTTTCTTTGTTTATCTGTTAGTTAGTTTCATTTGATCTATTTTTAGGATGTTTCCTTGTTTAATGGACACTCAAAGTACTTGACTGCATTAAACAGCAACCAAGGTACAGTAAAACAGAGAAAATGGATTAGCGCTGCTGTCTCAGCTTTTCTGCCCATTGAAAATGGGCCATTAAAAAAATTACAAATCTACTTCTCGTGCTTTTTGTGGGCTGATCAGAAGTAATTAAGACAATTAAACCTACAAGTCAGAATATAAATCAAGGAATAAACACCTAAATCTTGAATATTCCTGATAAATTCTCTCTCTGTGTCTCTGTCTCTGTCTCTGTCTCTGTCTCTCTGTTTGTCTCTCTCTTTCTGTCTGTCTCTGTCTGTCTCTGTCTGTCTCTTTGTCTTTGTCTCTCTCTCTCTTTCTGTCTCTCTCTGTCTCACTGTCTCTGTCTGTGTCTCTGTCTGTGTCTCTCTCTCTCTCTCTCATATAAATAACTCATCCTATTTGTGAGCATGTGGCGACCTAGAGGTGATGCTCTCACTTCACAGTTAGGAGGCTGTGAGTTCAATCCTAAGTAGTGGCAGATATTCAGATATTTCTCTCTCTGGGTGCTATGAGTTATTGTCTGCTGTGAACTCCATGTAGGTGTCAGGAAGGGCATCCGGCTAGTAAATGCTCAAGCTCCATTCAGTCATCCTGACTTCACCCCAATGCAGGGGATTACATGGTCATTAATAGAAGAAGAAAAAATGTCCTATTTGTGTTCCTCCCCTTATTTTTTTTTTTTTTTTTACAGACAGCAAAGATTTGTATGGCCAGTTCACTCATCACACCTTGGATGAGTGGAAATGAGATCCAAAGAGTTTAGATGGCATTGTTCTTGACACTTTTTTTTTTCCAACAGCCAGAGCTGTTGACGCATGTTGACACATTTTTCAACAGCCAAAATAAGACAGGAGCGGATCAGATAATGTGAGCAGTGACCAGAGATCCTTAGCAGCCATGCTAACTGATAATGATGTCTGCAGGGAGAGATCAGCTGGATAAGGCTATACCTCTGTCACACCTGGGCAATTCTGTGCAGGAAGTACAGCTGGTTCACTGCCACACACTGTTACCATCTGCTGCACTCTTTCAAACTGCAATATTAACCTCCTGGACACTTCTGCTTCCTATAGACAAAATATAGATCTCTTTCTCGTGGCAGCTCTAAGCACTAACTCCTACTGAGGGGAAAGTTTGTCTGCAGAATTAGAGTTGCTTAGTGCATCGGTGCATTAGAGGATATTTAACTGCAGCAGCTAATCAGGATGAACACGAGGCTCTGTCAGGAATGCCAAGATTATTGGGAGCAGGGGAATCCAATCAGAAAGTTACATCTGGAGTTCTCACACCGTTACCTTGTCACTGGGAATTTACCTTTAAATTGACTGATAAATGGGAAGGAAGGTAACCAAGGCTTCCCTCTTCTTTCTTATCCTTGTGCCATTAGTTTCATTTCCTCTTTTCATTTCCTGCAAACCGATCTAGAGTTTGGAGCATTTGACATGGTGATGCTTGAGAATGTTTCCTTACAATTCTCTGAGTTTTTCTTCTTTTTTTACTGTTAGACATGCCATTGACTTCTTTGGTGCTTCCATCTTGGTTACTATATGATTTCTTATCAGGTTGTATGTGATTAGGTGGGCTGTTCTGTTGGACATTGTTGTTTTCTATAGGATTGACATTATCTGGTCCTTCTTATGGTTCAGATAACACAGTTTTCTGTGTTGGAAGGGACTTTGGAGGTCTTCTCATCCAACCCCCTGCACAAGAAGGAGACCCTACACCCGTGATGGCGAACCTGTGGCACATGTGCTGGAAGTGGCATGCAGAGCCATCTCTCCAGGCATGCCAGCCATCGCCCGTCGCTTGGCGTGCTGGAAACCGGAAGAGAAGCTCCCTGGCGTGCATGTCTGCACCAGAAAGCTGAGCTTCCAGTTTCCGGTGCACGCATGCATGCCTGACAGCTGGTCTTCAGGCACACATGCATGCCAGAAACCGGAAGACAGGGTGACTAGTGCACATGCACATTCAGGAAACTAGAAACTCAGCTTCAGCTGTTCTTCCGGTTTCCAGCACTCCCACGTATGCGTGCCATGGAGCTGCTCTTCCGGTTTCCAGTGTCAAAAAAGTTCGCCAACACTGTCCTATACCATTCCAGACAAGTAGCTGTCCAGTTTCTTCTTAAAAGCCTCCGGTGGTGGAGCACTCACAGCTTCTGAAGGCAAGCTATTCCACTGGTTAATTGTTCTCACTGTTAGGAAATTTTTCCTTAGTTCTAGGTTGCTTTTTTCCTTGATTTGTTTTCATCCGTTGTTTCTTGTCTTGCCTTCTAGTGCTTTAGAAAATACCCCCTCCTCTTTGTAACAGCCCCTCAAATATTGGATCATGGCTATCGATAATGTCACTTCTTAGTCCTTCTTTTCACTAGACTAGACAAACCCAATTCCTGCAACTGTTCTTCACATGTTCTTGTTATGTTCCTTCTTTATTTATAAGTTTCACTTCCTTCTTACTTACTATCCAACCTACCTACATTTCCCTACCAGCTTATAGTGTCTTACTCTTATTATCCAACCTATCTACATTTTACTACAATAATACAGATGGTATACTACTGTAAAGCTTGAGTCATTTTCAGAGAGAGGGAGGGAGGGAGAGAGAGAGGAGAGAGAGAGAGGGAGAGAGGGAGAGAGGGAGAGAGAGAGATGAAAGATTGCTAAAATAGTTGGGATCTAGCCACACCATCATTCAGTAGTAAAAACTAAGAACGCTGTTACATAAATAGCTCCATCCAATGAAAGGTTGGGAAATAACTTTTCTTAATGTGTATGATTTGTAATCCAGCTAGGAGTACAGAAAGCCCATTTCAATATAACTAGGGTCCAGAGCTAGACCGGGACAAAATTACGTGAATATATTAGCATTTTAAAATAATTACTTTGGTAGTACAGATTGAGTTTAAAATGTGGCAGTGGGAGGGGAATGACCACAGCTGAAGTTCACACTGCTTTGTGTTCAGAATTAAGGCCCTAATTTATAATAGTATTAATAGTGACATCTGTGTTGCATCTATTAGCTAGGTTTAATAAATCAAAAATTCAGGTCAATCAGCAATTTTGCAAATGATTTTAACTCTCAAATGGCTAAGTTGCCATAATGAATGTTAGCGATAATTTAAAATTGTATTGGCAGGCCTATTGCTTCGGTTTGAGATCTATCAGCATTCAATTTCAGTCCTTGAATGTGGGAAAGATTTATAAGCACATTTTACTTATAAATGTGCTGATGAAAAAGTCAGGCATGGTTGAAAATTGCAAAAAGACCCACCAGTCCCATACGATCTGTGTAGTTTAAGTAACTATGTATGGTGAACTCCTTTGTTGGGCTTGTATGGAAGTGATTTACCAATATAAACAGTACAAACATTATTTACCACTAACACTGATCATGTTAGGAGGAGGAGGAGGAGGAGGAGGAGGAGGAGGAGGAGGAGGAGGAGGAGGAGGAGGAGGATCGCAGTCCATAATGCACAGCGAAGCTCAAGAGAAATAAGAAGGTGCATTTTTAAAAAACGAGACATGTTATTTTTTTTTCCTAATTTGATTTATATGCCGCCCTTCTCCGGAGACTCAGGGCGGCTTACAGTGCGTTAAGCAATAGCCTTCATACTTTTGTATATTTTATACAAAGTCAGCTTATTGCCCCCACAATCTGGGTCCTCATTTCACCTACCTTAGAAAGAATGGAAGGCTGAGTCAACCTTGAGCCTGGTGGGATTTGAACTTGCAGTAATTGCAAGCAGCTGATCTTAATAACAGGGAATTAGTCCACTGTGCCACCAGGACTCCACATTTAAAGATGGACTAGGCTTAATGGTTGATTCTTTAAAAAAATAAATAAGACAAAACAAACATTCTTGATGTATGATGAAGATTGTAGTGCTGGAACACAATCTGATTTACCCTGTTCCTAAATCATGTTTTTTTTTCTATGCCCCAAATAGCTATTATCTTTTTTTCCCCCCCAGAATGTGGAACTGTTAGGGCAATTTTAAATAAGGAAAATAAAGTGTATGCGTGATAGTGGGGAATCACATTTACATGCATACAGAAAGAACAAGCTATTTTGACCTTATTAATAAGTCCTAATTATTCTTGTAGGTCTTTCCATTATATTACTAAACTGAGTGCTTTTTGTCTAGTGGCTGATTTTTATGCTGCAATTGCCCATCAGTTGTGCTGATGGTGTTTTCATTAAAAAAAAAACAATTAACTTTTTTCCACTATAATTATGAATTAATTAATTCCTAACTACTTTCTCTACAACAACTTAAAACAGAAATGGAGTTCTATTTGTATGCAAAATGGTGTGTGTGTAAAGATGCATTAATTATGCATTTTTGTCAATTGCTTAAATATTTAGATGAAAGATACAGGCATTAAAATGTTATACTCTATATCTGACTATCTGTCTGTCTGTCTGTCTGTCTGTCTGTCTGTCTGTCTGTCTGTCTGCCTGCCTGCCTGCCTGCCTGCCTGCCTGCCTGCCTGCCTGCCTGCCTGCCTATCTATCTATCTATCTATCTATCTATCTATCTATCTATCTATCTA
>WNWU01000063.1:3355736-3367155 GCA_012654045.1 Ptyas mucosa | reverse complement strand
AGATCAGTACCTGCAAAAATACATGAGTAGATCAGTGCCTGCAAAAAATAAATGGGTAGATAGGTACAGCTCTTCAAGCAGTTAAAAGCCTGGTAGACCAGTACCTCTGCTAAATCCTAAAGAATTGTCACATGACCATCAAGCCATGCCCACAAAATAAGCCACACCCACAGAACCGATAGTAAAAAAAAATTAGAACCCAGCCCTGGTTGTAGTACAAAATATTCAAAAGATCTTTGAAAGAGAAGTAGAGAATGATTCAATATGTGAACAGCATTTGATCATAGGTGGAAAATACTAAACCATAGACTAGCCAAGTTACCGGTATGTATCCTTGTCTTATCTGATTCCTTAATCTGCAATAAGGTGCAAGCTTTTGCATAAAATGTCACCCGTTTCTTCCCAGACATTTGGAGCACCCATTACCTGCTGGGCTTTTGAGGGACAACCAAGACATGACTTTTTTGAGATAGTATTTTAGAGATACTGAAGATGGGCCTGTATTGGACTGATGCTGCATGAATTGTAATGCAGCATTAGACGGGCTGGCATTGATCGTTTTGAATTAAAGTGTCTTCTTGTGATTTAAAGTGTCCTCTCAGGTATCACGACTTCTGTTGTGTCAAGATACGAGTAATGTGAATAGGTTTTATATCACTTTAATGAGGTGATGCTGGGTGGGTGATGCTATGAAGATGCTAGAACTCACTTATGTGGAAATGACTTTTACTGCAGTTTTCTGTCTTTAATCCTCGCTTTTTTTTGTGGATGTAAGCTCCTTGGATCCTTCAGAAATTGACTGACCTGGGAGCCATCACAAGTAAACAAGCAAACAAATACACAAACTGCTGATCAAAGCAATCCAGGTACAGAGTTTTTGTTTTGTTCTTGGGTGGGCATGCCAGAATATTCTGAAAAGTGAGACAGGAGGCTGTGTACATAACACAATGTTTCTGCGTTGCTTTTACACTGGAATAATCAGGAGTGGGTTCATCACCGCTACCGGCTCGGGAGAACCGGGCCAAACCAGGAGGAACCCACCACTGAGAATAATGCCTTAATAGATAGTAATAATACTCATGAATGAACAGCCCAGAGTGAATCTTGCAACTATTAATACTATTGTTGTTAACTAGTGGTGAATACTTGTACTGAGGTGTAACTAATTGCAAATGTGTATTAAAGTATAAAAGATGATTTTTGCCATGAGGCGAATGACTGCTGTTGTTTGAATTAAGACAGGGGTGTCGAACTCGCATCATCACGTTGTCGTCACGTGACATATTGTGACTTTTTTTCCCCCTTTGCTAAAATGGGAGTGGGCATGACCAGCGCGTAACGCATCTGGCCCGCGGGCCACAAGTTTGATACCCCTGAATTAAGATATAGTAAAAAGAGAATGATAAAAGTCTTGGTTGTTTTGCCTGTTTCCACAGGTCCTGGTTTATGGTGTTGGCTATTTCTTCAGTTCTTTACAGAGCTGAGAAATGGAACATCTTGTAAACAATAGAGGTGAATGTGGAGAAGGTATTGCTTTTTTTGATATTTGAAACTCTAGCCCCAAAGATGAAGGCAGTTTTCCTCAGGAAGTAGATATTTTGTCCAAATGAAGAAAAGACAAGGGAACACAAAGTTTTTACAGGCAAAATAGATACCCTGTTTTCCCCCAAAATAAGACATCCCCTGATAATAAGCCCAATTGGGCTTTTGAGCACATGGCAATAAGGCCATGCGTTTATTATAGGGTTCAAAAGAATATAAGACAGGGTCTTATTTTCGGGGAAACACAGTAGATATAGATGATAGATAGATAGATAGATAGATAGATAGATAGATAGATAGATAGATATGATAGAGACAGAGACAGAGACAGAGACAGAGACAGAGACAGAGACAGAGACAGAGACAGAGACAGAGACAGAGACAGATAGATAGATAGATAGATAGATAGATAGATAGATAGATAGATAGATACAGATCTCTCTCTCTGTCTCTCTGTCTCTCTGTCTCTCTGTCTCCCTCCCTCCCTCCCTCCCTCCCTCCCTCCCTCCCTCCCCTGTATATATATAAAGAATCAGGCCAAAAATGCCTTTGGGTCATATTTTAGAGTTCATGTGTGGAAAACAGAATGATGGAAATTGAAACTGAGGGCAAAAATGTGTCCCTTAACTATGAATGAGATTAAAACAAATAATAGCAAAATACAAGTAGCCCACAACTGAGCCCAAAATTTATGTCATTAAGTGACACATTTGTTAAGTGAGTTTTGCCCCATTTTATGACTTTTCTTGCCACATTTGTTAAGTGAATCACTGCAGTTGTCCAATTCATAACATGGTTGTTAAGTGAATCTGGTCTCCCCATTGCCGCTGCTTGTTAGAAGGTTGCAAAAGGTGATCACATGACCCTGGGACACGGCAACCATCATAAATGTGAGTCAGTTGTCAAGCATCTGAATGTAAATCACATGACCATGGGAATGCCACAATGGTCATAAGTGTGAAAAATTGTTAATAAGTCACTTTTTTTGGTGTCGTTGTAACTTCAAACAGTCACTAAGTGAATTGTAAGATAAGAACAATCTGTAAGGACATACAATAATTTATAAATAACAATAGATTGAATGATGAATGGATTACAGGATGAAAACAAGAGAAGAATCAAATGTAGGAGTCCAATCTCACAAATAATGAAAGTCATCTAAAAATAACATTTGGGGTGGGGAGGGGAGAGAAACACCTCCAGATTTCATTCAAATCAGCAAAATTTGGCTCCCATGTAGATAATAGGCAGCTATTTGAATCTCTGATCCTTACAAATATTTTACAACATGGTGTTTCCGAAATTTGTAGTAACATTGATTTTATTCAATTTACTGGCCACCCAACTCACACATGGTGACTGTAGCACGTTTACAACATTAATATGCATAACAATACCCATAATAAGCATAAGCATAGTACATAAAATTATCCGCCACAATGTCCTTCCTGTCAATGACTACTTCAGCTCCAACCACAACAATACACCAGCAAATAATAGATACAAACTCAAAGTAAACCGTTCCAAACTTGATTGCAGAAAATATGACTTCAGTAACAGAGTGATCAATGCCTGGAATGCACTACCTGACTCTGTAGTTTCTTCCCCAAACCCCTAAAACTTTAACCTTAGTCTACTGTTAGTCTACTGTTGACCTCATCCCATTCCTAAGAGGTCTGTAAGGGGTGTGCATAAGTGCACCAGCGTGCCTCTGTCCCTGTCCTAATATTCCTTTTTACTTACTCTTTTCATGTATTCAAATTATGTTTATACTTTTACCTGTTATCTTATATATGCTTGACAAATAAACTTATGATTATGGTGATTATGAATACAATAGTAATAGTTTCTACATAATTGAAATGGTTAAGAATGGAGTTGAAATGTGAACTACAACTCCATGTTCACTCATAGGAGGCTACTGGGCAATTTTGGCATGTTGACAACCAACAGGTTGTTGTAGCTAGGGAAAAAATGAAAAATAGGAATAATATCCACAAAATCCTGAGTTCTTTGAGAACGTACACAATATAAATCTAATCTTAAGAACCAAACAATGTTTGAGCATATCACTAATAAACCATTTGTCGAATACATCCAAGAGGTACTTGAACTATAAGCTCGAAAGAGAGTTAAACTATTTTTTTAAAAGAGCTAAGTACTTTAGAGAAATGGAATAATTGTTTTCAGACTTTATCTGAAGGGGAGAGAAGACAAAGAGCTGGAGCAAGGTAATACATAAAAGCAATAAAAATGTAAATAAAAGTAGGAATTTGTAAAGGTAACTACAGTTCTGTGAACCCTCCTTAGATTTTCTGCATTTATGTTTAACCGAAAGTATATTCTCAAACTGTTTTTATTTATTTATGCAATTTATATAGTTGCATATCTTCTCTACTGAATGTTATCTGAGCTTGACTGGGGCTTTTCTGGTGGATGAAGTTAATTTAAGGGAACATACAAGTCCAAGGTTCACTGTTTATTTCACTGAGGGGTGAATGAAATGTTATGACTGAAAATTCATTTTTTTTTTACCATCAAATCATCAGATGCGTCAATCTGTCAGCCCAGTATTTCAATCAACTAGATTAGGACGTTGAAAATTCGTATATATATATTTTGTTCTAGATCCATATTAATCACCATACTGGGCTTTATCCAAACATTACGTGTACAGGTAGTCCTTGACTTACGGCCACAATTGAGCCCCAAATTTATGTTGTTAAGTGAGACATTTGTTAAGTGAGTTTTGCCCCATTTTACCACCTTGTTGGGAATATGATTATTATCTAACTTGTTGGGTTGGCAATATATAAACCATCAATGTATGTTTGCATTATATTGTATTGTATTGTATAGCTTTAAGATTGCTGTATGGCATCATACTGTGTACTGATTGGTTAGCTCTATTGCCAATGTCCTTAAGAGGGAGCTAGAAACATGGCTTGTACTCTTTGTTGTTCTTGCTCTCTGATATCTCTATCTGACTTACTATCTTACTGTTTGCAACTCTAGAAGAACTGGTTACTGTGTATGATTAATACGACAGGTATGAAGACTTTGTTTATTGGACTGTGTAAACTATATCACGACTCAGTGTATCTGTGTGGTGACTGTGATTATTCATAACTACTCTCAACCACTTTCATGTGCACACCCTTGCTATTCATGGGTTATTCCTTAACACACCTTTCCTGCTGCAGTTGTTTAGGGAATCATAGAAGTTGTTAAGTTAGCGAAACGGTTGTTAAGTAAAACTGGCTTCCCCATTGATTTTTCTTGTCAGAAGGTTGCAAAAAGGGAATCACATGATCCAAGACACTGTAACCATCATAAATATGAGGCATTTGAAGGAGGAGAGACAGCTAAAATTGGCAAGATAGCAGATGTTAGCACAGTGGTGAAATCCAATTTTTTTTATTACCGGTTCTGTGGGCGTGGCTTGGTGGGCGTGGCTTGGTGAGCATGGCAGAGGAAGGATACTGCAACATCTCCATTCCCACCCCACTCCAGGGGAAGGATACTGCAAAATCCCCATTCCCTCCCCACTCTGGGGCCAGCCAGAGATGGTAAATGCCGATTCTCAGAACTACTTAAAATTTCCCCTACTGGTTCTCTGAATTGCTCAATATTTCCACTACCGGTTCTCCAGAACCTGTCAAAACCTGCTGGATTTCACCCCTGTGTTAGCATCAGCTTGGGCCTGTTCCCTTTGAACTAGCGTATAACAGGTACAAAGAAGATGTGGGTTGCATCACCAATGCTTCATCCACCATCTTGCCAACTTTGTTACAGAGTGAAAGAGGGAGGGAGGGAGAGAGATTGATGTGAATGCCTGTGTATCTAGTACTTTGCACATTAACTTGAGGATGCCAAGTTGAAAAACATTCTTTATACTAAAATGCTTTAGTAGCATATCTTTTGCCATATTTGCAAAATATACATTGGCTTTTCCTTGTCTGTTTGTGGCTGTATTGTCTGGTGATCAATTTTCCTGACCAACGTCAATTTCATTTGAAACCGTTGTAAGAGCATGTATAAGCGTTTCATGCAAATATCTCTCCAAAACAGCTACTGTGCATACAGCAAGTTCTTACTATTCCACAGCCATTGTTTTCAATCTTATCTATACAACTGAAGGCAAGTAATTACATTGTGATGCAAAGTGTATCTTTCTAAGACAGAAGAAAGGGTGCTTAAGACAAGGCAATGCTTTACTGCTAATCGGCAAAATTTGGGTTGAATGGAACAGCCTAGCTGTGTCATTATGAGATTATTGTGGGTTTTGTACTGGAGGTGAACACAATCTGGTCCTGTTTTCAACTCCGCCAGTTCCTCCACTGCCTTCATGGTAACACACAGTTGGAGTTTGTTACTTAGTAGATTTGTTTCTTCAAAGAGACAGAAGAGACCTCAGTGGGGAAACGGGATAGAAATTCCATATGAAGCAACAGTTTCCAGTTCTTTAACTTCTAAAAAGATTGCTGGGAGGGTTGTGGGGATCACCTTTGATCTCATCAGATTTGATAGTTCAGATTGAACTGAAAAGCGTAAACAAAGTTCAGAACCACTGGAATTCTCACCCATGCACAGAGTTTGATTTGACAGTGTGGCTTTTCAGTTTGGTCCCTGGCTTGGGGATTCAACAGACACCTTTGAACCAAAGCTTGAGATGTGCCCTTGTTATATATATATATATATATTGCTAGGATGTCATTAACTTAACTTTATAACACTGTATTGAAAGTGCTTGAGTAGAAGCCAGGACACCCAGATGAATTCTACCAGTGGTGAAATCCAAATTTTTTTACTACTGGTTCTGTGGGCGTGGCTTGGTGGGCGTGGCAGGGGAAGGATGCTGCAAATGCCCCATTCCCTCCCCATTCCAGGGGAAGGATACTGCAAAAGCCCCATTCCTACCCCACTCCAGGGGGAAGGATATTGAAAGTCCCCCATTCCCTCCTCACTCCTGGGGAAAAGGATATTGCAAAATCCCCATTCCCTCACCACTCCTGGGGGAAGGATATTGCAAAATCCCCATTCCCTCCCCACTCCTGGGGGAAGGATACTGCAAAATCTCGATTCCCACCCCACTCTGGGACCAGCCAGAGGTGGTATTGGCCGGTTCTCCGAACTACTCAAAATTTCTGCTACCGGTTCTCCAGAACCTGTCAGGACCTGCTGGATTTCACCCCTGAATTCTACCCTCAACCCTGGGAGACTTTGACTGATTACTGATTATGATGACCCAGGACAAGGCACTAAGGTCACACAGCCAGCTGAGAGTTCAAACTCCCCTTTAATACTCCCAATTTCCCCACCAAATGCTCCCACATTCTTGGCAAGTCCCAGAGCAAAGTGCATGCACACACAGCAGCCCCTGGCATCCCGTTGTTTTGCTGCACCCAGTCCAGCAAAACAAAGGAACAGGGAAACAAGTTCACAAAGCAAGGAACAAACAATGAGTCCACAAAGTCAAGAACAAGGTACTGAGTCCACGAAATAAGGAAGAAGCAAGCACTCCTGCAAACTCCAAATGATGGTACTGGCACACCAAACTCTACCAATTCAGCATTTGTTCCCAACAAACGCCCCTCCCCACAGTATCTTCTTAAATCTCAGTTCCTAGGTGTGCCTTGTGAAGAGGGGTGAGACACTCTTCTCCTGAGTTGTTGGGTCAGCCTGTGCTGTTTTCACCTTCCATCCACTCTCCATGCTCAGGGATCAGGAGGGAGTGGTCCTTGCTCATCACCTGAGCTCTGTCATGTCCACTGCTTGCCCTCTGTTGGTCATCCTGCCCCCATTCCTCCCTGCTAACAACAATCCCAATACTGAGAGGACCTGGGCTGCCTCAGCCTGCTCC
The DNA here is from genome assembly GCA_012654045.1 of Ptyas mucosa. Lineage (NCBI taxonomy): Eukaryota > Metazoa > Chordata > Lepidosauria > Squamata > Colubridae > Ptyas > Ptyas mucosa. Next base: position 3,359,750 of record WNWU01000063.1, on the reverse strand, counting down.
TCCCCACATGCCAACAAAGCTGCCCCCTTGATCTCTTTCGACTCCAGCTCTGACTCATCCTCCTCTACAGACTCAGGCTCCAACAGGGGCATAATACTGGTTTAGTTTCTAAGTACTTATTGTGGGGAAAAATGAAATCCTATGGGTTCCTCGGGAAAAGGCATGATATAAACGTAACAAATCCATGTCTTCTTTCTGAGCACGGAATGACAAAAAACTCGAACTGGAGAAGTACTTAAGAATCTTCAATGGGTCATTTTGAAAGACTGCTTGGCCTCATTCAAAGGTCGTTCAGGTTCCTGTAACTCAGGGACGACTGTTGAACTAAAACTGAATTCCTACACTGCTTTACATTGGACACTGAAGGTTATCCTTTGACATCTGCCATAGTCAGCTAGCATGTGATTGTGCCAGAAAAATATCTAGCAGCAGAAGCCAAGAGGAGGCAGCATATGCTGATGCTGCGTTGCCCACAGGCTATTCTTTCTGAAATCCTGAGTGGGGGGAAAAAAAAAAAAAGATCTGTGCTGAATTTCCATGGAGACTTTGTTGGCAATGTGTGGGAAAACCAAACAAAGAGCACCAATAAAATAACTGTGCAATTTGCTGATTTCTTATATGAATGGATAGATCAGATTTTGATGCCTAAATATGTTAAATGTTTAATCATCCCCTTCTCCTAGGAAAAAAAGGGGGAAAGGAAGAGTTTATTTCTTTTTTAATAAAAAGGTTTTTTTATTATTTTGAATACATTAAAAACAAACAACACATATATACAAATCATTTTTCCATTGTTAACATCTCGTTTATGGTGATCCTTTCTTATTATTTACATATATTCTAATTTTATCTTAATCTACTTAAATAATCTAATTTCCTTTGTATCGACTTCTCTTTACTTTGATCTTCACCATATACAATCCATATTAACACAAAAATAAACAATACAGTATTATTTCTGTTCCCTTCCAGGGAAAGGAAGAGTTTAAACCAGTAGTGAAATCCAAAATTTTTACTACCGGTTCTATGGGTGTGGCTTGGTGGGCATGGGTGTGGTTTGGTGGGCGTGGCTGGGGAAGGATACTACAAAATCTCCATTCCCACCCCACTCTGGGGCCAGCCAGAGGTGGCATTTGCCGGTTCTCCCAACTACTCAAAATTTCAGCTACTGGTTCTCCAGAACCTGTCAGAATCTGCTGGATTTCATCCCTGGTTTAAACAGAGGGGGTGAGGAAAAAAAAGGATTGATCGATTTCCAAAATTACATGCCAAAAGATATGCAAGAGGACATGTTTCATATATTTGTTCCATGAGGCATCAGGCAGAAGAAGAATTAATGGGGCTTTATGATAAGATGGGAAGGTCATGTTCAGATTGATCCAACGAATAACAGAATAACAGAGTTGGATGGAGGTCTTTTAGTCCAACCTCCTACTCAAGCAGGAAACCTATACCATTCCAGACAAGTGGCTCTCCAGACTCTTGTTAAAAGCCTCCACTGATGGAGCACCCACAACTTCTAAAGGCAAGTTGTTCCACTGGTTAGGAAGTTTCTTCTTGGTTCTAAGTTCCTTCTCTCCTTGATTGGTTCATGTCTTGCCTTCTAGTGTTTACAAAATAGGTCGAACCCCTCTTCTTTGTGGCAGCCCCTCCAATATTGGAAGGCTACTATCATAGCAATAGTACTTAGACTTATATACCACTTCACAGTGCTTTACAGCCCTCTCTAAGCAGTTTACAGAGTTGCCCCCAACATTTTGGGTCCTCATTTTACTGACTTTGGAAGGATGGGAGGCTGAGTTAACCTTGAGCCAGTGAGAATCGAACTGCTGAACTGCAGGCAGGCAGCAGGCAGCAGAAGTAGCTTGCAGTACTGCATTCTAACCACTGTGCCACCATGGCTCATGTTCCCCCTAGTCCTTCTTTTCACTAGAGTAGGCATACCTATTGTGGTCCGCCAGCAGCTGGAGGAGCTGGCAGCAGAGTCGGATAGCGATGAGGCTGACAGTAGAAAGGCAGAGGAACAGAGGAGCATGTTCCTAGTGCATGTATGAGAAGAGCTGCCAGAAGGCAAGAGCAGCTACAGCAAAGAGGACGACTCGGGAGTAGGGCCAAGAGATGATTGCCCCCTCCCTTAAAAGACCAGCAACAGCTCTTGGGCTCTTCGTTGGAAAACAGCATTGATAGACTTGTTCTGGTCTTGCTGCACTTATCTCTGATCAGTGTCTTCTGCTTCTGAACTTTTCCCAAGAGAAGCCTTTGGCAGTTTGCCTAATTATACCAAGGTTGGTGATAAGACTGAAGAATTTGTGTTAAGAAGAATATGTTTTGATTTAGTTTGGACTACACTGAGAATGAGTTAATTCTCAGCTGTTCTAACAAAGTCTGTTTGTTTTGGAACTGTTCTAATAAAGTCTGTTTGCGTCTAATACTACCTACTTGGGCCTGGGTCACAACAGTACCCAACTCTTGCAAGAAAGAGAAAGAGGTGATAAAAGTCAACAGCAATTATTGGTATTAGGAGAAGGGTAATGATAAATAAAGGGATGTGGTGGCGCAATGGCTAAGATGCTGAGCTTGTCGATCGAAAGATCGGCAGTTCAGCGGTTCAAATCCCTAGTGCCGCGTAATGGGGTGAGCTCCCTTTACCTGTCCCAGCTTCTGCCAACCTAGTAGTTCGAAAGCACATCAAAAATGCAAGGAGAAAAATAGGGACCACCTTTGGTGGGAAGGTAACAGTGTTCCGTGTGCCTTTGGCATTGAGTCATGCCAGCCACATGATCACGGACATGTCTTCAGACAGCGGTGGCTCTTCAGTTTTGAAACAGAGATGAGCATCGCCCCCTAGAGTCGGGAACGACTAGCACATATGTGTGAGGGGAACCTTTGCCTTTAATGATAAATAATAAAGTAATTGAAAGTAATTGTATATTCCTGTATATTTTCCCTCCTTTTTTTAAACAAATGTATTGTTTTGAATTTTGAATGTTTTTGTTCTGAATTTTGCTCATTTCTTGCCTGAGCATACGTTCCATTTTTGACTTCTTGACAGAAAGTCCTGTTCAAATATACTGTATTACCAGGTTTGTCCTTTTCAAACAACACAAATTGCTCTTTTTATGGTCCCGTGATTGGGAATAAGGTTTTGGAGCACAAAAGGAATACTAGCATAATCCTTTTAATAAAAGCAGCCTCATAACCTTAATCACTTTCCAACACTTTTACTTTTATTTCTTTAGAATTTGAAACTAAAATTCCAGGGTCCGTAAAATATGCAAACAAAATGTTGAGACAGGGAGCACAGAGGTAATAATAATAATCCTTTGAGAATCAGCATTTCTGGCGCAATAAACACTTTCTTGGAGCTGGCATCTGGAGTGAGAGACCCATTTTATATATGACCTTGGTTGATTCGGCACACTGGAAGTATTGTTTTGAATTAACAGCACGCCATTAAAATCCCCTTTTTCACAAAGCACCTTTTTCTGGCTTCCAAGCCTCTTTGTTCCTGTTATCAATATTACTTTGTTGCTTCTATACCTCAAGCAAGGACATATGTAAAACAGCACTTGAGGTTCAGCTCAGCATTGTATGTTCCCAGTTGGCAAATGATGGAGCATGAGGATCCTTCCAGGTGATTTCTCTCTCCCCCCCCCCCCCCCACACACACTCTTTTAATTTTTCCAGAAGGCAACTTGTTTTACATATAGAGAAAGCATTTGATTGCTGATATCAGCTAGCAGTCAACTTGGGAAACACATATTACCTGCAAGTTTTAAGGTGCCCCCGGATACCTCTTTATCAGTTTACTAAATTGTGCTGTTTGATGGGATACATGGAGGGGGAGAGGAAGGGACAATGAAATGCATGGCTAGAAAACAACCTTGTAAACTATATCCAGGTTTAATTAAATGCCAGTTTAGGAAAGGAAGGAAAGAAGGGAGGGAGGGAGTGGAGGGAGAGAGAAAAAGAAAGAAAGAAAGAAAGAAAGAAAGAAAGAAAGAAAGAAAGAAA
>WNWU01000063.1:3334924-3346659 GCA_012654045.1 Ptyas mucosa | reverse complement strand
ATAATAATAATAATAATAATAATAATAATAATAATAATAATAATAATTTTATTTATATACCGCCCTCCTCCCGAAGGACTCGGGGTGGTGTACAGCCAAAATTAAAACATAAATATACAGTATCAGAGTTAAAATTAATTAAAATTCATTAAATAGTTTTGGCCGAATTTTAAAACCCAAAGTTAAAACCCAATTTAAAATCATTCAATTTGACAGCCCCGCCTGTCGGAACAGTAGGGTCTTGAGGGCACAGCGAAAGACCCGGAGATCAGAGATGTTACGAATATCCGGGGGCAATTCATTCCAAAGGGCAGGGGCTCCGACAGAGAAGGTTCTCCTCCTGGGTGTCGCCAGCTGGCATAACTTGGCCAACGGCACCCTGAGGAGTCCCTCTCTGTGGGAGCGAACTGGTTGGTGGGAGGCTGTTGGTGTCCCATAGATATCCTGGTCCTATGCCATGGAGCACTTTAAAGGTGGTGACCAACACCTTGAATTGCACTCGGAAGACCACTGGGAGCCAGTGCAGCTCGTGCAGGAGAGGTGTTACATGGGCGTAACGAGGTGCGCCCATAACCACCCACGCGGCCGCATTCTGGACCAGTTGGAGCCTCCGAGTGCTCTTCAAGCGGAGCCCCATGTAGAGAGCATTACAGTAGTCCAAATACTCTAGATCAGAGGACATTGATCTAGTGGTGGCACAGTGGTTAGAATGCAGTATTGCTCAGGTTTGCACATGTGTTTTCTTTCTTGCTGTACACTTGTAAGTACCTTTTAGTCTAAAGCACATTTGATGCTCCTAATAGCAAGTTTTAGTTGCCTTTATTTTCCTGCAACATTCAGAGAAGGGCGAAACCTGAAAGATAACTGTGTTTAGGCCCGCTTGGGCACAAAATCCTCGCCCATCCCTTCCTGCCTTCATATTCGGATTTGCTTTACTAAAAATAGTTGCCCAATTAATTTCTATGTCAGAACTGCAGATGGAAAATATAACCCAGGGACCTGTTTGCTCACCTCTAAAGCCATAGTGATTGGTTTGGACATCTGTTGCAATCGTCTGAAAGGAATTCATTTCATCAGTTTACCTGCTGTGAAGCTATGGCTCTCCAGATGCTGATGGACTCCAGTTTCTTTCCATCATTCCTGGGCATTGGAATAGCCGAGAGGTGCTTGAAGAACTAGGAAATCAATGACATTTGAAGGATTTCAATTCCTTATCCCTAAAACACATAACGATAACTCAAGTGTTTCTAACGGCAGACTCTATTAGAGACAGAATGAAAGAGAAGAGTGGAAACAGTTCCTAGTGGAAACACTTGCTCCTTTCAAACAGTAACATGGGGATTCAGACTGCAGATAGGTATGTACCTAGCATCTGTTAGCAGCTGTGCCTTTTCCTGGATCCCAGATGTGGTGCAACCCTACAATAAGAAATATTAAGTTGAAAGTGGTGCAGACTTCAAAGCTTTACAGCTCTAATTGTTCTGCAAGGTCTTTTCCTTTAGAAGCGGAAATATTGCACATCCCTCCAAGCAAGATAGAGACAGATGGTCTTTGGAGTGACTGTTATCCAGAATTGACTGGCATTACTGTTATCCTATTTATTTATTCAGTGTGTATAGTTGCTCATCTCAAACCAGTGATTTTCACCCATTTTTCAAATAGGGAAGGCCCCAGTCCCAAGACTTCAATAAATGAATTGACTCATAGACTACAGGCCATGGAAGCTAGCGGGAAAGTCACCTATTTTATATTATATTTAGACTAGCTGGATGCCCGTGCTTCACTATGAAACTATTTGATCGGGCGTGATAAATTGACACTTAAAGCCTGAAACTTTATGTAGAATGTGTAACTCCGTAGCATAAGGCACCTGGCAGTTGGAACAGAGGGGGAGGGGGAATAGAATGTCCCAACCTGCAGGCCAAATGACTCATGCGCTAGCCACACCCATGCCCAGTTTAGCGAAGGACTAGCATCAGAGCATGTTAATATAAGACAACTGGCAGTTGGGACAGAGTTCTTTTCAGGTGGGGAGGGGGAGTAGAATGTCTAACTCCTTAGCATCAGAGCATGTTAATATAAGGCAACCAGCAGTTGGGACAGAGTTCTTTTCAGGTGGGGAGGGGGAGTAGAATGTAACTCCTTAGCATCAGAGTGAGTGAATATAATACTGTATATGAAATACTAATGATCTGATGGTTATTTGGAAAAATCCTTTCTTAGCGAGCACCGAGAAACCAAGAGGAACATATGTGTCAAATTTCAAGTTTGTAGGCTTTATCATTCTGGACATTTCGTGATGAGTGAGTGGTATTTGGATTATATATATATAGATTACCAGACTTTGTTCCAAACTCACACCATGGTTTCAAGCACATGAAAAAGTAACAAAGGATTCTCAGCTAAGCTTGCCACTGTTCACATTTATCACATCAATTAAACCCTACAGAATAATACAGAATAACAGAGTTGGAAGAGAGCTTGGAGGACTTCTAGTTCAACCCTCTGCTCAAGCAGGAGATCCTATATCATTCCAGACATGTGCTGTCTACTCTCTTCTTAAAAGCCTCCAGTGATGGAGCACTCACCACTTCTGAAGCCAAGCTTTTCCACTGGTTGATTGTTCTTACTGTCTCTTTAGTTCCAGTTGGTTTCTCTCTTTGTTTAGTTTCCATCCCTTGCTTCTTGTCCTGCCCTCTGGTGCTTTGGAAAATGGGTAGACCTCCCCTCTTCTTCGCAGCAGCCCCTCAAACATTGGAAGAATGCCGCTCCCAGTTTTGACTAGAGTAGACATACCCAGTTTCTGCGGCCGTTTTTTCATATGTTTTAGCCTTCAGCTTCTTCTGAAGATCGCGTCATCGCTGCTGCTTCTGCTAGAAAAGGTTTGTGAAATTGTGAACACCGCAACTCGAGATGAGGATGAAATATAGCCTGCGTGCTGTTCATTTTAGTGGCAAGGATGGTAATGTGATAGCAATAGCATAGCAATATGCTGCCTATTCTTTCTTCCTTTAATAATAAGGGAATTAGATTTTGGAAAAGTGAGTCATTAGCTTGAAAACAAATAGGCTGCTCTAGCTAGCTAGCAACCAAGGTAGATAGGCAGAGAATGAGAATGAGAGATACTTTAAATGGTTTTAGAATATATAAACTCTTCCAGAAGTAAAAGCAGATGCAGGTGGGCAGCAAATGGTTTTAACACAAATCCCATACATTTATGCTATTCTGCGCTAGAGTGAGAGGGGAACAAAATGGCAAGCAGCCTCAAAGTTATTAACCAAGATAAATATTTAGTTTCAGTTTCCAATGTGACAGTCAGATGTGCTATTGGATTCGAAAAAGCAGATTTTTTCCTTGCTTTTGCCAGATTTTTTCCCCCTTCCTGTTCACAGCACTGAGTCACCTAGCTTATTAAAACTGTGCCAAGTGGCATTTTTCCAAAAATGTGGTATTTCCATTTTGCAAGCTTACATCGTTTCTGGAGACAGAGATAGATAGATACAAGGAAAAGAGGAATTGAAGGAGGGAGGGGGAATCGTATACCTACAGAAAGAAGGGCTGTATGGGAAATTGAGCTTAGTATTGTTCGTTTTCAGAAATGTGATAGAAAATAAGGAAGTGCCATTAAAGGAAGTGCTTAGCAAAGGCTAAAAATCAGCTGGAGTAGAAGAAGGCTGATCCTTTTTTTAATAATGATTTTATTAAGTATTACAATTAAGCAGAAAAAAATTTACAAAAAATAAAACATGGAAAGTATAAAAAAAAAGAAAGAAAAAGAAAAAAATAGAAAAGAAAAAAACATTTAAAGAAATGACTTCCCCATTCATCTCGTATGAACAATTCTATTCAGCTTGTTTATAATACAATGAATGATATTTTATCCCCATATTTCATATCTTACAATATCTTCATATTTCAGATCATAAACAAATCTTTAAAGACTCATCAGAAATATCTAGATACCTATTTTGGGAAAAAATATTTTTGTAACTTTGATCAAATAAAACAACGTTATATTCCTTCTTTTTACTTTTAACAATCTTAATTTTTAATCCCTTCAAATAATATCCTAGATTTTTTTTTTCTTCTCATTTTTCCTTTGTCTATTTTTACAAAATTCTTTGAAACTTGAACAAATCTCTTCCATAAATCAAATATAGGAAAATTATCCAAGTCGCTCTCATGGTTTGTTGTTTGTATATCTCTTTTAATTTTTAGGACATCAGCCAGATTCATTTGTATGGACAGTGTAGCATCTTTTCCCATATCTTTCTTGTATGTTGTCATTTTTAAATTGACTTTCAGATCAGTGTCAGTCTTGTCTAGAAAAAACTGTTCCTCTTCCTTAAGAACTTTTAAACACAGTCTAGCTAAAATGGCAGTCATTTTTAAAATTAACTTTGGGGTCAATTGTTCACAAATATCTTTCAATATGTCCAGTATGATGTTAAAATAGTTTGCTCCATTCTGTATTGGTCAAGTTTCAGTATTTTTATCCTTTAATTGTAATTTTTACTTGCTTCTGGCTTCCTCTAATGTCCAAACTTCAACTCTCACTCTATCAATTTTTTGAAAAAGTTCAAAACAATTGCAGTTTCCCAAACAAAAGGATTGTTATAATTAATCTCAACCTCTTGTTTCAAATTTATATGGACCCCTAGACAGTTTGTATCTTTGTAAAATTAATCTTCTAATCACCATTTTGTTGTTTATTCAACAAAAAAAATATTTGGAAGTCATTAAACTTACCTTTAAAATTTTTGTTAAGAGTTAAAGGGAACTCACTCAGTTCGTTAAGACTTGTCAATCCAAAGCTTATTAATAGTTGCAAGACAGTTAGGAGGCCATTTCTAAAAGTGATCAGGAAAAGAAGTTTGCTGAACCTTACACAGTGGTAAAATTCAGCCGGTTCTATCAGGCTCCTGGCAAACTGGTAGTGCCGGTGGTGGGAGGATCCGCCCACTCACCCGGACGTCATCACATCCTGTTTTTGACCCTCTGTGCATGCACAGAAGGCTCTGTACATGTGTGGAGGAGGTGCGTATATTCACATTTGTGAACCGGTAAGTGAAGGTAAGAAGGTAGTGGTAAGTAGGAAGGTAATTTGTGAAGGTAAGTGAATTTCACCCCTGATCTTACATACATAAAAGCTACCTTATGGTTGTGAGCGTGGTTGAAATTCTTCCACTCCCAGCTCCTGCACTCACAAATTGACTACCAAAACCTTTACTCCTGTAGTCTACTTATAAGAAAAGGTGTCTGGATTGCAAGTGGGTGATCTCATGATCTCCCCTTTCTCCAGAAAGACTTCACTGGCTAGAATCTATTATCTGATTCCTTAACTCTGCCACAATTCCATCCCCAGTCCTTCAGAGACCTCTAGTTCAACATGAATCAACTCCAGGAAATGGCTAAATATTATGCATACTGTTCTGGTAAAACAATCCTTGACAAAGTACAAAAAAGTGATATATGTATCAAGCACTGGGAAAATCAGGAGATTCAGGCAATTCAAATGAGTATAAAGATTTATTGCAAGCTTAAGCTCTCTACGAAAATCTGACCAACTGTCAGTTAAAGGAAATGAGTGGGAGATCAGAGAGGTGAAAAGTGGGGCTGGACTTGGATCTCTTGCGGGCATACAGGGACTCAGGACTTATGACACATTTGACCCTTCATTGGGCTCATCTTGGTCATCCCCTACAATATATCCACTTATATACTTCATTAACACTCTTCAACTATTTATAACATATAGCAATTGCTAACGGCAATGGCATTACTGCTATAAACTGGTAGTATTTTCCTGCCACCAGTGTTTTTAGTTCTTAAACTCACAAACTTTGTATGGAACTGTTCCATGATTATTTCGCTTCAGCTAAAGAAAGAATGAAAATCACTGCTTGTCTCAAAGTGCTTTAGCTTCTGCCACCATAAGCGATGTCCTCATTCCCAAAGCTCACAGCTGGGAAAGAATGATGATGGAAATGGAGATTAGAGACAAACACTAGCAGACATTAAATTAAGGTGAAAAAAGAAAACCATATAGTTGCCCATTTCAACTTTATGCATATCCTCTCAATTACTGTAAAAGAGCACCAAACCATTCAGTTACAGCTGCTGTGGATTTTAGAGTGATTTCAACAACTCTACACTGCCTGGGAGCTATTTTCCAATTGGGGCCAGAATCCACATTCCCTGATCTAATGAATATAAACAAATCAAACTAAGAACGGTGGGTCAGAATTTTCCATTGTTGCTTGCTAAAAAAAAAAAAAAGAATGATAAACTATGGTTCAAGTACCAGAAATATTGGTCGCAAAAGTTATCACACATCTATGTATTTGTGGCTCAGTGGCTAAGCTGCTGAGCTTGTCGACCAGAAGGTTGGCAGTTCAGCGGTTCGAATTCCTAGTGCCGTGTAATGGTTCGAATACCTAGTGCCGCATAATGGGGTGAGCTCCTGTTACTTGTCCTAGCTTCTGCCAACCTAGCAGTTTGAAAGCACATAAAAAATGCAAGTAGAAAAATAGGGATCACCTTTGGTGGGAAGGTAACAGCATTCCGGGCACCTTTGGCATTGAGTCATGCCGGCCACATGACCACAGAGACGTCTTCAGACAGCACTGGCTCTTTGGCTTTGAAATGGAGATGAGCACCACCCCCTAGAGTCAGGAATGACTAGCACATATGTGTGAGGGGAACCTTTACCTTTATGTATTTGTATTTTTAATCCTTAAATTGTGAAGCAACTTGAGTGCTTTCAAGTAGGCCGTACCCAGCTATTTGTATAAATAAATATTAGCTTGCTGAATGTGTCTCTCCTTGCCATGCATGAAGTTAAACATTTCTCTGTGTGTGTGTGTGTGTGTGTGTGCTATGTTGCCATAAGCATTAGTAAATACGTTCTATGAGTTCGAAACCCTCTTTTAAAAAACATAGCAGCCATTTAATCTTCCATGATTTTATTCTTCCCCCGCCCCTTACATTTTGGCTCCAAGGTTTTATATGTTGTATTGATCTTTATGTCAATGACTCATTATGTTGTTGCAAGACCACTCGTACTCTATTGCTGTAGAACTACAGCCTCTGGAAATAAAATAATGTAAAAAAGAGTGTTTTAAGGAAATCATACTCCAATTACAAGAAGGTCTTGAGGGGGAAAAGAAAAAACAACACAAGAGATTTCGTTGTGGCTACAATCAATAAAACCTGACCTTACCCACTATTTAATTGGTTAGTTCTTTCAGACGTTAAAATGGTAGCTAATCTTTGCTGGTTGGGGGAAACTATTTTGCAGCAGTTATGCATGATTGTATTGATTTTGCCTAGACCCTGGGTCATAATTATTATTTAATGTATAGTCTATTGCTTAAGTGTTGCAGGCTAGTTCAATCCAATGATAAAAGTAACTGTGCTTGAAAGCAATGGTATAAAACAACGTTTTTAAAAAAATAGGAGTGAGAAGCTTCCTATTCCTGGTCCTTAAGTTTGATGGTGACATCCACCAGCCACAACTTATCTTAAAAAGTGGTCAGTTGGATTGAGAGAATCCTTTAGAAATATCAGGCAGTATTGCCAGAAAAATACAATAAAGGGATTGTACATTTAATATTACCTGTTTTGACGGCAGCGAGAATCGTATTTGCACAACATTGGAAAAATGAGGAAACTCCTCCAGATGAAAATATAATTTAAAAAATATTAGAAGGTGCAGAAATGGATAGGTTAACTTTAAAGATAAAGAATAAAGAAAAGAAAAATAATATATTTTTTTTTAATTTGGGATTTGTTTTACCAATGGTTGGGTAATAAAAGTAGAAATTAGAAGTGGGAAGAATATTACTATATATAAGTAAAGATGATGATGATGATGATGATTTACATGTAAAATGACACAGACAACATACTGTTTATTGAATACTTATGTATATTAAAGAAAAATGTATAAAAATATTTTTTTAAAAAAAGAAATATCAGGCAGTAGAAAAAACAAAAATGTTGAGGGAAAAGAGGAATGGAAGGATTTCTGAGTGACATTTTGCAAATGTTTTGAGCCTTTGTAAATAACAGGGCCTATATTGCTCTCCTGTTTAAATCTACAAATATCTATTCTGGCATTAATTTGATCTGCCCAAGGGAATGATTGACCATCAACTCAACTTGAGGTTGTCCTTCCCTGGTGATAAACTGAAAAGGGAAAACTATTTTAACCCCAGTACAGCAAAAAGGGTTACTTACAGTAACTCTGCCTTATTCAAGAATTGGAGATGAGATAAAGACATTTTCATGGGAATCAGTGACAAAAAACGATATTTCTAGGGCACATTTCAATTGTATAAGATACGTATGGGGAAATGATATTAAACTGGGATGCGCACTTGCTTAAAGGATGCTCATAGAGTAAATATCCTTTAAGCAAGTAAAGAGAACAAGAGATTTCAGCGCAGCTACTATAAACCATTTGGGTTTTCTTGTACCTTCCTATATACTGTAGCTATCCATACATAATCATATTTCCACAGAAAATCAGCACTATTTTCTTTATTCCACATTTCACAAGGAATTCACACTTATGAAAAGCTAAACCTGTTAGAAATGGTTTCGGATATTTTCTGCTTTATATATCCTTCTTTTCTTTTCCTTTTCCCCCGATATCCCTTTTTCTTACCCCATAAACACCAGGGAAACTACCGTATTTTTTGGAGTATAAGACGCACTTCCCCCCCCCAAAAAAGTGAGTGGAAATGTCAATGTGTCCTATACAACAAATGTTGCCAAAGCTCCACCCACCTGCTGGCCCCCACCATTCGGCCATTTTAGACCTCTGGATGCTCCATTTTAGACCTGTTCCAGGCTGCGGGGATCACCACAGCACATCGCCACCAATTGCCACATGTCATGTTTTTGGCCTCACCTTGCCCCATTTTTGGCTTCCACGTGTCGCAATTTCAGCTAGGATTGCCACCTGAAATTGGCCAAAAATGCGAAGTGCAGAGGCCGAAAACGTGATGCGTGGAGGCAGCGATTGGCAGCGATGTACTGTGGCAATCCTGGCAGCCTGGAAAGGGGTCTAAATCAGAGTGTGCAGAGGCGGAGCCAAAATGTGACGCGCGGACGCCAAAAATGCAAGTTGCGGAGTTGGCGATGGGCTGTGGCGATCCCCACAGCCTGGAACAGCTGATTGGCGGTATTCCAGGAGGCCGATCCAACCGCCAAACAGCTGCTCATGCTGAATCAGTCTGTGATAATGTGCTGAAGCTCACCTGGCTGTTTACTATTTGCTTCAAGGATGCTAGCCAGATGAATACTGATGGATTCTGGTAGGCAGAGGCAAAAACTTTTTTTCTTGTTTTCCTTTCCAAAAACTAATGTGTGTCTTATACTCCGGAGCGTCTTATCCTCTGAAAAATATGGTACATCCTGTAACTTAGAGCTGATTTTCCAAACATTCTCCTGTCCCTTTATTATTATTTCACTATGCTTACATTTTCATTATCATTAAGATTTAGGGAATGCTTGACCTTGCATCATCTCTGGGGCAGAAAACAGAGAGTCAAGTTTCTTCTTCACTCATTGCAATGCACCGTTTCTTCGTAAAGTCTTATGAGAAACAATTCTCTCCCATTATATTCAGCAGATAATTACTCCAGGCTGGCCTTGGTAGCAGGTGGTAGCCAATACTCTCAAGCCAGAATTCAGAATTAAGATGATGTCTTTGAATAATAAGGCTCGTGATCTGTAGAAATCATGCTACGAATATCAGGGAAAGAGAGAAAGCTTTAAAGCCAATCTAATTCCTTGCGAATATTATTTTTGGAACTAATGCATTAAATTATTATACTTCTCTTTATCAAAAAAGCTTGCAAGGCCCCAGCATAAATGCACACCTTTATCTTAAAATAATGGACTCCAGTTGTGTTAAATTTAGCTGGGAACAGTAGAAGGGATCTCTAGCTGAAAATGGAAATGGTTAGATGTTTAATGCTGAAACATGTGTTATAGCTGTTAAAAATCAGGAACTCCTCCTCCCTTCATCTCCCAATTTTTTGTTTGTCCTCTTTTTTTTTAATCTAGCTCCATGCTCAAAAAGATTCAATGGGATTCTGTAATGACATCTAGGGCTTTTCACTTCACCATTGTTGCCTTCCACTTGGGCATCACATTGGGGAAGATCCGGGTTCAGCTAGATTCACTCTACTGCACAAAACACCATTATAGCAATAGCACTTAGACTTATATACCGTTTCATAGTGCTTTTACAGCCCTCTCTAAGTGGTTTACGGAGTCAGCATATTGCCCCCAACAATCTGGGTCATCATTTTACCCACTCGGAAGGATGGAAGGCTGAGCCAACCTTGAGCCGGTGAGATTTGAACTGCCGAACTGCAGCTAGCAGTCAGTTGAAGTAGCCTGCAGTACTGCACTCTAACCACTGTGCCACCTCAGCTCTTATTATTATTTTCTATTATTATTATTATTATTATTATTATTATTATTATTATTATTATTATTTAATCTTTAGTGAGATTCACAGCCTTTGAGGCTGGTTAATAGCTCAGCAGCTCGAGTCCTAACCAGGGACCTAGGAACTGTTAAGGTATTGTCGGAGGATATAAGCTGTTCTGAGTAAGGTGGTTTTTTGTAGAGTCAAAATGTTCAAGTCCGGTAAATTTAGAATTTCTAAATAGCAGAGTAGTCCTTTGAGTATTGCTCCAAGGGCTCCAATTACAATCGAGACAACACACAATTTTCTTTCCCATAGTCGCTCAACTTCAATTTGCAAGTCCCAGTACTTTGTGATTTTTTCTTGCTGTTTATCTTCAATCTGTGCATCACCAGGTATTGCAATGTCAATGAACCATACTTTTTTTCTTTTCAACTATTGTTATGTCAGGTGTGTTGTGGACCAAGTGCCTGTCAGTCTGAATCCTGAAGTCCCACAAGATCTTGAGTTTCTCATTCTCTAAAACTTTCTCGACCTGATGTTCCCAGTGGTTTTTGCTGTACTCAAATCCATACTTCTGGCACAATTTCCAGTGAATGATCTTAGCAACGTGGTCATGGCATTGTAGGTTGTTGTAGGTTGTTGTTGTTGTTGTTGTTGTTGTTGTTGTTGTTATTATTATTATTATTATTATTACCTTACTGAAGTGGTACCTATTTATCTATTTGCATGTTACATGCTTTCAAGCTCCTAAGTAGATCGAAGCTGAGGAAAGCGATGGGAGCTCACTCCATCATGCAATACTAAGGCTCAAACCACAAGCGTATAGACCTTCTCCAGTGCCATTGAGCCACTGAGTCATCACGCCTCTATAATGGCATTGTGAGTTAGAATGCTATATGAATTTTTCACTGACTCAAATCCAGGTGTGAGTCATGGCCAGGTCACTATCTCCAGTGACAACAATAATAATGGTGGAGTCTGGGAGTAGTCCTCAGTTGAGGGAGACTCAACTGAGGGAGTATTGATCATCTTGAGAGGTTTCTGAGGAACATTTTAGCCAAAAAACTCAAGTCAAGGTATTAGAAACAAAAATAGATGGAGACCAATTTATCTGAGATTTGTCATCTAAAATAAAATGTACATTTGATCATTAACCCAAAGTCATTTGTGAAGTCCTGCATGCTTGGTATTTTTCTCTTTGCTGTTGCCCTATTGAAGTGGCATTGTTTACAAATACCAGATAGATAGATAGATAGATAGATAGATAGATAGATAGATAGATAGA
>WNWU01000063.1:3316445-3334914 GCA_012654045.1 Ptyas mucosa | reverse complement strand
AGATAGATAGATAGATAGATAGATAGATAGATAGATAGATAGATAGATAGATAGAATATAGACTTCATGGTCCATGGACATTGTTGTTGTTGTTTTTTAAAAAAAATCTACCTTATTTTTTAATTGCCTTACGCCACTTGTGTGAGTTGTGTCTTCAGTCTTCACAGGTGCTCCTGTCAGAGTATTTTATGACTTTTTGTAAAACTATCCAGGAAAAAAAAGAGAGAGAGAGAGAGGAAAGAAACCAGTTGTTATCAAGGCATAGGTATAATAATCATCCAAACAAATTGATGGAGAATGCCACTAGGAGTTGTAGTTTCTGTACACCTGTGACAACCCATATTTTTAGATTAGGAGGAAGAAATCAACTCCATTTTTCAAAGATCCTCCCATTGTGGAGAACACTATTACTGGAGAAGCTGTAGCAGCAGCTGTTGTGATATTCTATCTTTAACAACATAATTTACGGAAAAAGATAGCTGGCTAAACAAAAAGAAACAGGGAAGGGATGGGAAAGGAAGGGAACAGAAGGGAACAGAAGGGAAGGAGCTTCAGAAAGAAACAGGGAAGGGGAAAGGGAGGGGAGTGCAGGGGCTTTTTGAAATCTCAGTCCTCAAAATACATATTTTTATGTTCTGCATGCTCTCCATTTATATACAATTTGGAATGGGTAAAAAAAATATATCAGTGTTGTCCCCAAGTTGATTTCTACCCATGTAGAGAAAGAGGAGGAGGATGTTTCAATTCTCTATGGACCATAATATTCATTGCAGGAAATTAAATCTAAGGAATCGTTACCTGCTGTAGTGAGCTCAGAAGCAAATTTACACTGTCAAATCCAGTTCATGGTGGGCAGCTCAATTTCAGGTTACCTTTTTATTTCCCGATCAATATCAAACACTTTCTGGCATCAGTGTCAGATTTTCTACAATAATTCTGCTTGCTTGGCAATTCGAGAATGTTAGTTGCACTATCGTGTGATTTAATTCAAACTTTTCTTATGTTTTGTTTTGGCTGGCTGCAGACCATGTTACTAATGTTGTTTATGTTATTAAAATACTTAACATACTTATTAACATACTTAAGATTTTCCTTTCGGGAAAAAAAAATCTCCTTAAGGTAACCCTTTAAGCTTTGTCCCCAGATTTTATCTGAAATCTAAAGCTTAGAGACTTACTTTGTAGCAAAAATAAGGAATGATACAGAATAATGGTTCCATAATTCAATAGTACTAGAGATACTCCATTTGAGTTGCAAACCTCTGGATGAACACTAGATGGCACCAGAAGTCAGGCATTGCTGCCCTATAGCGTCAGCTAAAAACATTTGCAACCAGCACAGGAATGACAATCCAAATCTAATGCAAGTGAGAAAATCTACAATTTTGTTGCTTACCCCAGGCAGCGTAAAAGGGCAAGGAACGTTTCCTTGAAGTCTTGAGTTATGGTGATAGAAAAAAGAAGGACAGAAATACTGTTCTTTCAATATGAGGTGGGCCAGTGAGGACAGACTAAGAATATTTATCTTCCAACGAGAAAAAAGCACAACAGAGATAAAGATGAGTCCCAAGAGGGAGTCTTTTGCTCACTGTGTCAGTCTCTGGTATTCCTAGTGATTTATAGGATAAAAAGTACAAATAGTACATGCTTCCGAAATGACATTTCCAATAATGTTGGCACATACATTTTTGGTTATCTAACGGTGATAATTGCTCTACCCAAACAGTGCTTTAAAATCTTAGTATTTCCAGAGGTGGGATTCACACAATTTACCTACCAGTTCGTCCAACATCGAAAATGTGACCATGCACACCTTCCGTGCATGCGCCGAGCCTTGCCCACCTCTGTGCATGCACCCGGCCCCAAAAATGTGCCTAAATAGGATAGCATAAAGCCAGGGCGGGTGGGTGATCATGCCCACAATTTCTGCTACCGGTTCGCTTGAACCGGTCCGAACCGGCTGAATACCACCTCTGGGTAATTCTCCAGCCAATATTGATGTTTTTCAAGGACAGATGTACTAATATCCATAGAATTGGCAGCAAAACAAAATATAGATATTAAGAGCTTAGCGGTGTCATTATTCTCTTGCCGTTTCTCATTTTCATTGTGTGAAAATGGAAACAAATACCTAATATGAAAGGTATCGTGGTACTTCTAGCTCAGGGATTTGCAACCTTAAACACTCAAAGAGCCATTTGGACCCATTTCCCACAGAAAAGAAAACACCAGGAGCCACAAAACCCTTCCCGTGCCTGACTATTTCTTGAGCGTCCACAAAACTAACATATGTAGTTGAATTAAATGTTCTGTTTTATTCTGAAACTTTACTTTTCTTGGATTTATCCATGGTTGGCCTACCCGGGTTGAAAAGCTCAATAAATCCCATGCCGGCGAGTGTCGCACATTGGCGGTTGTGAAACATATTTTGAGTGACAGGGAGCCGCAGCAGAGGGGTGAAAGAGCCACATGCGGCTCCAGAGCCGCAGGTTGCTGACCCCTGTTCTAGCCAATAGCTACAGTATGTCAAGTTTGGATGTCTCACCTTGGCAGGTAAACATGCCAAGCTCTTCCAACTAGAGTGGAGACTTGAAGGGCAAACTAGCTTTGTCTGTTTGAAACACAAAGAACATCTGAAGGCACGTCACAGCCAAGCAACTTCTCTCAATGCTGCATTGCAATTCAGCATTTGCAGTCTTGCCAAGATTGGGTTGAGGAAATACTCGCTTTTAGATATTTAATTGATTCTGGCCAAAACACATTTTACGTATTTTTCACCTACGATCACGTTAGCATCACTGTTGGAAGCATTGCGCAAGAAAGAACAAAGAAGCTCAAAGGCTCCAACTGTAATTTAGGGTTGATGCTTTGGTCAGCATCAATTCAGCGGAGAGAATGGGCAGTCTAGTTAATGGCCCACCCTAATTGATTCCTTGGGGAATCATGGAGGTTTGATTGTTGCTGGGCAGCCAAGCTCCATTCTAGAAATTGGGTGGACAAATTGGGCTCCCTTGGTCATTTTAAAACCTTCTCCCAGGAATCTACCCATTGGAACCCTTGCAGAAATTTAACGATAAGATTGAGCACGCAGCTGCATTTAGTCTTTCAAGGTTGGGTCAAATTGAGAACTTTTTAATGGGGCAATTTATTAGTCTATGGGACATATTTCCTCCATTTGTTCGGCCATGTCTGGTAATAAAAGTACATAGCAGTGCTCAGAATTGCTGTCAAAAAAATCGGCAACTTCATTTGTTAGATTTATGGGACAATAGGAGTCCACACACACACAAACACACACACTCATGCACACACACACATACACACACACAAACAAACAAACACAAACCCATGGATTCAAAATTAGACTGATTCCAAAGAATCCCAGCAACATCAGGATGTCATTCAATGGGATAAATCATTGTAAACTTAAAAGATTACCAAGATTGAAATCAGCCATTAAATTATTTGTTTTTCCTTTAATTTCCTTTAGTCTTGTTCATTATTATTTTTTCCTGTAATGATTTCAACTATGGAGTGTTTGTAGACAGCCTACAGTTTGTAGACCTTAATGTTCTCAAATATACATTTTTTAAAAAATATCAGGGTCAAGATGAAAGAGGGGGAGGGAGGGGGGAGAGAAAGAGAGAGAAGAGATAGATAGATAGATAGATAGATAGATAGATGATGGAGTTAGCTAGGTAGCTAGACAGACAGACAGACAGACAGACAGACATTAGTACAGGTATTCCTTGAGTTACAATAGTTCATTTACTGACCATTCAAAGTTACAACAGCAGTGAAAAAGATTTTTTGTGACTGTTTTTTACACAACCGTTGCAGTGTCCCCATAGTCAGGTGATCAAAAGTCAGACCTTTGGCCATGGACTCATATTTCTGACGGTTACAGTGTCCCGGGGTCAGGTGATCCCCTTTTGTGACCTTCTCACAAGCAAATTCAATGGGGAAACCAGATTCACTTAACAACCGTATCACTAAATTAACAACTGCAGTGATTCACTTAACAACTCTGGCACAAAAAGTCATAAAAATTGAGCAAAATTCACTTAATACATGTTTTACTTGGCAACAGAAGTTTTGGGCTCAGTTGTGCTCGTTAAGTCGAGGACTACCTATACACACACACCAGTGGTGGGTTGCTCCCGGTTTGGTCCGGTTCTTGCGAACCGGTGGTAATGGCGGTGGGAGGCTCCACCCACCTGCCCGGATGTCATCATGGGTGATCCGCGCATGCACAAAAGCTCCTGTTGCAAACCGGTAGTAAAGGTACTGTATTTTTCAGAGTATAAGACACACCTTAGTTTTTGGGGATGAAAATAAGAAAAAAGCTGATTGGCAGGTGGATCGGCCTCCCGGAATACCTCCAATCAGCTGTTCCCAGAAGTGAATTTTAGCAACAGGTTCCTTGGTTGTGAGCTCTGTGCCTTGCTTTTTTTGCTTTTTTTTCTGCCTCTGAAACTTATGAAACTCCATTTCAGAAAAAAACTTTTTCCCCTGCCTCTGAAAGCCTCTGAAACAGAGCTTCAGAAAAAAAGCCTCTGAAGCTCTGTTTGGGGGCTTTTTTTCTGAAGCTTCCTTACTGATGTTTTTTTCAGCCTCTGAAACCTCTGTTTGAGAAGCCGGGCGGGGCTACATTTGGAGTATAAGATTTTCACCCTTTTTTGGGGGGGGAAGGTGTGTCTTATACTCCGAAAAATACGGTAAGCGGAACCCACCCCTGACGCACACACATATAATCCACACTTGTTCATAATTTCCTTTAGCATCTCTTTGTTGATCATCTTCTCCACAGCAAGCTGGCCAGATGCTTTTAGAATGAAATATACCTTTCAGTAAATTATTGACAAACATCTGATGCTAGGTAAGGGATATTAAATCTTTGCTTGGGGAAGAAAGAGTGGTATGATTTTTTTTTTCTCCCCCACTCTCAATTTCTACAGATTTTAATTGGGACGAGGAGAAGTAATAAGAGTAGAAATCGCTTTTTTGCTTTCTCTCTCTATTTCTGCTGTTCTTCAATGGCAGAGATATCGCTCTGTGCTTTTTCACAGTATTATCTCACTAATGCAGACATCCCTGACTGGAGTTTTCAGAGAAAAAAAACCCAAAGGTGGTGTTAAAAGTAAAGACCTGGATAATTTGTTTTGACAAGTTGGTGACTTGGCCCTGTAGAAATGTAGGTGGAAGGGACTCTGGAGTCAAGTTAGGTTGCTTTTTTTTATAGGCTCAGAGCGCAAATTGGATGTGAGCTGGGCCCAATAACTTCGTCTTTTCTGATTTAGACCAAAACATCCTTCGCTGCCACAAAATGGCTAAGAAGCTATAGCCTCTAGAGCCATGATGGCGAACTTATGGCACGGGTGCCACAGGTGGCACACGGAGCCATATCGGTGGGCACGCGATCTCAGCTCTGGCACGCATGCGTGCGCCAGCCAGCTGATTTTCGGGCCTTCTGGGCCCACCAGAGGTCAGGAAACACACTGTTTCCGGCCTCCGGAGGGCCTCTGGGGTGGGGGAAAGCCGTTTTTGCCCTCCCCAGGCTCCTAGAAAGGCTCTGGAGCCTGGGGAGAGCAAAAAATGGGCCTACCGGGCCAACCGGGCCATCACGTGCCAAAAGCGGGGAGAACACGGGAGGGCATAGAATTATGGATGTGGGCATGCGTGCGTGTGATTCCACCATGCTCCCCCGCTTTTGGCACACGATGGCAAAAAGCTTAGCCATCATTGCTCTAGAGCCATGATGATGCGTGCCCGAAGTGGCATGCGGAGCCATCTCAGCTGGTGCGTGTGCATTGCCCGTTTCTCTTCTGGGTTTCTAGCGCATATGCCCGCACGATGCTCAGCTGTTTTTTGTGTGTGCGGCAGTGCTGGAAACCGGAAGAGCTGGTCTTCTGTTTTCCATTATGTGCATGTGTGCTGGCTAGCTGATTGTCGCACATGCATGCGCGCCAGTAACCAAAAGACAAGCTGGCCGAGGCGCATGCACATGCCGGAAACCAGAAGTTTATTTCCCAGTGTGCACATACCTACTTGGCAGCTTCTCTTCTGGGGTGCATCACTGCTCTAGAGCCTTATTACCGCTGTTGAGTAGCAGTTATGATTACTTAATCCCGATTTTCTGGATTCTGACAAGCAATCTACCAGATTGTGATTTAGAAAAGAGTCTTTTAAATACCGGTGGTAAATAATCCATGGACAATCATCTATTTTCCATCTGGAGTTGAAGGAATCATTCCAATCTATGGAACGATGGATGGAATGCTCTGTAGCACAGTTTCTTTTTCCTTCTGTTTTGCTATGTATGTATGTATGTATGTATGTATGTATGTATGTATGTATGTATGGAACTCGGCATGCCGAGAACTCCCACTATGGGCATGGTGAAACCTCCTGCTAAATCATCCCAAAGGTGCTTTTTTCAAGAGGCAACTGGACGTTCTGCTTTTTCTTTGAAGACATTTCGCTTCTCATCCAAGAAGCTTCTTCAGCTCTGACTGGATGGTGGGGGAATGGAAGGATTTATACTCCTTGCAGACAGCTGGACATTTGCATTCTTTTAGTGGGTCACTAAGGTCACCTGGAGGTTTATCTGTGTCATCAGGGTCACCTGAGTGGTGCAAATTCGTGTGGAGACTTCTTGGAAGGAATGTGTTGTAAATTGGAGATAGATAATGTGGTGGGGAGAAGCAACCTGGAATTAAGGAGAAACTTCCTAACAGTGAGGACAATTAACCAGTGGAACAGAAGTTGCCTTCAGAAATTGTGGGCGCTCCATCAGTGGAGGTTTTTAAGAAGAAACTAGACAGCCACTTATCTGAAATAGTATAGGTTCTCCTGCTTGGGCAGGGGGCTGGACTAGAAGACCTCCAAGGTCCCTTCCAGCTCTATTCTATTCTAAATTCTAAACCCAAGTCTTCCTGGAAAAATCAGTTGAGGATTAATGGGTAGGTGGACTTCAAGCAAACCAGAAGTTACATTACATTACATATACTTTCTCTCAGTGAAGGAATGTATTTATATTAATTCCCCCTGAATGATAGAGAAATGATGGCTTCCTTCGTACAGCTATTTTCTTCTTTGCAATGATCTTCCTCTTCAACTTTGTTCCTGAGAGTCCTAGCAATGCGTCTAAATGGCCATGAATACAATTATGCGTATAATTCTGGAGAAATTAAGAGTTAATGGCCAAAGCAACTCTTTCTTCTTTCATTGGAAGGAAATCCAAGGAAAAGTAGTTTTTAATGGTCTTTTGAGAGTTTGGTAGGTGGACTTCAAGCAAACCAGAAGTTACATTACATGTACTTTCTCTCAGTGAAGGAATGCATTTATATTAATTCCCCCTGAATGATAGAGAAATGATCACTTCCTTTGTACAGCTATTTTTTTTTAATGAAAAATATGGTGATTGATCGGTTACACTCTAGAGGGCTAAAAGACAAACAGCTGGTAATTCAGTTCTGAATACCTTTATTTTGCTGTCAGGAACAGCTTGAAATTTCATTGGCAGCATCGTCTTCCTTTTTATTTGCTTTCCTCTTAGGGTTTCCTAGACATCTGAAGTTGTGACAATTGCTTTTCATACCCCATTTTTAGACCTGCCCTATAGATGAGAGCTGACCCAATGACTAATACTGTGCAAAACTTTCACTGGAAGATTTAGGAGAGAGAGAACTTCATCCAATCACCTTGTTAGCTTTACTCATCACATCTATGAATCTCCAAATTGATTTTTTTTCCATAATTTTTTTCTTTTATACATCTCATTTTGTGAACGTTTTGATTCCTCGGTTTCATACATTTCTTCTTTTTTTAATTTTTATTTTTATTATAACACAATATGACAAACACCAAACACAAAACACACACACACATATATATATACTCTCTTTACAGCTATTTCGTGAAGATCATCTTCTAATATTTACATTCTCCCCCAATTCCCTTTATACTATTTCATTTTCTTCTTGTCCCTTTCTCTTTCAATTACATTATACTTCTTAACAATCATAATGATTTTATACATTCTATACATTATCATATTCGTTCTTTCCATTTTCAAATTCACCCATATTTTTTATTATCCATTATTTCTAGTCTCTAGCTACTTATACCATTTATTCCAGATTATATAATATTCCGTATCTTCCTTTTCTTTGAGCTCTTTTGTTAATTAGTCCATCTCGGCACATTCTAGGATTTTTTTTTTTTATCAATTCTTCTTCTGTTGGTATGTGTTCCCTTTTCCAATTTTGTGCGGGGTTTCATACATTTCAATATACATTTCAATAAACATCACAATATTATACTTAATAATTACCATCCATTTTCATTTTTAATTTAACTAACATATAATTTCTACTGTCATCTTTCAACCCTGAACCTTCTCCTATTTCTATCATACTTCATATTATCTTAATATCTATTTTTACTATTTCCCCTCTCATATTTCATTCTATTTTAGCCCTCTTTTTTTCCCCTCTCCCTTATAATTCTAATAATCAAAGACGTGATCTTTCCTTTCTTCATTATTCAATATTCCAATATATCAATATTTCTCTAGTTTTTCTTTAGTAATCACATTATTTTTTCTATATAATATTTTCTCTAATCCTTCATTTCTTATATTCATTATGTTATTACGTTCCTAACATATGTTCAAAAATATTTTTTATCTCTTACACCACATATAAACAATTATCCAAATTATATGGTTCTAATATCCATGCACATTATTAAAATACTTTCATAAAATGTTTTGTTTCTCACTCCTCATCTTTTCATTCTCCTTTATCTCCTTTATCTTTCACCCTCATCCAAATTTTTAATCTTCTTTTTTTTTTTTTAGGTTGTCTCCCATACACTTCTTTTAGGTCATTTATTCCATCTGCATTTATTTATTTATTTATTTATTTATTTCTATACCGCCCTTCTCCCTGGGGACTCAGGGCGGTGTACAGCCAAGTAAAACACACAATATAAACATTAAGAACAAATTAAAAAGAATATCTAAATTGGCCCAAATTAAAAAAAAACACTCCAATTTAAAATCATTTAAAAGGCTTTGCTTAGGCCAGCCCGGCTTGTTGGAAAAAAAATGTTTTAAGGGCACGGCGGAAGGCACGGAGGTCATGGATTCTTCTTATCTCAGGGGGCAACTGATTCCAGAGGGTGGGGGCCCCCACAGAGAAGGCCCTCCCCCTGGGGGTCACCAGCCTGCATTGCTTGGCTGATGGCACCCCGAGGAGGCCCTCTCTGTGGGAGCGCACAGGTCGATGGGAGGTCGTCAGTGGCAGAAGGCGGTCTCGAAGGTAACTGGGCCCTATGCCATGGAGCGCTTTAAAGGTGGTAACCAACACCTTCAAACGCACCCGGAAGACCACTAGGAACCAGTGCAGCTCGCGCAGGAGCGGTGTTATGCGGGAGCGCCATGTAGCTCCCATAATTACCCGCGTGGCCGCATTCTGGACCAGTTGGAGCCTCCAGGTGCTCCTCAAGGGGAGCCCCATGTAGAGAGCATTACAGTAGTTTTATTTTATTTTTTTGTTATTTATTTTTATTAGTCATATTTCTATGCCGCCCACTCTCTGAGGACTCTAGGCGGCTTACACCAAAGACAGTATACTAAATAGCCTATTGCCCCCAACAATCTGGGTCCTCATTTTTCCCACCTCGGAAGGATGGAAGGCTGAGTCAACCTTGAGCCGGTGAGATTTGATCCGCTGACCTGCTGAACTAGCACTCAGCTGAAGTAGCTGCAGTACTGCACTCTAACCACTGTGCCACGTCGGCTCAGATCTATGTTTCGACTATGACTTCTAACTTTCTCTCCCCTCATCCTTTCCCTCTGTTGTTTTGTTCTAGGACTAATTATTCTAGCCCCTTTTTCTTCTTCTCCGCTATCTTCCTGTTTCTCCCATATACTTTTCACATCTTCTAAAATATTTTCCTTTTCTTCTACGAATCTCCAAATTGATTCTATGGGGCAAATCTGGTATATTTGCTGACCTTATGGACTTTTGTGCATACCCGTGTATGCTTTTCATCAGATTGATTCAACAGCTGAAATCAAATCAAGTTCACTTGTCGAATCAATATTTTGAAACGACTTGGCTCAGAACTGAATTGACAGTTTCAGAGCAAACTACCTTTTCTTTTCAAACATCGCTTTGGCCACTTCACAGTTTACTGCTTCCCGACTTTTCTATTTCATTTCTGGTGCCTCTTCTCCACCGCCACCATATTTTAGCCGCTATGTGTCATTTTAACTAAAGAAGCTCATCTCAACTTATAAATTAAGCAAGTGAACCAAATTAGAGACTGACTGTGGGTATCAGCATAAAGGGAAGAAGATTGAAGATGCTTTTTTGTCACTGGTCACTTACCCACAGAGAAATCCACCCCCCTTTAAAAGGACCAACTGACTGGTTCAACATGCTTCAAGTCACGCTGAGATGAATAGAATAGAATAAAACTTTATTACGGTCATCGACCAGCAATAGACATACAATGAATTAAAATTACTTCTAACATTAATTGTGAATAACATCTCTGTTATGAAAATACATGATCTCAATCCTAATTTACATGCTTGTAAGCATGTGGGTAAATGTATCGTTATAGATCTCAAAATATTGGCACCAGTTGATATTACAATTCGGTAACCAATTTTTTTTCCTTACGGATATTGCAGCGACACAAAATTTTGCCACTGCACGCGTGATAGCCGGATTAGAGTCTTGGAGGAGAACGCCTATATAAAAGTCCTCTGTCCTCCCTGGCAATCTCTCTAGTAAGGGGAGAATGTATATTGACCTACATACTCTGTATAACTCACAGTGCAATGCTGAGATGTTTCTTAAATGATAGACGGATATTCCAGTCCTGAATAAGCAACCAGTGTGGTGTTCCAATAAGTTTGCCAATTCTCTACCATGAATTAACTTATCCTTCAGAAATCATGTTATTTGATGTTTCATCTCGTGTGTAATTTTGCTCTTGTGTGCCATTTGGAGTAACCAAAAATCTACAGTATAATTTCCCAACCACTACCTCTCTTTAAAGTACTTCGTTTTATTTTTATGATCCAGTAATCCCTGGCTTTGGGGTGGGGTTGGGGCAACTGATTGGAGTTGAGCATTTTCTGGCTGGATGCCCTTCCTGATACCTACAGGGAGTTCACAGCAGACATTTTCTCCTTGCGCCTTGAGAGAGAGAGAGAGAGACATCTGTCACTACCTCGGATTGAACTCTTCCAAGTGGGAGGCGAGAGTCTTCACCTCTAAGCCATCTTAGATGGCTTAATCTTTTAAAGTATTTTATTAATTGTTATTACATCAGCAGATGAAGAGGTATTAACAGCAATAAATACAGGCAGGTTTTTTTTTTCCCCTCATAATAATAAGTGAAAGAAAGCTAAACCTGTTGTGGCCTGTCAGTGGATCTGGCAGCAGATTCGGACAGTGAGGAGGTTGGGGAGGAACATGGGCCAGTCCTGGAGTCTGGGGAAGGCTCTGACGAGGGCTCTGCATCGGAGGCAGAGATGAGGCTAGGGCCATCTGAAATTGTCAGCTGCCTTTGGAGTCAGACATCAGTGGGGCAGAAGAACAGCTGGATCATGTTTCCAGTGTGCGCATGTGTAGAGCTTCCAGGAGAAGGGAGCAGCTAAGGAACAAGGGTCGACTCAGGAGTAAAGCCACAGGTGGACGGAGAATGGCCCCTCCCATAGGGAATAAAGATGAGCGAAGGGGAGGGGAGTTTGCAGGAGACAATTGGTTCATTTGGGTGAAGATCTGTTCCTGCACTCTTGCCAAGTATTGTCTGTTACAGTGTGGACTCTGAAAGATATTGGCCTGGCCACTCTCCAAGCCTGATAAAGGTTGGTAATTGTGAACTGTCTTGAAAGACTGTGGGAGAGGAAAGACTTTGCTGGAGAGGAATTCATTGTAAATTAAATAAAAGGAGTTTATCAAAACGAGGACTTGGCTTCATGCTGCTGGGGAAGCCTAGGTCAGAACAAAACCAAAAATTAGTATGCACATATGTTACTGTATGTGTGTACCTTCTTAAAGACAAACCCACCTCTTTTAAAAAGGTGCCTATTCAATGCATCTTCATCACCAAGCCTACCAACCCCCAAGGACTTTCAGTTGTCAGTAGAAACATAACAGGCGATTCTCCCCTTCTGAAAAGGGCATCGTTGGCTTTCTGTGAAATTCCTGCCCTTCTCAATGGTGGGAGCAGAAGAAGTGAAAATATGCATTCGTAAGTAGGCCTGGGAACTCCTGGCATCTGCTGACTGAAAACAAGTTGGGGAGAGCTCCCTCATCCTTGAACAAACCTTAAATTATGTAGCCGTTCATTGCCAGAATTAGCTCTCCCATGCTGCCCTTTTCAGGGAGAGGCGCTGTGGATGGACCGAACAATCCCTGAATTATGGTACAATGAGACAGACCTCCTAACGCGTCACATGCATAGAGAAGAAGACAACAAAGGACAGCTTAAGTTCTTGGCATTTTAAAGGAGGCGATCAAGAGCCCCTTTGAATTCTCTGCTTCACTTCATCTCCATTTATTTATTTATTTTGGGTTGCCAAACTGACAAAGCATCCCATTCATGGGTCAGCCATCTCCTTTATAGATGCAGCGGTGTTAATAACAAGCTGACTCTGCAGATGCTACCGTTTCGAAACACGAATGCAATGAACTGCCTGGCCTCCTTCGTCTTCAGGAAAATCGTGACGCGATGCCTTCTTTGGGCTAATGGAATCGCACGGCTTTACTGACAGGAGAATAGGCTGATGCGATCTCCAGGGGCTGGATCATTTATTCAGCCGCAGCCTCAGCTTCTTCAGGTCAGATGGGTAAATGGATTTAAATCAATCTTTCATTTGTAATTATCGCTGCAATCTGTAATTAGCTATGGCTATTATTTTCTATAATGTCCTTTGCTGGTTATTTGTGTCAACATTAGAAGAGATTCTTAAATAAGGAAACTGACAATATAAGAGCACTCCGTTAATTCTTTCCAGACTTGCAAAGTATAAGGAAGATTTAAATATTACTGGCTTAAAGGAGCTTATCCAACAAGCAGTGTTACCTGTATATCAATTTAGTCTGTGTCATCGTTTTATATGACAAATAGAAGACTTTCTTCTGTAAATTAGGGTAAATGCCCATGGCTGCTTCATTTCCTTTTAGAAGTGGTTTACCAATGCCTCCTTCCTAGGGCTGAGCCTGGGCCATCCATCAGCCCTCAGGTGGACAGTCAACAGCCCCCAGGTCTGGAGGTGGGTGATGAGGAAGAGGAGGAACAGCTGGGTCCAGTGCCTGATGCACAGATGTGCAGAAGGCAGAGGAGAGCAGTGGAAATCCATAGGCCGATCCTTGGGACAGAAGAGCCACTGCTGCTAGGGAGGCCCCACCCTAGCTCTGGGGAGAAAAGGCAGGAGGTGGAGATGAATAGATGTGGCAGACAACTATTTATCTTCCAGCTGGATGGACTTGTTAGCCTGCGTTGAAAGAGAAACCTTTTGCTGGGACTGTCAGCACTTCTAATAAAGGCATCTTTCGAATTCACTTCAGAGGGTTTGTCGTGTTTGGGGAGCTGGATCAGAACATGTACACCCCATTCAAAAACAAAACAAAAAAGCATGCCTCCCACCAACACCAACACCCCCCCCCCCCCCCCCGGAAAAAATTAGCATGAAAAATTTTCCAAAAAAAAAAAAAAAACCCCGACAACTATCTCCTCTGAATTGATTCAGAGAGTCGCTAGGCTGCTTTAGTGAAATTCTCATCACTTTTTTGTCAGGAAGAGCCGTGTGCTTGAACAGCTTGGCATTATGCGAACTTCAATGTATCTGCCCCGGAAAGCAATGTCAGATAAGATTTGCATTTTGTATCCAGGCACAGAGGACAAAAATGAAGAACAAGACAAGGGACGTTCAGTCAACATTTTTCAAAGATTTCGGCAACCACTGTGATTTTGAGTAGCCACAGCCGTTTTCTGATGCTGGGTAAATACTGTATTTTATCTCTGTGCTTTTGGATAGAGGAAGCTATTGTATTTCCTGCTGCCCAAACAGAACTGCATGAAACTCTCTCTTGTTAGAACAAAACGTCATCCTTCTACTGTGGCTTTTGTCAGGATAAGCAGGTGGCAGGTAAATATGAATTGTGTACCTAAGGAAGAGTTTTGTAAATGCTAGCTTGAAGTCCAAGGCTTGACTGAAAACATCGTCTTGAGTGTATGATTACTGTTTTCCTTTGAAAGATCAAATGTGTTCTACAGAATTCCCCAGGGCTTTGCATGTAGAGCCAGTGTATAGGTAAATATAGTGATAGATGCAATAACAATACATTTTTATCATTATTATTATTATAGCCAAAGGTCTGAACTGTAGAAACACAACAAAAAACTTCAAACTACAACAAGGTTACCTACAATTATATTAAATTACAATATTCAAATGTTTACAACAGTTAGAAGGCTGCAAAACTTTTAGAAATAATTAAATAATTGGAACAAGTTCATGCATAGACTAGATTATAATTGTCGGCCGCCTTCTGATACTTGGATAACTCACTTTCACTGCTGCTGGAGTTGGAGTTAGAGATAGATGCAAAGTATCGACAAAGGCCGCCCCAGAGATAATTTAGAATAGAATAGAATATAATTCTTTATTGGCCAAGTGTGATTGGACACACAAGGAATTTGCCTTGGTGTATATGCTCTCGGTGTACATAAAATAAAAGATACATTTTTCAAGAATCATAAGGTATAACACTTAATGATAGTCATAGGGAACAAATACTGTAAGCAATCAAATCATACTAGGAAACAGTCAAAATAAATCTTAAGGATACCAGCAACAAGGTTACAGTCATACAGTTATAAGTGGGAGGAGATGGGTGGTAGGAACAATGAGAAGATTAATAGTAGTGCAGACTTAGTGAATAGTTTGACAGTGTTGAGGGAATTATTTGTTTAGCAGAGTGATGGCGTTTAAGGAAAAACTGTCCTTGTGTCTAGTTGTTCTGGTGTGCAGTGCTCTATAGTGTCATTTTGAGGGTAGGAGTTGAAACAGTTTGTGTCCAAGATGTGAGGAGTCTGTAAATATTTTCACAGCCCTCTTTTTGATTCGTGTAGTATACAGGTCCTCAATGGAAGGCAGGTTGGTAGCAATTGTTTTTTTTCCTGCAGTTCTAATTATCCTCTGAAGTCTGTGTCTGTCTTCTTGGGTTGCAGAACCCAACCAGATAGTTATAGAGGTGCAGATGACAGACTCGATAATTCTTCTGTAGAACTGGATCAGTAGCTCCTTGGGCAGTTTGAGCTTTCTGAGTTGGCGCAGAAAGAACATTCTTTGTTGTGCTTTTTTGATGGCGTTTTTGATGTTGGGTGTCCATTTTAGGTCTTGAGATATGGTAGAACCTAGAAATTTGAAGGTCTCTACTGTTGATACTGTGTTGTCTAGCATTGTAAGAGGTGGTAGTATGGGAGGGTTTCTCCTAAAGTCCACCACCATTTCTATGGTTTTGAATGTGTTCAGTTCCAGATTGTTCTGGTTGCACCACAAGGCTAGTTGTTCAACCTCCCATCTGTATTCATTTTTTTTTTACATAAATTGCATTAAAAGATGCCACGAGTTGCCATTTTCTAAACACTTCTTTACTCATTGAATGCATGACCTTTCAGCATATTTAAATACAAAAACATTGTTTTTTTTTCCTTGGGAAAATAAGTAAATATAAACCCACAAATGTTTTGTGATTAGCTTAAGGGTCATGACTCTTTGATACAACCTGTACAAACATCTCAAAAGCACCAGAGGGCAGGATAAGTAGTAATTGGGTGGAAGAGTGTTAAGGAGAGATACAGCCTAGAAGTAAGGAGAAATGTCTGACAGTGAGAACAATTAATCAATGGAACAGCTTGCCTCCCAGAGTTGCTCTCAGGGTTCCCGTGCCAAGTGCAGCAAAACATAGACACCACTCCGTTCAGCTCTTTCTTGAATGCTGGTTTATTGCGTGCTGGCTTCAGGCACACGCTGCGATCGCCAAACAATTCGAATTTAGCGCTACATTCACCCGGCCTGGGACGATTTAAATATCCCTCCCTGTAGACGTCATGCTTATAAACTTGCCCACGCCTCCTAACAAGCATTTCCAGCCCCCGAGCTCCAGCCGAAGCCGGCGTCCGTTGCTTCTCACCGTGAGCATAGCCAACCGTGAAGCAGCATCTCCAGGAAGAGCAGCACCTATCCCCGCCGCAGCCACCATCCCCACACCCCACATATGCCCGCCTAAACACCCAGTGCCACCATCACCCCCATCTGTGTATACAGGTTTGTCCCCGTCTTCTTCCATAGCGCGTCAGCGTTGTCGAGCGCGTAGCAGGATGGCTCGACTCCATCATTGAAGGTTTCCCAAAATAGACTGGACAACCATTTGACTGGGATCGTATAAGGTATCCTGCCTTGACCAGGGGGTTGGGCTAGAAGACCTCTGAGGTCCCTTCCAGCTCTATGATTTTAGGTTCTATGTTCTGTATATAAATACAGATTCATCCATTACTTATATCTTAAATAGAAACTGACCAATTCAATCTATGTTTTTTGTAAAGGAGAAGTTTGATAGTTCAAAATTTTTTCACCTGCCTACACAGAGGTGTTTAGAATACTTTCCATACATAGAATAACAGAGTTGGAAGGGACCTTGGAGGTCTTCTAGTCCAACCCCCTGGTTAGGCAGGAAACCCTACAGTACTTCAGACAAAAGGTTATCCAACATCTTCTTAAAAACTTTCAGTGTTGGAGCATTCACAACTTCTGAAGGCAAATTGTTCCACTGATTAATTGTTCTCATTGTCAGGAAATTTCTCCTTAGTTCTAGGTTGCTTCTCTCCTTGATTAGTTTCCAGCCATTGCTTCTTGTCCTGCCCTCAGGTGCTTTGGAGAAGAGCTTGACTCCCTCTTCTTTGTGGCAGCCCCTGAGATATTGGAACACTGCTATCATCTCAGCCCTAGTCCTTCTTTTCATTAAACTAAACTAGTGTTGGTGAATCATTCGGCTGAAATGGGAATGCATGCGCATGGGGGGGTGGACTGCCAGAAATCAGAAGAGCATCTCCCTGGCGCGCACTTGCGGGAGTGCCGGAAACTGGAGGAGCAGTTCTGTGGCACACATGCACATGCCGGAAAGCTGAGCTTCCAGTTTCTGGCATGCGCATGTGCGCCAGTCACCCAGTCCCCTGTTTTTGGCATGCATGCGCGCACAAAGACCAGCAGCAGGGAGCTGCTTTCTGGTTTCCGGGGCTCCTGTGTGCACGAAGACCAGCTGGCTTGGAAGAGCAACAGGCGATGGCTGGCATGCCCAGAAAGATGCCTCTGCATGCCACTTCCGGCACACGTGCTATAGGTTCTCCATCACAGAACTAAACACATCCTGTTCCTGCAATCGTGCTTCATATGTATTTGGAGAGCCATTACCTTTTTGTCAAATACGAAACTCCCAGACTAAAAATCAACTCGCTAGTGACTCAGTCATCACTAGGCAGTATCATTTTGTTTAGTTTCTCAGTAAATCAGAATAATAACTCTGTTATTTGAGTTCTTTAAAGACCTAAAAAAGAGAGACCTACCTCCCTTCTTCTCCATTTCATTTCTTGTTGCAGAGAAGTTCAAGAAAGAACAAAAGAGAGTATCTTAAACATGTATAGAACATTTGATAACAATTACATTGCTTCCCCCAAGGTTTTGGTGCCTTAGAGGCTACCAACCCATAATATTGAATACACTTATCTCTCAATTTCCTTTGTGTGGCAAAGGATGGATCAAAGTCAAGTCTGTGTGTTATAGATAACT
Organism: Ptyas mucosa; assembly: GCA_012654045.1. Lineage (NCBI taxonomy): Eukaryota > Metazoa > Chordata > Lepidosauria > Squamata > Colubridae > Ptyas > Ptyas mucosa. The sequence continues at coordinate 3,317,034 of WNWU01000063.1, read as the reverse complement.
TACTTTTAAATACCAGAGAAGAAAGCCTTCTGATCTGGCCTCAAGTTGTCAACTGCAAATTGGGAGTCTTGTTGACATTCCTTCTTGTTTGAGATCAATTCCTCCTCTTTGTCTGATCCTGTGTCTTCAGTCCAGCACTGCCGGAGAACTCAGACTTGTTATAGGATTTTAAGAACTCACTGAGTTTCTTTGTGATGTGGTTGAAATGTAGTGTCCATCTTTTTTTTTTCATACCCTGGGCTGTTTGATTGAGTCCAAAGAGAAGAGGATGGGAGGAAGGATTCATTTCAGAACAATTTGAGCTCCTTTGCTAAAATGTGTAAAAGTGGTTCACTCAAGGATATATGACTTTATTTATTTACAAGGGCATATGCTACTACTAATATTGGCATCTGAAACTAACCTCAATGACAAGCAGGCAGGCAGGCAAGCAGGGAAAGAAAGGAAAAGGGAAGGGAAGGGAAGGGAAGGGAAGGGAAGGGAAGGGAAGGGAAGGGAAGGGAAGGGAAGGGAAGGGAAGGGAAGGTAAAGTAAAGTAAAGTAAAGTAAAGTAAAGTAAAGTAAAGTAAAGTAAAGTAAAGTAAAGTAA
>WNWU01000063.1:3282029-3305253 GCA_012654045.1 Ptyas mucosa | reverse complement strand
AGTATACTAAATAGCATATTGCCCCCAACAATCTGGGTCCTCATTTTTACCTACCTCGGAAGGATGGAAGGCTGAGTCAACCTTGAGCCGGTGAGATTTGATCCGCTGACCTGCTGAACTAGCAGTCAGCTGAAGTAGCTGCAGTACTGCACTCTAACCACTGCGCCACCTCGGCTCATTGGATTAGAAATACATTTGAGTAGAGAGGTGTACAGAGCAGAAGAATACGTTCTTACTCATGAAAAATCCTCTATCAATTGACCGACCAAATGTTATCTTATTGTTCTTTCTGAGGCATTTAACACTAAGGGGAAAGACTATCATAAATTCAATAAGCTGCTAAAACATCTTGACTATGAAAGATAAGTAGCGTCCTAATTAAGTGAATAGTAATCCAACTGCTTTGGGGGCTCTGCTTTCATAGCAAATATATAAAATGGTAGAAGGTTTATTTTATTCCTCTTCGTGTTTTCTTTTTTAAAAGAAGACTATTTGGAAAAGAGGCAAAAAGCTAGGGGGGAGGGGGGAGAGTAGAAGAAGATATTTGGATTCATTGTGCTAAAATTCTCCCCAGCGCTTGCTTCTTCAGTTAAAAAAAACCCGAACAACTGAGGTGAAATCCATGCTAAGATGTGAATGTTGCAGATTGATAAAGATGTCCATGTCTCTCTTCTTCTTGAACTATGAAGTCTGTCTAAATAACCTTATACTCTGGAGGGTAGATTGCTGCTTTGGGTAGGCAAATGCTGCAGTTTTTGGACCATTGCCAGTGTCAACTTCTGTCTTTTCGTCTGGAACCAAAGAATCAGATCCATGGGAGAGACTTGTAAAACTGTAATCCCTGACATATTTGCTAAGAAAGGCTTTGCAGAATCCAGCTCCTCTGATAGTTTTTCAAGATGACTGCTTGCCTGCCTGCCTCTACCATATTTTCCTGAAAATAAGACCCTGTCTTATGTTTTTTTGAACCCCAAAATAAGTGCTTGGCCTTATTTTCAGGGAGGTCTTATTATTTGGGGGCACATGTAGCAAGATAGGCTGGGGTCCATAGGCACGTCAGCAACTGTCAGTTTTTGCTGACTCACCAGTGAAGATGGCCCCTCCGGCACATAGCTCATGACAGCTTCCTCCTCCTCCATATCATCCTCCGAATCAGCATGCGAAGATAAATCAGCCTCCGGGGCTGAGGTCACAACAATTTAGTTTTCATCAGCTAGCCATACCCTTACTCGAAATTGAAATACAAAAAAGGGGCAGCTATATATTTCCTTCTTTGGCTCTCATGCATTTTAAACAAAGTTGTTGTGGCTCCAACCCCCGAGCCCCTCTTATTGGAGGAAGAAGGCTCCGAACATGAAGGAGAGGAGTCGGCCAGACCTCCCTCTCCAGGACCCTCCTCTCTGGCAATGCCTTAGGTGTCTGCCGAAGGAGAAGAGATTGGCCAGGAGCCAGGTGTCTCTGATCAGTCAGATAGTGATGACGGAGATAAGTTGTGACTGGATCCACGCCAGCGTCGGTGAGACAAACGTATGCAGCAGAAGAGGAGGCGTGCCAGAGATTAAGCTGAGACACTGGACCACACCCCACAGGCTATATAAGGGAGTGTGGTGGCCAGTCAGACTCTGTAACGGACAAAGCTGAAACTTCTGGCAAGTCACTTGCACCTCTGGAAAACAACGCCTAATCTGCTGTGGATTTAATTTACGAACTGGACTGTTTAAACTGTGTGTATTTTGTTTGTGTTATCTGGTGGAGGAATAACCCCTCCTTCTTGGAGTAAAGCTCTTAGCAGGCAGCTACGGAGTTGCTGCCAAGTTTCTGATAACTGACATTGGGTGTTTGAAAAGTTATTTAAGCCCCGGCTGGCTATTTGGGTGCGTGTGTGAGACGGGGACAGAACAGGGGCACATGGAGCAAGACGGAGTTCCTTTTGCCATCTTACCTGATTTCCAGCTCTGTCTTCCTAAAGCCTGATTGGGCTTATTATCAGGGGATGTCTTATTTTTGGGGAAACATGGTAGAATGGGCCGCTGATATTAAATCCAGAGCCAGGTTTCTTTTACACACACACACACACACACACTGGTCTACCCCAACATGTGGGAGTGAGCATACTGCTTCCTTTTCGCCTTTCAGCTCCAATCCAGGAGCCCTCAAGCAGTCGCATTCGCGACAAACCATTTTATACCAAATTTATACTTCGCTGATAAAGAAATAAAGGGAGACTAGTATCGATATATTTCAAGCTATTTATGTTCTGTCTGCTCCCACGAATGGCCTTGCAGAGGCTCAAATAGCCCGGCAGTAACAAACGCAGGGTAGAGAGACTGAAGCTGGCCCTTTAATAAATAGTTCTCTTCCAAAGCGTATATCAGTCCAATAGTTGTTTGTTTTGTTTTTTAATTTGATTTATATGCCTCCCTTCTCCGGAGACTCAGGGCGGCTTACAATGCGTTAAGCAATAGCCTTCATACTTTTGTATATTTTATACAAAGTCACCTTATTGCCCCCACAACCGGGTCCTCATTTTGCCCACCTTAGAAAGGATGGAAGGCTGAGTCAACCTTGAGCCGGGTGAGAATTGAACTCGCAGTAATTGCAGGCAGCTGGATGTTAAATGCTGCCTTAGTAGGAGGCATTAGCCTCCTATGCCACTCAGGCTCCTCAGGCGCCACTTTATTGGCCAAGTGTGAGTGGACATTCAAGGAATTTGTTTCCGGTGCACAAGTTCCGGTTTTACATATCAACGGCAAAGTAATATAATCATAAGATACCAATCAGATAAGGGGGGTTAGAAAAGATGAGAAGGAATAGTAATTCAGCCAATGCTACGTGAGTAAATATCCTAAATCCTGAGGGGAGAAGTTGAAACAGTTTATGTGCAGGATGTGAGGGGGTCTCAGCCCTCTTTCTGACCCTTGCAGTACGCAGGTCCTCAATGGAAGGAAGGCTGGCTACAGATGTTGTTTTTTTCTACAGTTCTAACTATCTGTTGAAGACTTTACCTTTACCTGGTTGCTTGTACCAAACCAGACTGTTATAGAAATACAAATGACAAACTCAGTAATGTTGAACCATTATTGAAAGTTTTAACAAACCACTGTTTGTTGGTGAACCTTTCTTGAAGGTTTTGGAGTTTTCTGGTGGTGGGTCTCTCAGGAAGATTTTGTCCTTTGCAATCATTCTTTTAATCTAAAGTTTCTATAAAATCAGCTGTACATGACAAATGTTTGATACTGTCATCTAGTTATATAGGTCAAGCCAGTGGTGGGTTTCAAAAAAATTTATTACCGGTTCTGTGGGTGTGGCTTGGTGGGCGTGGCATGGCTTGGTGGGGAAGGATGCTGTAAAATCTCCATTCCCTCCCAATCAGCTGGGACTTGGGAGGCAGAGAATAGATGCGGGAAGGGCCAGTCAGAATTTTTACTACCAGTTCTCCGAACTACTCAACATTTCCGCTACCGGTTCTCCAGAACTGGTCAGAACCTGCTGAAACTCACCTTTGGGTCAGGCTAAAAAGAAGAAAATAGAGGTAACCATTTCTTCGTTAATGCAACCAAAAGAGAGAGAAACCAAATATGATTAAAGCTATCTATAATCAACTGATTCTTCAAGATTCTTTTTTGACATGTTGATTTTTTTTTTTTTAGCCAGGGCTATTTCCTAGCCTTTGAAATGCCACTGATCTAGGGAAACATACTATCGCTTTCAAGGATTTTGCAACAGAAAATGTGGCAGCTAACAACAAAAATGAAATCATTTACTTGTGTTACACCATGTTATGTGTCCTGGGGAAAAAAATGAACAATAAAGCTAAACAAACATTAGTTATAAAGACCAGAGCGAAACTTTTTGAGTTTCCACAAAAAATAAAAATAAAATGAATCAAAACAAGTAAATAAATGGCACATGGGGATTTTTTTAAAAAAAATGGGAGTGACAGCTGAGTGATGAGTCAAGATTTTATGAAGGTCCGTGCATATATGTGTGTGTGTGTGTGTGTGCGCATGCATATACTGTACAGCTCAACCGGAAGAAAAATCCAGTCTGGTTCCAATCCGGGAAAAAGACACTAGAAATAAAATGGAGGCTGATTGGAAAGAAGGACTCTGTTTATTGATGAGCAGAACCACCAACAGCATGTAGTTCTGGGGCAGCTGACAAATTGTTTTGATGTGTACATGGATTTTTTATAGGTTTCTGTGACTTTGAAGTTTGAACTGTTCTTGGGATTGTGCAGTAAAGGGGCTTTTGTGTCTCTTGCTATTTCAGTGGTGGTGGGTTGATCCTATTATGCCCTAAAAGTCCTGTCCTGTCTTTCTTAATCCCATCATCTGGAGCTGAAGGTGTTTTGTTTGTGAATAGATTGGCCCATTCTTTCTTAATGGACATGAAATATCCATCTCTAAAGACTTCAGGCATCTGCTGGTGGCTCTTTTACTATGCAGGAAACGGGCTGCTTTCTGCCTTTAAGAGCATGTGTCTCCACTTCTTATTTGGGGAAATATAATATTCTGCCTCTTTTAACATTCCCCAAGATATTTCATTCTCTAGGAGAGAGGGTACATGATTACTTGATTTTACCTTGGCTTGATTTTTTTTTTAAAAAAAAATCACATTTGGATATTTTTATGCTGCTTCTTAACTGTGTGTGGGGGGGGTGTGTGGATAAAAAATCCACAGTCATGTCAAAATGGGCAGCATTGACAATTAGTTAATTACATTAATTAAGAGCGTAATTCCATGTAGTCTAATGGTCCTCTTCTGTTTCTTTCTTCCACACATTTCATTCTACATTGCAAACTTGGCTACATTATATTACTAATTGGACTTGGAGCTATGTGATTATTATTGTTATCTAAGTCTATTGTCTTACACGTAAACCAAACTGGGATTTAAGAGCATTTTTTTGTCCTCTAAGCTCCCTTGATTGTGTGTGACAAGAGAGAGGGAGGGAGGGAGGGAGGGAGAGAGAAAGAGAGATTCCACACAATATTAAGGAGGCCTCTGGCAGATAATTATGGCAAAGCTTTTAGCTGAAATGCTAAGAAAAATAACACTAAACTAAACCTCAGATTCAGTTGTATGGAAGAATACTCTTGTTTTCCTATCAACTCTCCTTTTCCATTTTGCATAGGGCTGCCCTTTCCAGTCTGCAATAATTGGAATGGCCACTTGAAGCCAGTGAAAAAATCTAACAAACCTTTTGCTTCCATCTAGTGCAGAGCTGTTAAACTCGCGGCCTGTGGGCCGAATGTGTCATGCACTGGCCATGCCCATGCCTGGTTTAAGGGGAAAAGTTGTGATGTGTCACATGACAATGCCGTGATGACGCGAGTTTGTCACCCCTGATTTAGTGGGTGTCTGGAGGGTTGCGTGTTAGTACGTCACCTGTATTTTGAAGTTTGATGACTGCTAATGCTGAACTTCTGACTCTTCTCCAGTCCCAAAGTAATTCTCCAACTTTTGAGCCACAAGGCATCTGAAGCAGCAGGTTGAAAGGTGATCAGCCAGAAGCACCCTACTAATTGCAGCAGAGAATTAATCAATGGCAAAAGAGTCTTGCTTCTGGGGATAATGAAATGAGATAAAAGACAACTGTGCCTTTCCACTCATAGAACCTGAGCAGAACTTGACTGGTATAGATTATAATTTTGTATTCCACCTGCCTGCTTTGAGACCGGTTGACAGCTATTAAGAGGACAGAAGCCAGAAAATAAAGACATTTTTTTAAGCACATATATTTACCGAGGCGCTTTCTGTTCCATGCTATTATATTTGCCTTCAACATCCTTTAATGGTAAGGCAGATATTTTATATCACTTTCTGGAAAGTTAGCACCCACCCCTCCTAGGAGAATGAAATATTTTAGGAAATATTAAAAAGGCAGGAATATTATATTTCCCCTAAAAGAGAAATGGAAATCTAAAGGGAGACAGAAACTCAGCCCCAGTTCCCTGCCCCCAGCAGATATTTGGTGCCCATTAAGAAGGACCGGGCCAGCCTATCTACAAGACAAAAGACATTCAGCTCCAGGGTGATGGGATTAAGACATGACCTTCCAGGACACAATAGGATTAACCCATCTAGCAGCAGGGCTCACTGCATTGCAAAACCTCCTAAGGACATTACATCAGCCCAGGCTTCAACCAAACTTATCTCAGACAAACTCCTAGATGGGAGTCTGACAGCAACCAATAAAATACATGCTCTTGCCACAGGAACAGGAAGATCAAGGGCAAGGCCCAAGAGAGGATATAAATAACCTTCACTCTCCACTCCATGTGGTCAACTGCACCAGGACCATGTGCTTGATGGTTCTGCTTCATTAAACCATCTTTTCAATCAGCCTCCATGTTTCCAGTGTCTTTCTCTCCACTTGGAACTGAACCAGATGGACATTTCTTCCAACAACTTCATCAACAACATTGGGGCCATTGGATATATATAAGCAGCTCAGATAAAGAACCAAGCTTATTTGGCACTGATTAGAGAACAAATATGATAGGAAGAGGGAGAGAAATGTTTTAGAAATACTTTTGTGGAGGAAGGAGAAGCGGATGGATGCAGTAATGAAATTAAAGCACCAGGAATTCCTTTTCAAGAGCTGTATATGGAAAGGAAACAACTGCTTAAATTAGTAAATATGATTTGGTATACAGTTCCAATATGATGTACAACATATGTCCAATTGGACTCCACTGAAAACAATTGTATATATATATATATATAACATACATATCCATATATACTTCATGGTCCCAGTAAACAAATATGTTTATGCATTAATTTCAATGAGCAAAATAAATACACATTCCCCTCTGAAGATTAATGTAAACACAGCTGCAGTAGAATCAAACATACATGCTTCTCTTTTATACTATATACTTTTTGGTATTTGTTTTTGCATTGAGTATTCTTTATGCATCTAATTTCAGCATAGATCCACAGAGTCTTTCAACTTAGAAAATATTAGAAACAAGAATAACAGATGATTTTTTTTCTTTATTTTATAACAAGCTTTACAAAAAAAAGTGCCCACAATTTTAAGGGGAAAAGAGAAAGAAGCAAAGTAAAGAAACAACAGTAACATACAATAAGAGACAATAAGTTGCAAAGTATCCAAGCTTACCTACATACCTGCCTGCCTGTCTTTCCATCCATTCATCAATCAATCTGTATGTCTGCCTGTCAATCTATCCATCTACCTATCCATCCATTTATCTACCTATCCATCCATCCATCCATCCGCCCACCCACCTATCTACCTACCTACCTACCCACCCACCCATCCATCCATCCATCCATCCATCCATCCATCCATCCATAATGGGGTGAGCTCCTGTTACTTGCCCCAGCTTCTGCCAACCTAGCAGCTCGAAAAGAAATGCAAATAGAAAAATAGGGACCACCTTTGGTGGGAAGGTAACAGCATTCCATATACCTTTGGTGTTTAGTCATGCCAGCCACATGACCATGGAGACGTCTTCAGACAGTGCTGGCTCTTCGGCTTTGAAACGGAGATGAGCACACACACCCTAGAGTCAGAAATGACTAGCATATACGTGTGAGGGGAACCTTTACCTTTACCTTATGGACTTAAGAATCAGCAGTGTAATTATGATGCAGAACCATATTTTGCTTTCAATTTCTCAACTCTTTTCCATCCTTTTTTGGGTCCTGGTGACTTCATGGATCTGGGGATGCAATTTTCTTCAATGCTGCCACATGGACATGGGCTGTCCCTCCTCTGAGATGTTCTTTCAACTTCTCTGTCTTTCATAGTGTCCTGGGATTTCCTGACATTTTCTCATCAAAGTACAAACTCAATTCACCTCTGCTTAAATAAATAAATAAACTCTTCAAATCAGTCCAAATGAGAAGTATCAAATAATCAAGTCTGTTCCATATGACAGCTGGTGGCAGATGGCCTGGAGACAGGGGAATACCGCGGATTGATGAGAATTTGTCTGAATTTATGTATGAGTGATTATAATGTGAAATAACTGAAACACTTGGATGGAGGAATGGACTTCCCTTAGAACTGGAATGGCATTCAGTTTTTGGTGAGCAAGGAAAGTATACACCCAAATGGGACATGTAGGACCTTTGTAGGAAAAGGTGATGGGAAAAAAATAAAATTGATAGAATGAGCAGTTGGTAGCTAAAATATTTGTTATCCAGAATCAAAAATTGCTGGAATGTGTGCTTTCCTGTGGGCCCAAAATATACACAATTACTGCATAGTTGGAGCTAACCCTAATATACTGTTAGCAATACATTTAATAGTAGAGTAGAGTAGAGTAGAGTAGAGTAGAGTAGAGTAGAGTAGAGTAGAGTAGAGTAGAGTAGAGTAGAACAGAACAGAACAGAACAGAACAGAACAGAACAGAACAGAACAGAATAGAATAGAATAACAGAGTTTGAAGGGACATTGGAGGCCTTCTAGTCCAACCCCCTGCTTATGCAGGAAACCCTACACCACTTCAGACAAATGGTTGTCCAACATCTTCTTAAAAACTTCCAGTGTTGGAGAATTCACAACCTCTGGAGGCAAGTTGTTCCACTGATTAATTGTTCTCACTGTCAGGAAATTTCTCCTTACTGTAGTTCTAAGTTGCTTCTCTCCTTGATTAGTTTCCAACCATTGCTTCTTGTCCTGCCCTCAGGTGCTTTGGAGGATAGCTTGACTCCCTCTTCTTTGTGGCAGCCCCTGAGATATTGGAACACTGCTATCATGTCTCCCCTAGACATACCCAATTCCTGCAACCGTTTTTCATATGTTTTAGCCTCCAGTTCCCTAATCATCTTTGTTGCTCTTCTCTGCACTCTTTCTAGAGTCTCAACATCTTTTTTACATCATGGTGACCAAAACCAATAATTTATCTTAATAAATAAATGGTGGTGGTTACTGCTATTGTTTTTGACATGTGCCCCTACGCAAAGCTGTAGAAAAAGGGAGGAATGGAACAAAATAACAGATCTATTTGAAGTAGTTTGCTGTGGTCATTTGACCATTTGTGCAGATAATGCATTTTTGTTCCCCAATAATAATTATTTAACCAAAGATGTGAAACAATTCCAAAGCTAACCCCTTGTAAACTTAGAAACTGGTCAATGAGGTAAGTGTGTGTTACTTCATTCTGCCTCATAATTAGGCATCTTAGATCTCAATGGCTGCAAGGAAGGATAGCAAACTCAATGAGAGCTAAATCTCTCTGAGACTAATTTGACATGGTTTAAAGGGCTGTGAGCAGATTTTCATCCCAACCATAACGGCTTATGTTCCATTTAAAGATCATTCTAAAAGAGACATCAGCAGTTCTATGAAGCTGAGATTCATTTCTTCTGTTTTTGAAGGACTCATGGAAACGAGGAAACCTCTGGATGCTGAAGGATCACACGAGTTTTGATGCACGGCATTCAGACAACATTGATGCAAAACATTGAAGCACAACATTGTGCCTCAACGTTGTCTTCCAATATTCGAAGTGTTCCATGTGCTCCAATATTGAAGTGTTCCAGTATTTGAGGAGCTGCAACAAAGAAAGAGAGAGGGTCAGACTATTTTCCAAAGCACCAAAAGGCAAGACGAGAAACAGTGGATGGAAACTAACCAAGGAGACAAGCAACCTAGAACCGAGGAGACATTTTCTGAGAGCAATCAACCAATGGAATGGAAATTGCTTCCAGATATTGTGGGTGCTCCATCACTAGAAGCTTTCAAAATGATACAATCATTTATCTGAAATGCTATACGGTCTCCTGATCGAGCAGGGGGTTGAAAGACCTCCAATCCAATGGTGGAATTCAATTTTGTTTTTACTACCGGTTCTGTGAGCGTGGCTTGTTGAGCATGGTGTACCTTGGTGGGCGTGACTTGGTGGGCATGGCAGGGGAAGGATACTGCAAAATCCCCATTCTCTCCCCACTCTGGGGCCAGCCATTTGCCGGTTCTCTGAACTACTCAAAATTTCCGCTACCGGTTCTCCAGAACCTGTCAGAACCTGCTGAATAGCACCCCTGCTCCAACTCCATTGTTTTATGTTTAACATTGATGTTATTTCCTGAGATATGCCTGTCTAGTGTGGCACTTGGTCTCTGTCTCTCTATGTCAGTCAGTCAGTCAGTCAGTCAGTCTCTCCCTCTCTCTCTTTTTTTCTCTGTCTCTTTCCCTCAGTGTGTGTGTGTCTCACTCTTTGTATGTGTGTGTGTGTGTGTGCGCGCGCGCGTATGTGCGTGCATATTTGTGAGTATTTCTGAATAGGTAAGATGTAATCCTTGGCAAGTCATTCTGTTTTGGGTCAGCAAGATAGGGTTTTGTATTACTGTGTGGGGAAGAAAATGAGAAAACCCAATTAAAAGCAAATTGCTGTTGTCAGCAGAAAAGAAAATAATCAGCATTTAACCTATAGATTAACCTTTGGAAATGTTAACAATATGCTGGAGGTAGTCCTTTATGCCAGCTGTTTCTTCCCTCTTTTTCATGAAATACCGGTAGCACTTTGATTATAAGTGGGTAGATTAATAAAGGATCTTTTTCTGATGTTGTTGTTTTTCTGCCACTGAAGCTCACAGATAGAAAGCTTGAAAGCGCAGAGGTGTTTGAAAAATGCAGGGAGCTTCTGGTCCCAACTGCTTGCATACTTTTATGGCATTTTATTTCATTTATGTTAATCTAGACCCACTGTGTTCTCAGGGGTTATGATAGCAGAATCAAATAAATGAGAAGGAAGGGGGAAAATGACAACATTAAAAACTCCAGAGGCATAACAACGTTCAATAAACTGCTTCTTTAATATAAACTTCTTTAAAATCTATGACATTCAAGGTGGAATCCTGTTCTTGCTTCTTGCTGAAAGTAACTCCAGCTGACGTCTTTGGGGTACACAAAGGATTGTATTTCTAGTTCTTAGTAGTTAAGTCACCACGATGTAAAAAAGATGCTGAAACTCTAGAAAGAGTGCAGAGAAGAGCAACAAAGATGATCAGGGGACTGGAGGCTAAACATGTGAAGAACGGTTGCAGGAACTGGGTATGTCTAGTTTGATGAAAAGAAGGACTAGGGGAGACATGATAGCAGTCTTCCAATATCTCAGGGGCTGCCACAAAGAAGAGGGAGTCAAGCTATTCTCCAAAGCACCACAAAGCAGGACAAGAGGCAATGGATGGAAATTGATCAAGGAGAGAAACAACTTAGAATTTAAGAGAAATTTCCTGACAGTGAGAACAATTAATCAGTGGAACAACTTGCCTCCAGAAGTTGCGAATATTCCAACACTGGAAATTTTTAAGAAGATGTTGGACAACCATTTGTCTGAAGTGGTGTAGGGTTTCCTGCCTAAGCAGGGGGTTGGACTAGAAGACCTCCAAGATCCCTTCCAATTCTGTTATTCTATTCTATTCTAGAACACATACTGTATAACAATATGGTATGCTGGTTTAACAGCTGCAGACAGGAAGACACTACAGAGAGTGATCAATTCAGCAGAAGAAAGCAGTCTAACACCACTGGTGACATCGTTAGATCTCACTGTTTCAGCAGAGTAAGGAAGATACTTAGGGATGATTCACACCCTGGCCAGTGTCTCTTCACTTTTATCATTGGGCAGAAGACACAGAAGTATAGCTAGCCAGACAAACATGTTTAAAAACAACTTCTACCAAGGGGCTGTCAGACTCCTAAACACAATATAGCACCACAAACAGATTAATATGATGAATTTCACTGGTGCCAGTGTAGTGTCATATGTATATACCATGATATAAGATCAAACACCAGAGTAATATACATGTTGCACAGAATATGACGTACATATGGAATCGTACAACTAGTTTTCTTTTTCCCTAACTACTTGTATAAGGATTATTCTTTATATTATTCATGTTGTCTTGTATTCTTGTATGGACTTCACCAGTAGAGGCTAAACCAATTTCATTGTATACATGATGTACAAAGACAATAAAGGCTTTGAATTTGAATTTAAGAGTGTGAACTATAAAAACATGCCCACAGCTTCTCCTGCAAAACAATACTTTGCTTTATTTGAACTAAAAGTGCTAAGAAGAAATTAGCATGAGCCATGGTGGTGCAGTGGTTAGAATGCAGTATTGCAGGCTACTTCTGCTGACTGCTGGCTGCCTGCAATTTGGCAGTTTGAATCTCACCAGGCTCAAGGTTGACTCAGCCTTCCGTCCTTCTGAGGTGGGTAAAATGTGGAGCCAGAAATGGGGTGAGGTCAACAGTAGACAGAGTACAGACTCTTGGGATACCTAAACTCATTGGCTTGACAATGACGGGTTTTTTTTCTCCTTTTAATTTGCTATGGTTTGTTTACATGACAAACATTGGAAAACAGGAGGAAAAATAATAATTAGATATGTTCGCCACCTTGAGTTATTTATTAAAAAAATATAAAGGTGGGATTAAAAAAAATATTTTTTAAAAAATGCACAAGTGCAACCCTAAACATTATTTTATTTGTCTGCAAATAGTGAACCCTATGTTTTAAAGATGAAAAATGGCAGCGGGGGGCAGGGTTAATTGGGTAGTGTGAAGTTTTGCAAATGTTACCTTGGTTTTGCTTTTTTTATTATTATCATCATCATTTGTAGCACAGCCAACCAGATGTTCAGGCTCTATTATTATTATTTGCATTGCCTATTAAATCCAGACCTCCTGGTGATTTGTTAATTTGGGAGCTTCCAAGAAATCAGTAATTTCCTTCCAAGCAACTTCTCCTTAAGCAAAGAGCTATCGATTATCTGTAGATAAGATAAAGAAAACAGTTTATATATATATATATAATCCCTGGCTTCAGGATGAGGTCAGAGTAACTGAATGAAGCTGAGCATTTACTGGCCGGATGCCTTACCTGATACCTACATGGAGTTCACAGCAGATATTTTCTCTTTGCATCCTGATTGAGAAACATCTGTCACTGCCTAGGATTGAACTCTCAACCTTCCAAATGGGAGGCGAGCATCTTCACTTCTAGGCCACCACGTTGCTTTTTATAATGAAAACAACTTACTTCCGAGAAAATAGGAAAGTTAAGAATTTATTTATTTTTTTTTTTTGGTGGAGGAGGAGGTTGTGGTAATCATTTCCATTTAAAGCGGTCATATATTCAGAATCTCATGAGAAATTGTCGGTAGGGGTGGAAAATGGAAGGCTAAGTCACTTGAGATGAATGCATTTCACTTCCCCATCATATCTTCCTTGGTTAAATCAATAACTCATCTGCAGTTTCACTCCATTGAGAAATATGCAGAGAAAGAGCATGAAGTTTGTGCCTATGAAAACAGGCCAAGACTCATTATCAGAATTCTGGGCTCAGCTAATATTTCCACTAGAGTTTCTGAAAGTGTACAAAGAATTTTGCATTATTTTTTTAAGGTTTTTTATTTATTTATTTATTTTTACAAACATATCATTGTGTGAACAGTGCGGTACCAGAGTGTCTTATGTTTTAGTACAAATAAAACAATATTCTTCATATTTAATACAATTGACAGTCTTACAAAGTTTTAGTAATAGTAGACATATTTTGTTGAATTGTAATCTTTCATTCTTTGATTATTCGATATTTCAGTATGATATTTGTATACCAATCTACAAAGTCTAAATGTCACTCCTTTTACTGCAAGTAAAATATTAATAATCATATTTGCTGTGTTTAACGAACTTATATAGTTCTAGTAGTAATACACAGATTTATATTAAATTATAATCTTCCAATGTTTATCCCCTTTCTAATTTTTAGTTATGCCACTGTTGGGTTTAAAAAAAATAATCCCCTTTACTACAAATAAAATAACATTCAACATATTTACGTTTGACAAGTTATATAATTCTAGTAAGAATACAGACATTTTTGTTAAATTATAATCTTTCATTATTATCTTGTTCAATATTTCCAGAATTTTGCATTCTGTTCCCACTAAAGTGGCTGCCATTTTGATTTTGAGAAACTGAGTGGGGGGGAGAGATAATTAGCTTCCCTTGTTTTCTTTTCCTTGCTGCTTTTCTGCACTGACCAGTGCAATCTTTCTCAAATTAATTCTGCATTTTTACACATTATTCTTCCGACAATTTCTATACAGTAAATTGATGCAATCACATTCCAGACAGTTCTCTGTTTTTTTTGTTTTTGTTTTTTTCCAGTGTGAATGTTCCCGTCTTTCTGCAGATTGGAGAAAGCATTCCAGGTCAACCCTTCTGCAGACTGGACTGCTTCCTCTATCAGAATTATTGTCAGGGGTGAAATTCAGCAGGTTCTGAAGGTTCTGGAGAACCGGTAGCGGAAATTTTGAGTAGTTCGGAGAACCAGCAGATACCACCTCTGGCTAGCCCCAGAGTGGAGTGGGAATGGAGATTTTGCAATATCCTTCCCCAGGAGTGGGGAGGGAATGGGGATTTTGCAGTATCCTTCCCCTGCCATGGGGGCACCAAGCCATGCCCACAGAACCAGTAGTACAAAAAAATGAATTTCACCACTGATTGTATACTTCTGTAAATAGATAAATCAGCCCATTTGAGAGGAAAAACGAATGAACAGTCTGGGAGATGGTTCGCTCTGCTTTGCACATCTTAAGCAAAGCAGGTTTATGCAAAGATAGGGCTTTTGCACGGCGTTGTAGCATAGTGGAAAGCCTGTATTTGGGCCATCAAGTCCAACACACACATGCACACACACACGCGCGTGCAGACACACACACACACACACATACACACAAATATGGTGCAAACATTAATGCATCTCTGGAAGAAGGCTCTGTTTGTATATAATCACCAGTAGAGTTCGCGATCTCCCTTGGTAATTGGCTCCATTAGCACATTGCTTTTAGCATCAGGAATTCTTTTCTTAGCATTCATCCAGAAACCAGCCAGGATTTCTGAATAATGTCTGCTTGAGAGAAGATTTGGCTTTTTACGACAGGAAGCATTGAAGATTGGTCCTCTTTTGTACACCCATTCTTTTCTTTTCCTTTTTAATGAACAAATGAACCATTGAATCAAATTATTATTATTATTATTATTATTATTATTATTATTATTATTCCATTAATCATGAAACTCAGTCAACTGAACATTTAAAAACGTATCACAAATATTATTGAGTAGCACTGATGGTTGATACAGGTTGCTGCCAGCGTCCTAGGTATCAACCAAGTACCTTCTTAAGATGTACGATGTTCAGAGTAGCACAGTTTTTTGCAGTTCCGCTGGTGTTATTGCAGGAAGCTGCAATTTGTTGATGTATCTTATAAAATTCTTGGACATGGTACCAAGTGCCCCGATGACAATGGGTATCACTGTGACATGTTTCATCCATAATCGGGTAGTTTCGATGGCCAGGTCACAATATTTCCTGATTTTTTTTCCAGTTCTTTTTCTTCGACTCTAGCATCTGCTAATACCACGATATCAACAAAATTGTACACTTCGGTTTTCGAGAACTGTGATATCAGGAATGTTGGGTTCCAAATGACGATCCTTCTTTATTCAAAAGTCCCACAAGATCTTCACCTTCTCATTTTGATAACTTTTTCCACTTTATGTTCCATACCCTTTTTGGATACATTACTACTACTACTACTACTACTACTACTACTGATGATGATGATGATGATGATGATGATATATTGCCATGCTTGTGATTCTTTTGGTATGTCTAAGTATGACATTGTTTCAAATTCTAACTTCTTTCTTTCTTTTTTCTTTTTCTTATTCTCATTCCTTCTCTCCCCTTGCCTCGCCCACACCTCTTTGCAGATGGACCTCTTGGCCCCCGAGGACTGGCCGAAGCTACAGAAATGTGCACCCAAGAATGTCTTGTGCTGGGCCATTCAGACAACTGTTGGATGCCCCCTACCTTGGGCTCATACCCCCAGCCCAAATCTCCACTCTCCACCTTTGCACCTCAGAAGGAATGGGTGAAGAAAGACAAACTGGTGAATGGACATACGCTGACCAGGACCTGGAAAGAAGATAGCAACAGAAACCAGTTCAGTGACCGAAAGCAATTTGGCTCTGGGGAGGGGCATTTCAACCCTGCCAATCACATGACAGACATTCCTTTGGCTAACTTGAAGTCCTATAAACATGCAACAGGAGCCATGGAGAGTCCGAAGGAAAACCAGCTATAAGGAATGGTTTCTTTGGAGCAGGGACTCTAGCCTAGTTAGACTTGCTAATACTGTGTGTGTGTGTGTCAGAGCTTTATGTACTGGGTAGACCTCTAGAACTATGCGTCACATAGCTGAGATATGCATAACTGTGGGATAGCTCCATTGAACTACAATGCAACAGCATTTCTACTAGTTGTGTGGTTTTGTTATATAGACATAATCAAACTCTTACAGAGATTCTCTCCAGTTGGCAAATATCCTGGTTTTACTTTTTCTTTTCAATTTATCGGGGATAATGGGGTGGGGCTGTTAATTAGCTTTTTTTAAAGAAAGATATTTTTTATTTTTACCCTGGACTGCTGCTGTAAACAGTAGAAAAGTATATTGGAAGAATGAGAGAGAGAGAAAAAAATATGGTGTGTATGTCTGTGCAAGTGAGTGAGAGAGTGAGAGAAAGAAAGAAAGAGAGAGAGAGAGAGAGAAAGAGAGAGAAATGAATTGCAATTCTTAGAAAGTATATCCAATTAGAAAATTGTGTTATTGTCGCCATTGAACCTGTGCTGGGACTGCTATACTTGACATCTTTACTGAAACAAAACAACTAAAACTGCAAACATTAAACCTACTGTGCTATTAACAACGTTAGTGGACACTTGTTAAGTCAATCAGTGTTCAAGTACTTGTAAATAGAACAAATTATTACTAATAACTTTTGTGTACTTATAACGTTCACCTAAAAATACTGTAGCATAATTCTGTGTTTCACGGTTACTTTTTTTGTCCCCTACTTTCTTTCATTCCTTCCTTTTCTTTAAAAGAAAAGAAAATGTTTGTTTTGGTGATGGTGTTTCGTGTTAAATAATCTGTCTGACGCACCATGTTCCAAGGAACTCAAAACACTTGTGTTAAAAAAAAACAAAACAAAAACAGAGCAAATGAGAGTATAGGTGGTCGGGTGTTTTGATTTCACTTTTTTTTTTCTAATTAGAAAAGAAAATCCTGTTTGTTAGTTCTAGATTATAAATACACTTGAAACAAGGGCTTTGAGATTTTAGCCACAATTATTGTTATTATTTTTCCCTTTGATTTGAAATCAAAGAGGAACAACACGGGGTCATCAATTGTGATAGCAGCTGGATGGGTTGACTTTGACAGCAAAGTTGCAGGGTGTTGGCTGCATATTCACACTGATGTCGATCAAAATTAATGGAGGGTTATTTGCTATGGACACAGTCTATTAAGATGGTTGGCTGCGGGAGTCCCAGTGAAATTAGGGAAAGGTATACCAGGATCCATGTATCTCCATGGACTTGGGCAGTCAAATTTCCAAGGTAATTGTGCCATGCGGCACCAATCTCTAGCAGTTGCTTTCTTTACACTTGGGTGAAATGTGTTTACTTCGGACAGTTGCTATTGCTGAAATGGCACCAATTGTGTTGATCATCATCTGCCTTGATGTTGTAGTAACACAAGTGTTTTTAGATCATAGCCACAAAAATATTTAATGTGTTGTGCCTTCATAATGTAACCAAGCATTCTCCTGGTAGGGTAGTTGGGGGGAAAAATGAAAGAGCTTAGTCTCTAATTCTTGCTGTTTAACTGTTTGTTCTCATCGTTGGTCAATGCCTGGCAGATAACCAGTTTCACCGTCACTTGAAAAGGAACCAACAAAGTGACTCTAATGTAATAAGATCTCAGTTGCATGTCTAACAAATCCTAACCAACAATCTTAGGCTTTTTGTTTTCTTAAGGCATGACAAAAAAAATAATTAAACAAATAGCATGCAACATAGGGGAGAAATCGTCCTTAGAGGGAAAATAAAAGTAAAAATTATCTTGTGCCACAGTTAAACATTAGTCTTCAAATAAACTCAGACAATAAAAGTTGAAAAATATCAGTGGTTAATTTCTTTTTACCAAGAACAGCAATGACAAAAAAAAAATATTAAAACTAACTAAAGTTGTGTTGTATATAGCAGTTCTTATTTTCTTTCCTCCACAGTATAAGAGCATATAATGGGCTAGGGGTGCATTGCTTATTACGGTACTTACGTCCGTTTGTGAGGGGTGTTTGATGACTTTGACTGAATAAATATCTAAACAGTTTTCCTTGTTACTGCTTTGCCAGTTCAACGTTATTTACAGTTATTCAGCTCTTGCAATAAATGTTCTGAATTCCTGATTGTCTTGTGGGAGTTTTTAGCCTTATTAACTCATTGATGGGGGAAAGAAATAACAAGAAGAAAGTAATATTCCCACTATTGTCAACGGTCTGCCTTCCCTTCCCCTGAATCTCTCCCATTTCCTTGTAGGAGATGACCAGGCTGAGCCCGAAGGAGGGGTCAAACACATCATAAGTCATGAGTCCCTGTGTGCCCACAAGATCTAAGTCCAGTCCACTTGAATGCCTTTCTTATCTCCCGCTAATTTCTCTTGACCATTAGTTGGTCAGATTCTTGTAGAGAGCTTAAAGTTGCAATAAATCTTTATACTCATTTGAACTGCCTGAACCTCCTGATTTCCCTGGCATTTTATACAGTCCCCATCCACCCCAATTGGCATAGCCAGTTGAAATTGGCAAAGATTGAGAATATTGAAGTCTCTGGAGAAAGGTTAGGATAATGCAGTTGTCATAACCCTATGAGTGACAGCAATCTTTAAAAGCAGAGTGAAAAGCAAGATATCAGACATGGACTGAGTCTTAATCCACCTTTGGATTACAGTGTACAGTGAGTAACATAGGGAAAGTATTAGGTTTACAAACATATTTTTAAGGCCAATTGCTTAACATTTCCTTGTTTTTATCATGATAGATACTCTGGCCAACCTACAGTATGAGCGCTGCTAATAGTGATATTCCAGTCTTCAATTTTACAATTTTCCTTCCAAAAATCCAAGGAAACAGTCACTGCTAGCCAAACAAGGATATGATTAAAACTTAGCAGTAAATAGCAAGTACAAAACAGTTCCAGTTGAGTTTAAATTTAGTTCCAAGTAACTTAATCCCAGACAAAGATAACAGAAATAATAGTTAAGCATTCCAAGAATATTATGGGGATGCAGACCGTTGCAGTTACGCTTCAACTTGAGGATTGTTTTATTATTATTATTATTCTTTAAACAAGTGAAATGTTATGTCCAATAAAGAAACATAATTACTTGAGTGGGTGGATTTCTTAAAGACATGGCGTTCTTATTGACTTCTTAATGAAGAGAAGAACGATGCTGGAGTCAATATGAACCCCCCAAACATCTAATATTTTTGAAGTGTGAACCTCTAAAAACTATTAAGTAGACCAAAGACTGAAGAAACTACTTGGATAAGGACAGAAGAGTTTCAAACCAAATGTCTGTAGAGCTTCTCAGTCATCCAGGTCATGGTTGTCCCAAAAAATGCTTTTCCAGGAGGCAACTGGACTTTCTTGTTTTTCTTTTTTTTTTCTTTTGAGGACATTTCACTTCTCATCCAAGAAGCTTTTTCAACCTTTTTCAAAAGTTTTGAAACCAAAAATGAAAAGTAGTCCAGTTGCCATGACTCAACTTCCAGACTATTAAGGGGAAAAAAACCCCACTAGAAATAGGTTAAAGATACTTAGGGACAGTGGTGAAATCCAATTGTTTTTTACTACCAGTTCTGTGGGTGTGGCTTGGTGGGTGTGGCTTGGTGGGTGTGGCAGGGAAAGGAAACTGCAAAATCTCCATTCCCACCCCACTCTGGGGCCAGCCAGAGGTGATATTTACTGGTTCTCCGAATTTCCGCTACCGGTTCTCCGAACTGCTCAAAATTTCTGCTACCGGTTCTCCAGAACCTGTCAGAACCTGCTGGATTTCACCCCTGCTCAGGGGTCAAATAGAATACAAAATAAAAAGGGTTTTAAAATAGACTTTTACTGAGAATAGAAGTCTTCATTGTTGTTACTACTAGTAAGGTGACGACATTAATGATAAATTGCAATTGTTAATCTCTCATGAATAAATATGTCTTTGAGAAGGGATTTCAAGGAGAGATGCATTTAGGTGCTAGAGCAAGGAAATTTAGAAGAGATAACTTCTTCTGCCTAAAAAGCAGGGTTTAAAAATGATTTTAAAAAATGTATTGGGCTTCAATTGTCATAATAAGCATCTACATCAGAGGTGGGTTTCTGGAGAACCGGTAATGGAAATTTTGAATAGTTCGGAGAACCGACAGTAAAAATTCTGACTGACTCCGCCCCCATCTATTCTCTGCCTCCCGAGTCCCAGCTGATAGGGAGGAAATGGGGATTTTGCAGTATCCTTCCCCTGGATTGAGGAGGGAATGGAGATTTTGCAGTATCCTTCTCCTGGAGTGGGGTGGGAATGGAGATTTTACAGTCTTTTTTCCCTGCCATGCCCACCAAGCCATGCCATGCCCACCAAGCCACACCGACAGAACTGGTAGTAAAAATTTTTGAAACCCACCACTGATCTACATGTCAGAAAAAAATAAACATCTGTAGAGTAGAATAACAGAGTTGGAAGGGACTTTGGAGGTCTTCTAGTCCAACCCCCTGCTTAGGCAAGAAACCCATTTCAGACAAATGGTGATCCAATCTCTTCTTTAAAAACTTCCAGTGTTGGAGCATTCACAACTTCCGGAGGCAACTTGTTCCACCAATTAATTGTTCTCACTGTCAGGAAATTTCTCTTTAGTTCTAAGTTGCTTCTCTCCTTGATTAGTTTCCACCCATTGCTTCTTCTCCTGCCCTATAAAAAACCAAAAGACCAGGAAAGGAAATGCTAGTCTAGCTTCCCTACAAGCTAGCTTGCTATGTACAGTCAGCGTTTGGAGAGAATACTGTAGGTCACCTCATTTAGTGAGACAAATTGGTCTCTGTGTTCTCTTCTTTGAATGTCATTCAAAATACTGTACTGTATATTGGTTGTTTTCCTTTCAATGCAGATGTCACTCCGGGGAAACTAGAAAGTGTATTGTTTCATATCAGTCTACGCACAATGCTGATTTAAAGAGGAAAGAGGCTATTTTCTTCTTGAAAATAAATCCTTAACTTTTTTTTTTCCTGAAAAGATGTTTGTGGTTGCCTCCTAAACCTTGCACATTTTAACGTTGCCTCAGAAAGCATTTGGGTTCATTAAGAGAGAGAGAGAGAGAGAGAGAGAGAGAAAAGACCAGCTGTAATTGGGGAGCGAGCCAAGAACCAGATCTAAATCCAATTAAAGGCATCGAGGGCTTCCCACGGACTTCAATGGAATCTGATGTTGGCCTTGGTTTATACCCAGATATCGTCCGTTTTGCTTCTATCCAATGAGTTGACACAGTTCCTCTGACACCCAAAACACTTCTAGGCAAATCCTGTATATCTCTCAATAAGCCTTTGGTTTCCACCCTGACAGAAATTCAACCATGTGGAAAAGAAGGACTCTTTTCTTCCCGTTTGCAGAGCCGAGACATGCAGATCAGCCCGAGGGACTCTTTCAGAGGCATCAAATCACATGAACCAGAGCCAGGCATTAAGGACTGATTAACAGTGAAGCCCGCTCGGAGCCACAATTCCTGTCATTTTTCAGAAGCCCTGGCCTTGGTAGGGGAAAAAAACAACAACAACAGTGCTGGAACTTTCCCCCTTCTGCTCTTCCCAACCAAAGCATACAGAAAAGTCTGCGGGAGCTCAGGAGCACGTCAACGATCACAGGAGATCTTGGGGAACTGCCTCTTATTAAAAGTATAAGGGAAAGCAATGTTTCAAATGTAAAGGAAAGGTTTTGTAAGCCAACCCCATTGAGTTTGCAAGTATTGCGTTGACTCTCAATGATCCTGACATAATAGCATCCCTCCAGGATGACTTTCTTTGTGGTGCAATCACAATGTTGGGGAATGATGACATACAGTATATGCTCCTTTACCAAATGCATCCTGCTGCTCCTTTTTCTTCCACCTATTTTCCTCTTTCTCCTCCTCTTCCTCCTCCTCCTCCTCCTCCTCCTCTTCCTCCTCCTCCTCCTCCTCCTCCTCTTCTTCTTCTTCCCCTTCCTCCTCCTCCTCCTCCTATCTTCCTCCTCCTCCCTTTGTTTAATTAAAAAAAGCAATCAGCCAAAATTAGAAACTGAAACACTCCCAGACTGATAGTAATAACACTTTCTGGGTGACATGTTAACATACATTAGCATGTGTGTATGGTAGCATTAGACAAAGAAACTAAAACAAAATAAGCTGCAATGAAAGAAAAAAAAATCAAATATATTTTCTTCAGCCCATTCTTTTCTTCCAAATATTTTTTCTTTCTTTCTCAGCACGGATACTGGCATAAGAGTGCAATCCTTTATGCACATTTATTTGTAAATATTACAATGAGAAGCATTATTTCTCCAGATATTTGTCTGGAAGTGGATTGGAGGGGTTTTTTTTTCTGAATTGTTTATTATAATGTAGAACTTGTTATATGTGTATATATGTTTGGAAAGAAATTGTTCCATGCTCTAAGGAATTGAATGCTGAAGCTGGCTGACCATAAGACGTTGATGCTACTTTATGTTTGAAGTTCTAATTTCATAGATAAATAAATACAATACATATCTAATTACATATATCTGTAATTACTAACCACCATTTAGTATTATAGCCTGAAACCCAGTGGAGAGAATAGAATAGAATAGAATAGAATAGAATAGAATAGAATAGAATAGAATAGAATAGAATAGAATAGAATAGAATAGAATAGAATAGAATAGAATGGACCTTGGAGGTCTTCTAGTCCAACTCCCTGCTTAGGCAGGAAACCCTACACCACTCTTCTGTAAGAGCATCTTACTGAAATGTAATATGTGATTTGTTTGCATTCTCCTTCTCTAGTGATAAGTTTAAGTAGACAAAGGTCTTGTCTTATCACACTGAGTACAGTTGTAAAAGTAGGTTCATTGTTTTGCTCCTGGAAATGAGAAACATCTATGAGAAATATAATTATCAAATACACTTTTAGCTTCCATCAAACTCTCACAAAATAAATTGGTAGCAGATTGGTTGATTGGTTGATTGGTTGATTGGTTTATTTGTCTATCTATCTATCTATCTATCTATCTATCTATCTATCTATCTATCTATCTATCTATCTAT
>WNWU01000063.1:3258091-3270216 GCA_012654045.1 Ptyas mucosa | reverse complement strand
GAGAGAGAGAATTAAAATAAAATAATATATATATTACATATATTACATATATACATATACTGTAGAACCTGGCTAGAAAGAAATTGCATATGTATGTATGTATGTATGTATGTATGTATGTATGTATGTATGTATTTATGTATGTATGTATGTATATGTATATATAAATTTGGATTGTTGTGGCGAGAGAACAAAGCATTCTTTTAGGACCCAAAGGTGCTGTTTTCAAAAGGCGACTGGACTTTTCTTGTTTTTCCTCGAAAACGTTTCACTTCTCATCCAATCAATTTCTTTCATTCTGACTGAATGGTGAAGAATGGAAAGATTTATATTCTTTGCAGTCATCTGGTTATTTGCACTCTCTGGGAGAGTCACTGAGGCCACTTGGCGGTTTATCTCTGTCCTCAGGTTCACTTGAATAGTGCAAATGCAGGGGTGGGGCTGCTGGGGATTCGCAGGGGTTTAGGAGAACCTCTAGCTAAGAGTCTGTGCAGTTCGGAGAACCCCCAAATCCCACTCCTGGCTGGCCCCACCCACCCCACTCTGCCCCTCCCAGGCCAGTTTTGGATGCAAGTAAGTGTAAGGCACATGTGAAGGCTTGGGGAGAGCGAAAAACAGGCCTACCAGAAGTTTGAGAGGGCCTCCGGAGCCTGGGGAGGCAGTTTTCACCCTCCCAGAGAGTCCCCAGAGCCCGGGGAGGGCAAAAACGTCCCCCTGCTGTGGTGCAGTAGGCCGCCCACCATAGCCACGCCCACCCAGCAACCGGGCAAAGAACCCATTGCTAACATTTTTGAAGCCCACCCCTGTGCAAATGGGTGTGGAAACTTCTTGGAACTGCTGAAAGGACAGCGTTGTACAACAGAGATAGGTGAACATAATCCTTTCAGCAGTTCCAAGAAGGTCCCACATCCATTTGCACTATTCAGAACACCCTGAATAATAATCTCCATAGACTTTATTTTAGGACAATATTTTAGGAATAGCAAGGAAAATTTCAATGTAGAACCATGTTTTACCTAAAGGAAAAAAAAAATATGGAGTATTGCCCAATCTGAAGTGAAGTGAACTGGTTTTTTTTGTTGTTGTTGTTTTTTTGAGCTATGCAATGAGTTTCTGAAGCAGGAATAACCATGCAAGTTAGAATTCTGAATAACTAAGCTTTCGAGAAGAGTGTAGACTGCCATCTGTTAGAAATGGTGTAGGGTCTCCTGCAGAGGGTTGGACTAGATGACCTACAAGGTCCCTTCCAACTCTGTTATTCTAAGTCAGATGTCTCTGCCTCTGCCCCAGATAGATTTTCACCGGGGCCGCTTTTATTTAAAATCCAGCAAAGCCACCCTCTGCATAGGAGAGAAGACAAGAAGTTATCTCGTCCGTGCCAGCTTTCCCTCCTCCCAGCCCCTCCCCCCCCGCATCCCTGAATTAACTTTTCAAACCGATAAGAACATCGGCAACTTTGCTTTTAATCTGTAGGCAGCTTGGCATCGTGCAAAAGAGAAAAAGCCGACCTGATCAATTGCACTGAACAGAAACTTCATAATGGGACATAAGATGAAAGGTCATGCGAAGGAGACAGCAAACTCACAAGCAGACACATATTACTGACTGTTCTAGAATGATTTATGGTGTGCTTTGCATGGAGCCTTGAGCCTACTCCCATTATTTATGCAGCAGTCTGCAATGCCACGATTCTTGTGGTCTGCATGCCAGCAGTATGATGATACTTTTAAGCAGTTGCATTTATTTCTCCTTCTTATCTGCCAAGGGAAGGAACCAATTCATTCCTGGCTAGTCTTTTTTAAATTATGGACGTGGCAAATATGAGCTAAAGTATATTTACTTCTCTGTATAACTGTGTTGAATGGGCACCAAAGTCTGAGAAACAGTTTCAGAGTTATGAGAAGAGTGTGAGATTTACCGTATTTTTTGGAGTATAAGACACACCTTAGTTTTTGGGGAGGAAAATAAGAAAAAAGCTGATTGGCAGGTGGATCGACCTCCCGGAATACCCCCAATCAGCTGTTCCCAGAGGTGAATTTTAGCAACAGGTTCCTTGGTTGTGAGCTCTGTGCCTTGCTTTTTTTTTCAGCCTCTGAAACTTCTGAAACTCTGTTTCAGAAAAAAACTTTTTTTCCTGCCTCTGAAAGCCTCCGAAACAGAGCTTCAGAAAAAAAAGCCTCCAAAGCTCTGTTTGGCGGCTTTTTTTTTCTGAAGCTCTGTTTGGTGGCTTTTTTTCTGAAACTCTGTTTGGGGGCTTCTTTTCTGAAGCTCTGTTTTGGGGGCTTCTTTTCTGAAGCTCTGTTTGGGGGCTTCTTTTCTGAAGCTCTGTTTGGGGGCTTCTTTTCTGAAGCTCTGTTTGGCGGCTTTTTTTCTGAAGCTCTGTTTGGTGGCTTTTTTCTTCTGAAGCTCAGTTTGGGGGCTTCTTTTCTGAAGCTCTATTTGGCGGCTTTTTTTCTGAAGCTCTGTTTGGGGGATTCTTTTCTGAAGCTCTCTTTGGTGGCTTTTTTCTTCTGAAGCTCTGTTTGGGGGCTTCTTTTCTGAAACTTCATTTCTGATGCTTTTTTCAGCCTCTGAAACCTCTGTTTGAGAAGCCAGGCAGGACTACATTTGGAGTATAAGATACACCCAGAGTTTCACCCTCTTTTTTGGGGAGAAAAGGTGCGTCTTATACTCCGAAGAATACGATATTTTTTTTTAAAAAAGGAGAACTTAAAAGCCGCTAACCATGTAAGCCAATTGAATAACAGAACAACAGAGGTGGAAGAGACCTTGGAGGTCTTCTAGCCCAACCCCTCTGTTCAAGCAGGAAATCATTTTAGACAAATCAATGCTGGAAAGGGAGAAAGGTAGGTGGAAAGGTGCAGACAGGGATTACATGGAATGCAGAAGAAAGTGAAGGTATCAAGGGATGGAAATCGCATGGTGGCCACAAATGCAGATACAATCCCGATATGAGAAAGATACTAAAATGTATGGTCTCAATAAAGAGTTAACAGAATTGGACCAGATGTTAACTGGAACGGATGAAAAACTGATATATTGTTACTTATTAGGTATTAAACTTGAAAGTGAGCAGGTAAATGAGACAATGATTGTTTGGGCTAAAAATTTTGGATATGCAGTAGAATTAGACAAATGGCAGAAATTGTGGGATCGAAATGTTAAATTGACTATGTCAACCGCATACAAAGAACATTTGTATAAAATGTTCTGTAGATGGCATTTTGCACCAGCAAGATTGGCAAAAATGTATAACGATAGATCTGCTAAACGTTGGAAGTGCAATCAATCAAATATGGTTCATATTACCATATGTGGTGGACATGCCCAAAAGTTAAAAAATATTGGACGAAAATACATACTGGGTTGTAAAAAATAAAGCAGCATATAGACTTGAAACCAGAGATATTTTTATTGAGCATTCTACTGGAAAAATATGATAAAAAGACTATATACTTGATTCTGCATATACTAGCTGCAGCTAGAATTGTATTTGCACAGCAATGGAAGAACGATGAGATTCCAACAGATGAGAGTCTAATTAAGAAAATATTAGAATGTGCAGAAATGGATAGAAATGTTCACCACCCTGAGTCCTTCAGGAGTAGGGCGGTATATAAATTTAATAAATAATAATAATAATAAATTAAATATTATGGTTATTATACTATTAATGTTGTTGTGATGAATAGTACTTTAAACATTTTGATTATGAGTGCCTAAAAACAATTGTACCCAGACAACACACTGTTTGATGGAACTTGATTTTTTTATATGTTATATACATAAAATAAATAAAACTTAAAAATAAAAAAAATAAAGTGAAGGTAGTTAGAAATGCTGACTTAAAAATAACAAACTATTATTGATCAGTAATTATAAAATACCATTGTATATCGATGATCTTGGCAATGCTCTACTCCCAAGAAACTGTTGTGTTTCATTTGTTTTTTAAAAAAATGTGGTGGGTTTGAATACTGTTGGGCATAATATGAATAATCAAGAAGTCCTTTCTTTAAAACCTCCATTGTTGGAGCATCCACAACTTCGAAAGTCAAGATGATCTACTGATTGATTGTTCTCGCTGTTAGGAAATTTCTCCTTACTTCTAGATTGCTTCTCTCCTTGATTAGTTTCCATCCATTGTTTCCATTTTGTCTTGCCTTCTGGTGCTTTGGAAAATAGCTTGACTAGCGTTTGCGCAGGAGTAGAAAAATCAATACTTACCGATAGATATTTTTTTTAAATTTATATTTATATGCCGCCCTTCTCCGGAGACTCAGGGCGGCTTACAATGCGTTCAGCAATAGCCTTCATACTTTTTGTATATTTATACAAAGTCAGCTTATTGCCCCCACAAACTGGGTCCTCATTTTACCCACCTTAGAAAGGATGGAAGGCTGAGTCAACCTTGAGCCTGGTGAGATTAGAACTCGCAGTAATTGCAGGCAGCTGGATGTTAAATGCTGCCTTAATAGGAGGCATTAGCCTGCTACGCCACTCAGGCTCTTTTTGAAAATAATATATAAAATTAATGAGTGTGCGGAATCAGATAGATTAACTAGATTGATCAATGGTAAAAAAGATTCAGAATTTTATAACAGTTGGAAATTATGGTACGATTGGGTCCAGAAAAGGTGGGATAGAATAGATATATGATGTATATATATGATGGCAAGTATGCATGTATAAAGGAATGATTTTATATTTATGGACAATGTACTCACATTACACCATGGTGGCAGAATTGTATATTTCATTTGTGTATTGATGTATAGAATATATTAATAAAAATTATATTTAAAAAAAAAAAGGAAAATAGCTTGACTCCCTCTCCTTTGTGGCAGCTCCTCAGATATTGGAACACTGCTATCATGTCACCCCTAGTTCTTCTTTTCACTAGACTGGACATACCAAATTCCCGCAACCATTCTTCATATGTTTTAGGCTTCAGCTCTCCTAATCACCTTTACATTCTTTCCAGAGTCTCAACATCTTTTTTTATATTATGGTGATCAAAACTGGATGCAATATCTTGGATGCATATAATCGGAGGCATGTTCACATATGCTTATGTGAGCGGGAATATTCTTCCCCAATCTGCACGATCAGTTTGTAAAATGTGTGGCTCTGCTTTTGAATGGAAAAAAAACATAAAGCAAAAAAGATAAAGCCGATTGTGAATCAGGACGATCGTGATAGTGATGATGATGAAGAAGAAGATACTAATCACATAAATGCAATTTTAATTCCATTCCCCCCCCCCCCCCAGGCTTGCTATTGAGTTGCACATTGACTGTCTTCAAATAAGTGGCCCTAACTATATTAGTATTGAAGGAAGGCAATTTTAGGAAGAACTTTCATGCACCCGTAAAAAATTCAATATTACGTTTGCTTTCAAAATATAGAAACGTGGCTAAAATAATAACATTACAATTTCCTTGTCGATTTGCTTACAGTCAGAGACTGGTAGAAATAGTCTTCTCCTTTTATAGCATCCATTGTATGATATTATTATGATTATTAATATCGTACCCAGCAGTATTCAAACCCACCACATTTTTTAAAAAATGAAATATATCGGTTTCTTGGGAGTAGAGCATTGCCAGGGTTATCCATATACAATGGCATTTTATAATTACTGATCAATAATAGTTTGGGGTTTTTTTTTATGTCGGCATTTCTAACTATCTTCACTTTCTTCTGTGTTTCACATAATCTCTGCCCATGAACCAATCTTCCTCATTTATGTCATGCCCCCATTGGAGACTGAATCTGCAGAAGAGAATGAACCTGAGCTGGAGCTGACGGAGATTGAGGGGGCGGCTTAATTGGCTTTGGAGGAATGTGGGGTGGAGCAGGCTGGGGCATGGCAGGGCCCCTCAGGATTGGGATAGCTTGTTAGCAGGGAGGAACAGGGGCAGGATGACCAAGAGAGGTCAAGCCAGGGGTGAAATGCTCCCAGTTTGGACCAGATCGGGCGATCTGTTAGCGATGAGGGCGGGCAGTTTGGTAGCAAAAATCCCCACTTGCCCACTTGGCAGCTTGCTGCTTCTTTCGGGCTCGCTTGCTTTTCCTAGCTTGCTTCGGCTGCTGCAATCCATTGCATCAGCTAGCAACTCAATCTGCCTGCTTGCCTTGTGCCTTAAATTTGGTAAGTAACTGGGGTGTTGTTTTTTGGAAGCTTTAAAAAAAATAGTTAATTGGGGGGGGTTTAGGAGTTTTTTTTTTTTTTTAAAAAAAAAATTTAAAGATAAGGAAGTTTTAAATGTAGCTGCTTTTATCTAAAAATATAAATAAAATAAAATATTTGTGCAGCTTTCTGAGATCTGGTGTGTTTCTGTAGTGTTTCACTCTAACTACACAAACACACAAAATCTCACAAAGCTGTATGCGGCATTTTGTGTGGAAAAAGTGTGAAAGTTGGTTTTCGAGCTTTTTGTGGCTGTGTGAGGTTCCTGCTTGTTTCAGGGGCCATTTTGGGTCAAGTGCAGCTGCTTTTACATTGTGTGCGAGTCAGTTTTGTTGTGTTGTGTTGTGTGTGTGTGTGTAAGGTGTAAAAGTTGGTTTTTGGTACCTCTTATTGTTTTGTGTACTTTGTTTATTATTTTTATTATTTATTATTGGTCACATCCACCGGGTCACCTGACCACCAAGCCACACCCACCAATTAAGCCACCCCCACAGAACCAGTAAGGAAAATTTTTAGATTTCACCCCTGGGTCAAGCAGTGCACATGAGGAGCAACAGAGCTCAGGTGATGAACAAGGACTGCCCCCTCCTGATCCCTGAGCATGGAGAGGGGAGAGAAGGCGAGAACAGTGCATGCAGACCCAACAACTCAGGAGGAGAGCGTCCCACCCTTCTTCACAAGGCAGACCTGGGGACTGAAATTTAAGGAGATGCTATGGGGAGGGGCATTTGTCAGGAACAAATGCTGAATTGGTAAAGTTTGTTGTGCTGGTACAAACAGTTGGAGTTTGCAGGACTGCTTGCTTCTTCCTTACTTGTGGACTCATTGTTTGTTCCTTGGTTCATGGACTTCTTTCCCTGTTCCTTTGATTTGCTAGACTGGGCACAGCCAGAAGCTGTTGTGTGTGTGCTTTGCTCTAGGACTTGCTAAAACTATGGGAGTATTTGTGGGGCAATTTGGAGCATTAAAAGGGAGTTTGAACACTCATCTGGCTGTGTGACCTTCATGCCTTGTCCCAGGTCATCAGAAGGAAGACTGAAATACAGGAATCCTACACTAGTACTGCACAACATCTGCCTAATAACCTGAACATCCATTCCCAATGGAAAGCCAAATGGGTCACTGAATGCCCAGAAGACATATAAATGACCTCACAAAAAAAGGTGCCACTATTTCATGAGCAATGGACAACCCTGAATAGGGTTTACTCAGCACTGACCGCCTGCGGAGACTCTCTATATAAATGGGATATAGCATCGTCCCTTTGGTGTGACAAACTGTAGATCAGTGGCACCCAACCTTTTGGGTTCCATGGATAAAGGTTTTTACGCGGACCTGGGGAGGCATGGTTTTGCATGCTGCCTGCATCCCATGGATGGGGCTTCACTTGTTTACACGGCCCAGAGGTAGTATTCAGCCGGTTCGTACCCATTCAGGTGAACCAGTAGCGGCCATACACACACCCCAGTGTAATGCCACCCTATTTAGCCATGTTTTCGAGGTCAGGCACATGCGTGGAAGGCACGCGCATGAGCAAAGCACATGCGCACAAGGCCGGGTGCATGTGCAGAAAGCACGCATGGGGCAAACTGTTGGTACTACTGCTGCCACTGACTGGTACTGTTCCACAGACCTGGGGTTAGGGACACCTGCTGTAGATCACATCACAACTGGATGTAAGCTGAGGGCATAGACTGGTTCAGTATCTGATTTTTTAAAAAATATAAATGCTGTGGTTAGATCGAAGGTTAGGCCTAGACATTGATCTCTAAACATATACCTTTTTTAACATGTATATCTTATTGGGTTCTACAATCGAGATGAAAAGTTAATATATGAGCCACGGTGGCGCAAGTGGTTAGAACGCAGTACTGCAGGCTACTTCTGCTGACTGCCGGCTGACTGCCATTTGGCAGTTCGAATCTCACCAGGTTCAAGGTTGACTCTGCCTTCCATTCTTCTGAGGTAAAATGAGGACCCAAATTGTTGGGGACAATATGCTGATTCTGTAAACCTCTTAGAGAGGGCTGTAAATCACTGTGAAGCGGTATATAAGTCTTAAGTGATATTGCTATTGCTATATACTGTTAGTCCATGTATGATGTGCCATACTCTAAATGAATAAATCTGCCCATACGTGCCCACCCACCCTTCTCTACTTCCAGCATCCCTGACATTTGTGCACATATTTTTTTAGAACTTTTGAATTGACCTAATAAAACTCTTGCTCTAAGATAAACTGATTTTTTTTTTCTTTTTCTTCTTTTTCCAACCAGTCTGGTTGATTCTCTCCCACCCCGATATGCCTAATGCTCTGTCCTTGTTGCCATGGTAGAGCACTGTGGTATATATTTTGATGTAGTTAAAGAATCAAAACACATTATGTTTAGTAGATAATTTGCAACTGATTCGTTGGTTTTGATCTGTAGTTGTGAAAAGGTGCTGGTCCCTATCCAACCAAGAGGCACATTTCCTTCTTTTTTCTTCCTTTTCTCACCATGTCTACAATTGAAAACAAAAAAAAATTCTAAAAAGTTTTTAAAATCTGAAAGGCCAAATGGCCCCAGTATTATGTCACCAGCTCTTTGTGAATAAGAGTTTTATAAGATTTCTTTTATTTCTTCTTTAAAAGCTCAATTGTCATCATACACCTTCTTTCCTCCTCCTTCTCCTCCTCCTCCTCTTCCTCCTCTTTTTCTTAGACTAGAATAGAATAACAGAGTTGGAAGGGACCTTGGAGGTCTTCTGGTCCAACCCCCTGCCCAGGCAGGAAACCCTACACCACTTCAGACAAATGGTTATCCAACCTCTTCTTAAAAACTTCCAGTGTTGGAGCATTCACAACTTCTGGAGGCAAGTTGCTCCACTGATTAATTGTTCTCACTGTCAGGAAATTTCTCCTTAGTTCTAGGTTGCTTCTCTCCTTGATTAGTTTCCACCCATTGCTTCATGACCTGCTCTCAGGTGCTTTGGAGAATAGCTTGACTCCCTCTTCTTTGTGGCAACCCCTCAGATTTTGGAAGACTGTTATCATGTCTCCCCTAGTCCTTCTTTTCATTAAATTAGACATACCCAATTCCTGCAACTGTTCTTCATATGTTTTAGCCTCCAGTCCCCTGATCATCTTTGTTGCTCTTCTCTGCACTCTTTCTAGAGTCTCAACAACTTTTTTACATCATGGCGACCAAAACTGAATGCAATATTCCAAGTGTGGCCTTACCAAGGCATTATAAAGTGGTATTAACACTTCACGTGATCTTGATTCTATTCCTCTGTTTATGCAGCCTAGAACTGTGTTGGCTTTTTTGGCAGCTGCTGCACACTGCTGGTTCACATCTAAAAGATCCTCTCACAGTTACTACTATTGAGCAAGGTACCATATATACTGTACCTATGCATTTTATTTTTCTTGCCTAAATGTAGAACCTTACTTTTTTCACTGTGGAATTTCATTTTGTTAGATAGTGCCCAATTCTTCTCCTTCTTCTCCTCCTCCTCCTCCTCCTCCTCCTCCTCCTCCTCCTCCTCCTCCTCCCCCCCATAGCAAATTGCAACATATTAATTTGGAATTGTTTAATTGATAATTCACTTCATTGTAAGTTCAATAATAACAAGGACATGGCCAGTAAATAATAGATGGCGTTCTGTTTCCTATCCCTCCTTTCATTTTGACTTTAATTAAATTAAATGACAATGCAATAACAAGTAAGAGGATTCAATAATCAATTTTATTTTCCCTTGGAAACAAAGGGACAGTTTACGAATTTTATAGCCTATCGTTTAAATCGCTGTCTCTGTCCTGACACGTATTTATGTACATAAATATCTACTTTATATATGCAAATCCGTAAGTTAGAATAGCTTTAAAAATTATGCATATCAAAATCACTCAGTGAATTTCATGACTTAAAAGTGGATGGTTTCATGCCATCTACCACAGTCTAAGCCTTCTATTTTAAACCTTATATTTTAAGAGTTAAGAAAAAAACACATCGCTATATATTGGGTGGAACACAGAAATATAAAATAGATTTTTTTTTTTTCTGGTGCAACATCGTTCAGGAGAATAGCCATGGGAGATTCTTTTTTGGATTGATGCACATCATTAGCAAACCTGGAAAATATCACCGTTGGTTTGCCTTTTGATGCTGCTAGTTGCAAAGTCGTGTCTGACCTATCGCGACCCGATGGACAATGTTCCTCCAGGCCTTCCTGTCCTCTGCCATCCTCTGCATTTAAGCTCATGCCTACTGCTTCAGTGATTCCATCCAGCCACCTCGTTCTCAGCCGTCCTATTCTTCTTTTGCCCTCAATCGTTCCCAGCATTAGGCTCTTCTCCAGTGAGTCTTTTCTTCCCATTAGATGGCCAACGTATTTGAGTTTCCTCTTCAGGATCTGGCCTTCTAAAGAGCAGTCAGGGTTGATCTCCTCTAGGACTGACTTGTTTGTTCGCCTTGCAGTCCGAGGGACTTGCAGGAGTCTTCCCCAGCATCATAGTTCAAAGGCCTCAATTCTTTGGCACTCAGCCTTCCTTTTGGTCCAAACCATAGCCTTGACTATATGCACTTTTGTTGGCAGGGTGATGTCTCTGCTTTTTAGAATGCTGTATAGATTTGCCATAGCTCTCTTCTCCTGGAGCAAGCGTCTTTTAATTTCTTGGCTGCAGTCCCCATTAGGGTGATCTTGGAGCCCAGGAAAATAAAATATGTCACTACCTCCATTTCTTCCCCATCTATTTGCCAGAATGGTTTGCTTTTACCCCTACTTATTTAAACTCGCTGAAGATATCTCTATAGAGGTTTCTAGCCACAGAATTATGACATAC
This sequence comes from Ptyas mucosa, assembly GCA_012654045.1. Classification (NCBI taxonomy): domain Eukaryota; kingdom Metazoa; phylum Chordata; class Lepidosauria; order Squamata; family Colubridae; genus Ptyas; species Ptyas mucosa. The sequence continues at coordinate 3,259,198 of WNWU01000063.1, read as the reverse complement.
AGACCAGGGGTGAAATCCAGCAGGTTCTGACAGGTTCTGGAGAACTGGTAGCGGAAATTTGAGTAGTTCGGAGAACCGGCAAATGCCACCTCTGGCTGGCCCTCTAGTGGGAATGTAGATTTTGCAATATCCTTTCCCCAGGAGTGGGGTGGGAATGGGGATTTTTCAGTATCCTTCCCCTGGAGTGGGGTGGGAATGGAAATTTTGCAATATCCTTCCCCCAGGAGTGAGATGGGAATGAGGATTTTGCAATATCCTTCCCCTGCCATGTGTATCAAGCCACGCCCACGAAGCCACACCATGCCTACCAAGCCACGCCCACAGAACCGGTAGGGAAAATTTTGGATTTCACCCGTGATACAGACTTTCCGGCACTAAAAGAGACTTAGCACTACACAGAGATTTAGAGCCATGTCCCTAGACTCTGCAGAGAGTCTGTTGACTTCGTGGTCTGATGCATATTCATGGCAAAGGATTTGATACCCTCATTCTTTTTTCCTGATGTTTCCTGCAGTCCTTGTTCCATATATTCATGTGCATGAAGTCCATAAACCATTACTCCTTTAGAAGTGGTTCTAACATCCGGTGCTGACCCTAGCAGAAGAGAGATGTCAGAATGCTAGGGGATGGAGATCAATCCAGAGGACTCAAGGACTCCTCCAGTATACAGGGCTTGACGAATGGATGTTTTCCCTAATTCCAAAATGCAAGCTCATCAGTGTTCAAGGCACCTTTCCTAGCATGGTGAGCAAGTTGAGAAAACACACCCAGTCGTAGCTCTTGGGTTTCCCCATGATAAAACACATGCTGCACTTGGAGTCCCTCCAGGCAAACAACATAGGAAAACAAAGCAAGCTTACTCTTGCCTCACTTCTATATTTTATTGCTGTGGCAAAATACCTCAGGGAGGTATTAAATGTTGATGTCATTTGCTTTCTAATTTCAGTGTGAGAAATAACCTGCGAAGAAGTGTGTTTCTACAGGGTGCAGAATTTCTTTTTTATATAGCCTGTGAGAAGAGGCCTATCATGCTTATTCTGTTCAGTTTCTTCTTCTTCTTCTTCTTCTTCTTCTTCTTCTTCTTCTTCTTCTTCTTCTTCTTCTTCT
>WNWU01000063.1:3222484-3243999 GCA_012654045.1 Ptyas mucosa | reverse complement strand
TCTTTCTTTCTTTCTTTCTTTCTTTCTTTCTTTCTTTCTTTCTTTCTCTTTTAACCACTATTATACTTCTGGATCAATTGTGATAAACTACCTTAAGTTCATGTAACCTAAAAAGCAGCAGGATTTCCTTCCTTCCTTCCTTCCTTCCTTCCTTCCTTCCTTCCTTCCTTCCTTCCTTCCTTCCTTCCTTCCTTCCTTGTAACCACTATTATACTTCTGTATCAATTGTGATAAACTATCTTAAGTTCATGTAACCTAAAAAGCAGCAGGATTTCCTTAGCAATGCAGAGATAACCCTGCAATGAACCAAAAACACAAGAAAACTTGTTGTTCAAAAGGGAATTGGCATTTTGGTGTAAATTTTTGCAACGAGATGGTAATTAATTCTGGGAAGTTTTCCCATTGTTATTTTGGAAAGCCATCTAAATGATTAACATAAAGAGAGGAACTATTTTGATCTTCGGAGGTAGGCGTTTGTTAATTTGCTTAATGTTCCAAAGGAGTTCTACTAAGTATTAACAGAGAATTAATCCTTCCTGCTAATATAGGAAGTTCTGATTAGGATTTTTTTTTCCGTTGTCTAACATGAGGTTCTTTGAAGCTTTGTAACAGGTTCCCAAGGAAGACAGTAACTTAAAAGAATTGACAGCAAAACATACCTTTGTTATCTGAGACTTTGAGTAGTTTGTAAATGCATTTGATCGAGACTTGTCCTCAAGTGTTCCAGATCCCATTAGATGCAAATTATCCAGGGGTGAACTCCAGCAGATTCTGACAGGTTCTGGAGAACCGGTAGTGGAAATTTTGAGCAGTTCGGAAAATCGGCAAATATCACCTCTTGCTGGCCCCAGAGCGGGGTGGGAATGGAGATTTTGCAATATCCTTCACCCAGGAGTGGGGAGGGAATGGGGATTTTGCAGTATCCTTCCCCTGCCACCAAGCCACACCACACCCACCAAGCCACGCCCACAGAACCGGTAGTAAAAAAAAAATTTGGATTTCACCACTGAAATTATCAGATAGTTTGTGACATGAATCACAACAGATAAAAGTTTAATTAAACAGGTCAATACTTGCTGTAGTGAAAGAGCAAATATCAAATTTGGGAGATGTGAAGAAGTCATAAAGATTTTGCTTATCCGGGCACTTCATGCAAGTATATGTATAAGGAGTGCAACACAACTTTCAGCCAACCACCAATTTATTGGTACAAAATCTTGTTCTTTCCAATGTAAAAGTTGATTTGTATAAAAAAATGAAGTGTTTCCACTAAAATACCGGCATTATGCTAGAAAGAAAGATTTTGGAAGGATGTTATTTCTTGTCTAATGATTTTGCTCATTTTAGAAAAGGTGAGCTCTTAAAGCTTAAATTCTGATTTATATTGAGGAAATTTGCTGGTCAATGAGAAGACTGATTATTTCTTTGTTCTGTGTATTGGTAGTCAAAAGATCTATGATTCGAGGTCTTTGGATAAATCTAATCTGATGAAATAGACCAACAATGGTTTGTAAGAAAATTAATCATTTCAATTTCCTTTTCTCAGAACTGAGCTCTCCATTCAATTCTGGCATCAATTCAAGGATTGATATAGTCATTATTTAGAGTACAGATATACAAAGGTGGAGGCAGATTTATTATACGGTATATGCCAGTGATGGCTAAACTTTTTGCCATCGCGTGCCAAAAGTGGAGGGAGCGCGGTGGGGTCACACGCACGCCTGCCCACATCCATAATTCTAGGCCCGTTTTTCACTCGATCCAGGCTCCAGAGCCTTTCTAGGAGCCCGGGGACGGTGAAAACGGCTTTTCCCACCCCCACAGAGGCCTCCGGAGGCTGGAAACAGTGGGTTTCCTGACTTCTGGTGGGCCCAGAAGGCCCAAAATCAGCTGGCTGGTGCACGCATGGGTGCCGAAGCTGAGTTCATGTGCCCACCGATATGGCTCCATGTGCCACCTGTGGCACCTGTGCCATAGGTTCACCATCACGGGTATATGCTCAGGAGGGAGAGTTTTTAAAATCAGAAATCTCAGGCGAATGGGTTGTCTATATGCAAATCATTATGAACAAAACAATTATTGGATACATTCCCCAAGACAGATAGTTACTGAAATATGGGATCTATTTAGAATATAGAATAACAGAGTTGGAAGGGACCTTGGAGGTCTTCTAGTCCAACCCCCTGCTTAGGCAGGAGACCCGATACCACTTCAGACAAATGGTTGTCCATCTCTTCTTAAAAACTTCCAGTGTTGGAGCGTTCACAACTTCTGGAGGCAAGTTGTTCCACTGATTAATTGTTCTAACTGTCAGGAAATTTCTCCTGAGTTGCTTCTCTCCTTGAATAGTTTCCACCCATTGCTTCTTGTCCTGCCCTCATTATTTTTCGTTGATATATTGTTCTTTATTATTTATATTACTCTTGTGAAACATTATTGTATATACCATCGGCCATCAAGAGTCCCACTGAATTGAGACATTTAATTAGTGGTGGGATTCAAATAATTTAACAACCGGTTCTCTGCTCTAACGACTGGCTGGGTGGGCGTGGCCATGGTGGGTGTGGCCAGGGGGTGTGACAGGCAGCACTTGGCCTCCTGCACCTCCTGCACCCCCATGGGAGCAAAAATGGGCTACAGGTGGGCTGTGACGCACACCCCTGCACCACATTCTGGGCCTAGGAGGCCTCCCTGCACTTACCTGGGAGCCAAAATGGGGACTCCTGGAAGGGGTGGGGCAGGAAGGGGCGGGGCCAGCCATCAATTTAACTAGCAGTTCGCCTGAACCATCCCGAACCGGCTGAATCCCACCACTGCATTTAATGATCAGACAAATTGTTCCAGTGAAAGAACTTAAGTATTTTCCAGATCTCTTAATTTCATTGAGTTCTGAGGGGGGGGGGGGGTAGAGCCCAGCTTGATAGATTTTAATTGGAGAGATCCAAGCATTTTGAAATATAGTTTATTCCAAATATCTGGTTGCATCTAGCACCATGATAAGATGAGTTAAATATGAAAGTATCAGGTTTTCTGCTGATTGATAAAAAATACCAGCATTCTTACGAAGAATTGATTCAGGATCAACACTGTAGATTTGTATACCTCTACCCTGTTATCTACCGTCAACTGGCATTTAGGACTGATTATTTCATGCCCATTGGGAGTAGACAAAGCAAGGTTTAGTTGGGAGTGACTATTTATAGATCCCCCCCCAAAAAAAAACCCCTTAATGTATTATTCCTTGAAAAACACCACTGTGCAATTTCTCAGCAACCTCCTCTTAAGCACGAGAAGAAAAGAAAAGGTTTCTTTGCTTTTGTGGGCACAATCTTATGCTGATGTCCTTGGCGTGGCTCATAATAAATGCCATGGAAGGCTTCTATTGATTTGTGCATGGCAGCCGGTTTTGCATGTTCCCTGGAAAATTAATAGAGAAGACAAACATTGTGATGCTCCTGGAACCTTTGAATTGTTTATTTTATCATCTTGCTCATAACAAGCTGTGCCGTCCTCCTCCAGAGTCCGCAGAGTCACAGGAAACAGAATTTCAGAGAAAAAAAAAATCACATGTCTCTTGCTCTTTGGCAGGTCTGTTCTGCCAGATCTCTGTAAAATGTTAAATGGGCTTGTTTTTGTTTTGTGTGATTTTTTTTTAAAAAAAGAGAATAATCACCTGTATAAATCTGCTTTTTGTTTGTTGGATGTCTTTCTAACTGTCCCCTTGTTTCTTTCCATCTAGTTCTCATTAGATGGGAGAGCAAACTTATTCAGAGAGAGAGAGAAGCAAGAGATAAATTAACATGACTAACAAATTCTCTTCGGTGCTGGTTTCTTTGCCTCTTTTTACAAGCAGGGTTGTATGCAGGAGATCCAAGGCAGTTCAAAAGTAGCTTACTGCAGCTTTTTCTCTTCCCTACTAGTAGGAATACAACCTGAATAATTTCTTGCAAGTGTATGGTTGGAGAATATGAAAATAATAATAATAATAATAAATGGCAGGGGGTGGTATTCACATACTTTCCCGACGTTGTGACCCAGGCCCAAGTAAGTAGTAGGAAAATCAGTCAGTGAAAAATCTTTATTCGAACAGCTGAGAATTACTTCATTCCCAGTGTTGTTCAACTAAATTAAAGCAAATTCCTCCCAACACAAATTCCTCAGTCCTATCGCAAACCTTGTCCAATTAGACAAACTGCCAAAGGCCTTTCTTGGCAAACGTTCAGAAGTCACAGATACAAAAATAAATACAAGACATAGACGAAGAAGAAGATGAAGCTACCAACCTTGTTTTCTGGCAAAGCCAAAACGCCATTGCTGGTCTGTTTTAAGCCTTATGGGAGGGGCCAATCATCTCTTGGCCCTACTCCTGAGTCGTCCTCTCTGATTTATCTGCTCCTGCCTTCTGGCAGCTCTTGTCATATGTGCACTAGGAACAGGCTCCTCCTGTTCCTCTGCCTCTCTACTGTCAGTCTCTGGAGGCTCTGAAGTCTGCACATCACTCTCCGATGGCCCTGGTCCCATCTCTGCCACTAATGCAGAGCCTTCATCCGGGCCTTCCCCAGCCTCCAGGACTGGCCCATGTTCTTCCTCAGCCTCATCGTTGTCTGACTCTGCTGTCAGCTCTGCAGGCTGCTGGCGGACCACAACACCCGACCAGTTTGCAAATGTGAGCACAATGCATGTGCCCGGCCTTCTGTGCATGTGTTTTGCTGGCGTATGCACCTTTTCCACATGCACCCGGCCTCAAAAACATGCCTAAATTGGATGGCATATTGCTGGGGCGTGTGGGCGAGCCCACCTGCAATATCTGCTACCGGTTCGGGCGAACCGGTCTGAACCGGCTGAATACCACCTCTTATAAAGGGGCTACAATCCAATTTTCCCCTTAGATTTAGATATTTAAAGTTGGTTTAAATGTGTACCCAATCCTTGTATTCATTCAATCAGATTCTGATGGCCCTTCTCTTCTCCTTAAATATTACCTGCACTCCCACCTACTATACACAGTATACCCATACAACGAAATTCACTTAACACCCAAAGACCAGGTCCAACACACATAACAATCCCCAAACACACCCCCACCCACCACAAATTCACCACTCCTAAACCACCCAAACACCCACACAACAGACCAAGTAATGCTGTCCAACAGCTCACTGATGGTGGGACACATAAATTATCCTGGGACACATAAATTTGCCTTCTTCATGAAAGATTTAATCACAGAGGTGTGGGCTGATAACTTCACGTTGTGGTAGTGTTCAGAGTTAAAAGGCCTCTGTTCTGCTCCCTCCCACCCTTTTTTTTTGGGGGGGGGGGCGCACCTCAAAGGCTCCATAGAGAGAATTCCTTTGAGGTTGGGAGAGATGCCAGAGGTGGAGTCTGCATGTCAATCTAACTTTTTCTGATTTTCACACAGGTTCAAAATCCAAAGCAGGAGCATCCCAAATGGCACAAGAAGGACACTGTGAAACCTGAATGTACACAAACAACACACCCATTCTCACACCCCTTATGAGCCATGGTGGCGCAGTAGTTAGAGCGCTGTACTGTAGGTCAGTGGTGGAATTCAAAAATTTTTACTACCGGTTCTGTGGGCGTGGCTTGGTGGCCATGGCTTGGTAGGTGTGGCAGGGGAAGGATACTGCAAAATCCCCATTCCCATCCCACTCTGGGGCCAGCCAGAGGTAGTATTTGCCGGTTCTCTGAAGTACTCAAAATTTCCGCTACCGGTTCTCCAGAACCTGCTGAATAGCACCCCTGCTGCAGGCTACTTCTGCTGACTACCGGCTGCCTGCCATTTGACAGTTCAAATCTCACCAGGCTCAAGGTTGACTCAGACTTCCATCCTTCCAAGGTGGGTAAAATGAGGAGCCAAATTGTTGGGGGTAACAGGCTGACTCTGTAAACCGCTTAGAGAGGGCTATAAAAGCACTGTGAAGCAGTATATAAGTCTAAGTGCTATTGCTATTATAAAACCAATTCCCTGCACCCCATTTTCTCTGTAGCCTACCCTTGAGAACAAAGCTTTTGTTCTTGAGAATAAAATTTCTTTTTTTGCCTCACGTTGGTAGATGTTGATATACTGAAGAGAAATGTTTCCTTGATATAACTTGCTCTGAAGGACAAATTCAACTGGCTAATTGAAGGCTCTTATTAGAAATATCCACATACAGTACCAAGTTTTCCTGGTGTGTCATTATATAGAAAACTGAAGTTATATGACCAGAAGCTAAATTGAAAGAGGGTCAGCTTCATTTTGGACTTAAAATAGCACAATGATTTCTGTTATATTTCCAGCATGTGTAATTAGTCTTCTCTCCAAACCTCTCCAATTAATTAATTGCCTGCTCCTGTTGAAGAGATTCAAAGGGCTACTATTTTTTCCCCGAGGTTCAAGCCCTGCTTGTTATATTGAAGACCTTACACCACAAAAGTAGATGTCACCATTTTTTTCCTCCTTTTACCATTAATAGAACTGCTTATTGATTTTGTCCATGGAGTAGCTGGTTAATTTGGCTAATAAGGCAGTTGAATGCCTGCAGGATCCTCTCCTTGATCCTTTCATTTGGAGACTTTTTAAAAAAAGCTTCCAAAGACTGTCACTAACAAGACATATGAAATGCTATGTTCCTAGCTGGTTTTATACTTTTTCTTACCAACATAGAAAACTTCACAAAGAGAATATGGAAAGTATATTCATGAAAAACCCATTGCTGCCACATTAATAGAAAGATGAATGCGGAATTGAATTCCTACATCAAGTCCAACTAGGTTTGGGGTGTCAAACCAAGGCCTGCAGGATGGATCTGGTCCATGATGTGGTCAGATCTGGCCCGTGGGGCCATCCTGGTCTACCCAACGCGAAGAGGAAAGATCGGGCCAGCCTGGCTTCACCCCGGTCTACCCAATGTGAAGAGGAAACATGCCAGTAGTTTGGGGAGTCGCTTCAAATTAGCCACGCCCATCCAGTTGGCCACACCCACTCAGTTGGTCACACCCAGCCAGCCCCCCGAACCACAACTATGTGGCCATCAATGAAATTGAGTTTGACACCCCTGAATTAGGTGAATATTATCTCTTGAACAAACGGATCTCAATGCCTATGGAGATTCTCAATCATCCAGGTCATGGTTGTCCCAAAGATGCTTTTTGAAGAGGCAACTGGACTTTCTGGTTTTTCTTCGAAGACGTTTTGCTTCTTTTCCAAGAAGTTTCTTCAACTTCAGAGCTGAAGAAGCTTCTTGGATAAGAAGCAAAATGTCTTCAAAGAGAAACCAGAAAGTCCAGTTGCCTCTTGAAAAAGCACCTTTGGGACAAGTGGGTCTAAACCCCCAAAACTTTAACCTTAAACTGTCTACTGTTGACCTCACCCCATTCCTAAGGGGTCTGTAAGGGGCGTGCATAAGTGCACCAGTGTGCCTAGCGTCCCCATCCTAATATTCCTTTTTTACTTACTCTTTTCATGTATTCAAATTATGTTTATACTTTTACCTGTTATTTTATATATGCTTGAAATATAAACTTATGATTATGATTATGATTAAATGAATGATACCAAAACTCTTCTTTCTTGGTTTCTTAGTGAGGAGCTGATCCACTTTTGAGAGTGATGACCATAATTGATAGAGTCCCCCAGGGGAGGGTTCTACTTACCTTTACTACCGGTTCGCAACGGGACCGCAAGCGTGCACTCGCACTTCTGCACATGTGCAGATCACCCATGATGACGTCGTGGCGAGTGGACAGAGCCTCCCGCTGGTTTTACTACCAGTTCTATAGAACCGGACTGAACCGGGAGCAACCCACCACTGGACTCCCCCCTCAAATTCATTGGCACAAACAGCATTTGCCATCACCACCATATCTTTCGGTATTGATTTCAAAAATTTGGATGCAGTCACTGTTAGGTTACGATGTTGTCTCAAATAAATTGCATTTCCAATCAAATAGTCTTTGATGAAATCTTTCATTTATTGAGTACAACGATCTGTCCCCTTTCCGTTCCCCAATTCTCAGTGTCTCATTGGCCATCTTCCAAGTCACTCTCCCCATCTCTACTACTTCAGCTCACAGGAATGCCCCCCCTCCCATCCCATCTCCTAGGGCATATTATCTGCGGGGAAAATAAGTAGGTGAAAAGTCAAACGTCTTCTTCTTCTCTTTATGTCAGCACTGGAGTGAAGGTAGCTTGGAGTGCTGACAATCACACCATTTGATCGAGATTGGAGTCTTCCGAACAGATTATAATAATTTAATTGATAATCTGTTTGGTTTGTGTCTCAAAATTTGATTGAAATGCTATATTCAATTAGAAAAGACAAGAGGCATATATAGACTAGGCTTAATCTTGTTTTTTTTTTTAAAAAAAAAATATGGACTGGTTGCATGGGGTTAAGGTGAGACAGACAAACATTCTGGGAATTGGAAATTATCTTCCTGCTGATCGATTTCACAATTTGCCGGTAAAACAATGACTTGAATGAAGAGAGAGAGATGCTAGAATAAGTGATCAAAAGTAGGCTGAAAGGGGAAGGGAGCAGACCTGGAAGAACTGAATTATATCACATTCTAGATTTGGCCATACTAAAGATATTTCCCCAGTACTGACACAAAGGCCTCAAGCTGAACAGAAAAAGAAATGGCCAAAATATTAAATTTTATGAGATCTGGGGGGAATTTTTTTTATTTTGGCTTAATGTTACATGAGGTGGCTATTTTACTATTTTAGCCACTTAGGGTTTGGAAAGTTTTGAAAAAAGACTACCAAACATATTTGGGGGAAAAAGTGCATTATTGAAAACAAAGAAAGATATTATGGACTTCATTGAAACCTATTTGATATTTCTTAAGTCTAGCATCAACTTTAATTTATTTGAGTAGATTTGTTCTTGCGAAGAAAATACTACATTTTGATCATGTTTTGCTTAGGTCTGAAGGACAACCCTATGCATATTAAATCCTGGCAGCTGCTAGGTAAAAAAAAAATCAGTCTTTCTCAATACTTTAATTAATCTCAGCTCATTAACATCTCTGACTATCCTTTGAAAGAGGAAAGTCAAAGGAGAGTTCTAATAATTAGCCAAGGTTGGTTCCCTCCCTCTCCTTGCCTTTTTTTAAAATTCAAATTAATTTGTAAGAAAGTGAAACACTAAATATTTTCTCTCTTGGACAAAGTTCTTTGATCTATAATAATGATGATAATATCTATGGATATCAGGACGTAAAATAAATACTTACAAAGCATACCAATGTAGAATGAACAGTGCCATAATGTTAAGCAGTCTCTTCTTCGTCCCTAGAACAACAATAACAAAATTTCCTGGCATTAACTTGAGCAGTAGTGGGTTTCACTTACTTTCGCTACTGGTTTGGAACTCCTTCATGCGTACACGGCCCTTCTGCACATGTGCAGAACCTTCTGCGTATGCACAGAGCATCCATGATGACGTCCGGGCGGGTGGGTGGAGCCTCCCGCCACCGCTGCTACCGGTTTGCATGAACCGGGCTGAACCGATAGAAACCCACCACTGAACTTGACCATATTGTTATGTTGTCCTACAAGTATTTATCTCAGAGAATAATAAGTCTAGGAATTATTAACATGTAGTCCTAAAGGTACTTTTCCAAACAGCTACTGGACTGGATTTTCCTTGAAGATGTTTCACTTCTCAGATGAATTCAGTTCACTTCTAAACTGAAGAAGCTTCCTGGGTAGAAAGCAAAATGTCATCAAGGAAAAACAAAGTCCAGTTGGCTTTTGAAAAATTTTGAGAATCCTCATAGATATATTGGCATGTAGACGAGAATGGATGTACGATTCCAGTACATCACACATGCTTCCCTACCCTCAACTTCATTTTGTTTAATACTTGGCATCTCTAGTTCAACATGGTGAGAAAGACTACTCGACAGTAGTAGGTCAGATGGGTTTTCAGAAATTCAGATCCTGGCACAGAATTTCAGTTCTATCCTACCCTTTCCAGCTCCAAAGGAATGCTAATGTCCACAGTATGAGTCTGTAGAGATCCTCAGTCATCCAGGCCATGGTTGTCCCAAAGGTGCTTTTTCAGGAGGCAACAATGAAACATCTTCAAGGAAAAACCAAGTTCAGTTGCCTCCTGAAAAAGCATCGTTGGGTCTATGGACCAGGAAATGCGTAAGATCTCCGACCTCCGGATATTTTGCTGTGCCCTTAAGATCCTGTTGTTCCCCCAGGCCAGGCTATCAATGTAATAATTTTAAATTGGGTATTTAAATTTTTTTAAATTTAAAATATTTAAATTTTTTGGGGTCTTAAACTGAGCCGAAATTATTTAATAATTTTAATAATTTTAATTGATGTTTTATCTTGTGCTTTTAATAGGCTGTACACCGCCCTGAGTCCTTCGGGATAAGGGCAGTATAGAAATAAAATTATTGTTATTGTTATTGTTATTGTTATTGTTATTGTTATTGTTGTATGAAGACAGAGGAAGCAGATTATCCCAGGAATGTGAAGTTGCCTTGTTCATACAAATGTTAATAATTCTCTAGATCAGTGGTAGTCAACCTGGTCCCTACCGCCCACTAGTGGGTGTTCCAGCTTTCATGGTGGGTGATAAGGGTTTTGTCCCTACTTTACAAATCACCATTACTGTGGAACCGGTGGGCGGTTAGAAAATTTTACTACTAACAGAGATACAAAAGTGGTTGGTAGGTATAAAAAGGTTGACTACCCCTGCTCTAGATGGATCATGGGAAACGATACCTTGTTCTCTTTTATCCAGAGGACCTTGTACTCTTGCTGATGACTATTTTTCATCCAATCCCTTCTAAAATAATGGGGTGCCTCAGAGCTCAATTCACTGATTGCACTGGCTTTGCTCTCTTCTTTGTCAAGGCTGTCTTAAATCTGACTGTTCAGAAAATATTAGACTGTGCAGAGATGGACAGATTGACTTTAAGAATAAAAGGCAAAGAAGATACAGAATATTACTTGATATGGAATAGATTTTATGAGGGGTTAAAGATAAGAGATAGAAATTAGATGAAGAAAGATCATTGCTATGTATGAATTAAATATAACGATGGTTTATAATTATAAATATGCCAATAGAATTAACAGAATTACAAATAAGCTAATAGAAAGAGAAATTTAGCCAAAACTATTCTGTTACGTTATTACTGTTGTTATTACCAGTATATGGGTTAATATTTCTTTTTGTTCTCACTTTGTTTTTCTTTAGTAAATGATATATCCTGACAATACACTGTATTCAAAATGTTTATGATTTTTTTAAAAAAAATGAAAAAAAAATTAAATCTGATTTTTCTTGTTCTTCACTTACCTTTTTGTGAATCAGCAAGATGGAACAGGATTGAGCAGGATACCTTCAGCAGTGAGTTTGCTATTGACTCCATATCGACTCTCACTTGCTGCTGAGCTCCATCACCATTGCTGATCAGAAGATCCTACATGCATGACTAAGAAACAGAATCATATTTCTGGGGAAGCCCTCCTTTTCTTTGTTATTGTCTCTCGTGTCTTGTCTGCTATTCTGCTGTTGAAAGAGCTAGGTGGCCAGAAGATGATCCACTACCAATACAACCAATTTTGTAGATACCCTCCATCAGTGGTGGGATTTAGACGCTTCTGTCCAGTTCGGGCGAACTGATCATGTTGACTGAGGGAGGCTCCGCCCACCCGCCTGGATGTAATGCGCGAGCAAAGAGCATGCACGGATGGCTGTGCACTCACATTTGCGAACTGGTAGGGAAGGTAAGTGAATCCCATCTCTGCCCTCTATCTAATGCCAGCCCTGTTTGTGATCAATTTACAAAACTCATGGGGAGAAGAATATTGTGATATGGAAATAGCTTCTTTTGCTTTACAAACATACAACACTTATTTTTTTATATATATAAAAATTTGTCATTTTATTATAACACGTATATGACATTTACACAACATACAATATATAAGTATCTTATCACTTTTAAGCATTGTTTCATAGTGGTCTTCCATCTGTTACTTTATTCTTCTTCCCCTATATCTTAATCTATTACTCCTTCTTCTTCCCTTCATTTTCCTTTTTTTTCCCTTCTTCCCCCCTGTAGAGATCTATATATTTTAATTATATCTTTAATATTATACATTTCTACATTCATGTTATATACATTTTTGTTCCACTCCATACATTTGTTATATTTTGTACTTCTAATCTTCTCTCCTTATAATTATTATTCTTTATTTCTAGTCTTGAGCCAATTATACCATTTATTCCATATTCTACAGTAATCTCGCTCTTATTTTTCCTTAATTTCTTTTGTTAATCTGTCCATCTCAGTGCATTCTAAAATCTTATCTATCAGTTTTTCCTCAGTTGGAGTTCTTTCCTGTTTCCATTTTTTTGCATATCTTATTTGTGCTGCTGTTAAGATGTGTAGCATCAAATATTTTATTTCTTTGGAATATGGTTTTGTAAAAATTCCTAACAAGAATGTTTCTGGCTTCCTTTCTAAACATACAACACTTCTTGGAAGGACTTTCCATTCTTCACACCACCCTCTAAAATTAAAGGTCCCAAATTTATTTCTTTTGCTGGAAAATTAACAGAATTCTAGCCAGGTCAACCTGTTATAATAGCCCAGACAGAACCTCATTTAGTCCCCATAGCAATTCTAATATATCTTTAATGTGGGCATAATCAGATCTTTTGTTACCAAGGCCATTTCTAGAAATTAGAAGTCTCCATTAAAAACTAGTGTGACTGTTAATGCCACCAGCAGTAAGAACTATTGACATCCTAATAAAGGTTTAATGTGAGACTGTGCTGGAAAATTATAGTAATGTTGTACAAATGTCACCTTTGGGTGGCATTTCAATGTGCATTTATCACAGAAAAATCTATTTTCTGCCTGTTGCTTATGTGGATTTTTTTCATCACCAGGTATATCTTGAGAAATCATCTCCCAGGACTAAAAAGTGTTGAAATGGCACAAGCGACATAAGACTGTAAGAAAACACAGAAACTGGTGGTTTCAAAGTACAAGGAATTGAAATAATAAAACAGTGTTACATCTTAACTCCATAACAGTGGTGAATATTAGGTCTGGGTGTGAAACAGAGGTGGGTTTCAGGAGGTTCTGACCAGTTCTGGAGAACCGGTAGCGGAAATTTTGAGTAGTTCGGAGAACTGGTAGTAAAAATTCTGAATGGCCCCACCCCCATCTATTCTCTGCCTCCCAAGTCCCAGTTGATCAGGAGGAAATGGGGATTTTGCAGTAACCTTCCCCTGGAGTGGAGTGGGAATGGAGATTTTACAGTATCCTTCCCCTGCCACGCCCACCAAGCCATGCCACGCCCACCAAGCCACCCCCACAGAACTGGTAAAACAATTTTAAATCCACCACTGGTGTGACATTTTTGAAACAGTACCTAATGAAGTGTCCATCCTAATCTAGTACTCCCCAACATCACAAACCCCTTCAAGCTTTGTTGCAAAGCTTTTTCTCGTACTTTTCTGGGTATGACTTTGCAGAAGATAGATCTGATGTGATTGTTGCTGGAATCTTGAAGCTGACATATAGGAGCTTCAGAAAGGAGCTTCTATATTGAAGAGGCTGCCACAAAGTAGAGGAGGTCAATCTATTCTCCAAAGCACCTGAGGGCAGGACAAGAAGCCATGGATGGAAACTAATCAAGGAGAGCACCAACCAAGAACTAAGGAGAAATTTCCTGACAGTTAGAACAATTAATCAGTGGAACTGTAGCAGTTGTGGATGTTCCATCACTGGAGGTTTATAAGAAGATATTAGACAGCCACTTGTCTGGAGTGGTATAGGATTTCTTGCTTGTGCAGGGGCTTGGACTAGAAGACCTCCAAGATCCCTTTCAATGCTGTGATTCTTTTACTCTGCTTCATATTGATCACTTTGCAAAGCATATTTTTGTATTTTATACAGCCTGACTGAGCACAGCAATGGATGACTGCCATGTCAATGACCAGCCTTTAATCAGATGATAAAAAAGAGAACACGGCGAAAGGAAGAAGGGTCATAATAAAACATGCAACATGTTATGTTTGTTGTTGAGGTTAGTTGCCAAGTCATGTCCAACCCATCGCGATCCCATGGACAATGTTCCTCCAGGCCTTCCTGTCCTCTACTATCCTCTGGAGTCCATTTAAGCTCACACCTTCTGCTTCAGTGACTCCATCTAGCCACCTCGTTCTCTGTAATCCCTTCTTCTTTTGCCCTCAACCATTCCCAGCATTAAGCTCTTCTCCAGGGAATCCTTCCTTCTCATTAGGTGGCCAAAGTATTTGAGTTTCATTTTCAGGATCTGGCCTTCTAAAGAGCAGTCAGGGTTGTTCTCCTCGAGGCCTGACTCCTCCAAAGGACTTGCAGGAGTCTTCTCCAGCACCAGAGTTCAAAGGCTTCAATTCTTTGACGTTCAGCTTTCCTTATGGTCCAACTTTCACAGCCATCCATCGCAACTGGGAAAACCATAGCCTTGACTATACACACTTTATTTGGCAGGGTGATGTCTCTGCTTTTTAGTATGCTGTCTAGATGCTATGAACATGATATGAAATGTACATTAAAAACAAAAAAACAAAAACAAATCACCATTCATGAAGATTTTCCATACTGTATATCAGTGGTGGGATTCAAATAATTTAACAACCGGTTCTCTGCTCTAATGACCAGCTGAGTAGGCATGGCTCAGTGGTCATGTGATTGTGTAGGCATGGCCAGCTCAGTGCCACTCATGCCGATGGGCGCTTTGCTGTTACAATGTAATATGGGTTAACTGGAGAGGCAGTTTCTGTAAGCAGGGCAATAAAGATTAGGCTAGAAATAACACCAGAATGTTTCCCTCCTGCCTTCCTTACAGGATTAGCCCTGTAAAGTGGGGGGGGAAAAAAAACAAAATAAGATTTCTTCCAACAACTGGTTCTCCGAACTGCTTAGAAAGTTAACAACCGGTTCTCCCGAATAGGTGCGAACTGGCTGAATCTCACCAGGGCTGTATATGTGGAAGGGGAGAGAGGGACAACAATGAGTTTGCTTGTTTCTACAGTTATAGTTGCACATAGTAAATGGAGCAAATATATGTGTCTGCAGATCTTCATGACGGAGATTTTATCAACAGATTTTTTTAAAAAGAAATATCCCAGTACTTTTCATAGTAAAGCTGCCTCCTGTGATGGTGGCAGCAGTGGTAGGTGCTGTTTTTATTCTTAACTATTCATTGAAACTTCACAGTTTCTGCATTTTGTATATTATTAAATTAGGCAACTCTTGCAGTACTACATCACCCAGTGACTAAAGAATTCAGCGTGCTCTATAAGCCTCCTCCTCCTCCTCCTCCTCCTCCTCCTCCTCCTCCTCCTCTTTCTTCGTGGCAAGCAGCATTCTGGACTTCAAGCAGTTACCTGAAATAAAATTAGAAGCATTCACTGTGTGAATGATTGGCAAAAACAACTGTGGCACCCGGACAGCTATTGTTACCCTGTTTATAGGCAAGGAGGTAGTGATAAGTGACTAACTGTATAGGCCAGTGATGGCTAACCTTTTTGCCATCGCGTACCAAAAGTGGGGGTTGTGCAGGGGGAGTCACACGTGTGTGTGCCCACACCCATAATTCTAATGCACCCCGTGCCCCACCCCCATGCATGCATGTGCGACCCCCCCCGGCGCTCCCCCTGCTTTTGGCATGTGATGGCACACAGTGGGCTAGGTAGGTCCGTTCTTTTGCTCTCCCCAGATTCTCATTCACCGACTTCCGGTCCCATCAAAGGGCCTCTGGAGAGGGGAAAGCCGTTTTTGCCCTCCCCAGACTCCTAGAGAGGCTCTGGAGCCTGGGGAGAGCAAAAAACGGGCCTTCCCCACCCCCCCAAGCCCTCTAGAGGCAGGAAACAGCCTGTTTTCCTACTTCCAGGTGACCCAGAAGGCCCAAAAATGTGTGCACCGGAGCTGAGCTCGCGTGCCCACTGATACGGCTCCGCATGCCACCTGTGGTACGCGTGCCATAGGTTCGCCATCACGGGTATAGGCCTTACAAATTAGACTATTTAAATGGAGAACATTGTTTTTGCTCATATTAGGTTCAAAAATATATTTGACTAAAATAGGAGTAACCTATTTTGTTTTTTTGCCTTATGAAAAACAGTGAAAGCCCTCATTATGCAAAGGAAGGGTGGAGCCTTGGTGGTGCAGCAGACTAAAGTGCTGTTAAGTAACACTTAGCTGCCAGCTGCCTGCAATTACTGTGAGTTCAAATCTCACCAGGCTCAAGGTTGACTCAGCCTTCCATCCTTCCGAGGTAGGTAAAATGAGGACCCGGATTGTGGGGGCAATAAGCTGACTTTGTATAAAAAAGAACACCGCTTGGGGGGGGGGGAACGAAAGCCCTACTAAGCAGGTATATACAAAAGTATGAAGGCTATTGCTTAACGCATTGTAAGCCGCCCTGAGTCTCCGGAAAAGAGCGGCATATAAATTGAACCAATAAATAAATAAATAAATAAATTAAGGAAGGGAGGGAGGGAGGGAGGGAGGGAATAAGGAAAGAAGGAAGGAGTATGCATGTGAGACAAAGTGAATGGGAAGGGGAGGGAAGACAGGAGACAGGGAGATACTTATTTATATACAGTGGAGTCCATTATATACAAATTTGCCCGTTTAACATTAAAAAAATCTGAAATTTTCATGTAGAGGCACATTTGGCTCTTTCTAACTCAACAAAGCACCTGGAGTTTCTGGAACTTTGCAGACATCTAATTTTCAGTTGGAGTAGCAAAGTATCTTAGGGAAGAATGAAATAAAGCATCAAATCATCTCTTGTATTATGTATATCTTTCTGTCCTATACCCCAGCTACTGGTCGGTGATCATTTGAAGCTCATCTGGTCAGAGAGTTCTGCTCAGGATGTTGAGGCTCTCACACTCCCTGGAACAGTTCCAGAAGGTTAAAAAGAGCACTTATTTACTTACGTAATTATTAAAACTAATTTTATTAACTAAATTAACTGAACTAATTCAACTAATTTTATTCGTTCAATCATAAAACAACCCTTCCTTCTGTACAAATCATACAACACAAATTCTGTACAAATCATACAACACAAAAGGATGCCACTCTTGGTACAAAGCAAGCAAGCAAGCAAACAAACTCAATTGCCCCAAGATTAACAGTAAGTATGCTTTGAACAGGGGTATCAAACTCAATTTCATTGAGGGCTGCATCCGGGGTTTTGTTTGACCTCGGGGGACAGGTGGGCATGGCCAGGGTGGGCGTGGTCAGCTTGACTCATGTCAGGGCAGGGCTGGAGGGGATCCATTGTCTCCAGCAGTGGAAGGCAAGACCAGGGAGAGTTCTGTTTTTGGGCTCCATTTTCGACTGTGATGGCCTCCTGCAGTCCTCTGCCTGTGAAAACGGAGCTCCCAAACTCCGTTTTCACCGAAAGAGGCACTTGTTAGAGCGGGGTGGTCCTTTGCTGTTTACAGGGCTCTTTTGCTGGCAGAGGCATAGGGGGGCTGTCCTTTGCTGTTTCTAGAGTGGTCCTGTGGGCCAGATCCAGTGGGGGGATTTTGCCGGTTCTGTCTGGATCGTGCAAACCGACAGCGGCAACTGCGGGAGACTCCGCCCCTGCCTGGATGTAATGCACGCTCACATTTACAAACTGGTAGGGAAGGTATGTGAATTCCCCCTCTAGCCAGATCTAAGCACCACCCAGAGCCGGAACTAGTCTCTGGGCCTTGAGTTTGACACCCCTGGCTTAGAGCATTGAGTCAAAAAGTTGACCTGTTCAATGGAATGTCCCAAATCTGGTCAATATATATATATATATATATAACAGAAAAAAGTGTTGTTATAATCTGTTGTGAATACTGAAACTACGTAGCATTTTACCAAGAGCATTTTACCATTTGTTCAGGTGACTGGTAAAGAGATTAGGAAATCTACGAACATGCTGCTCCATAACGTGATATCCATCAACTTGATGCCTTACCATCTGGACACAGCATGTTGCAAATCACTAAATCAGCCACCAACACCTTCTTCTTCTTCTTTTTTTTTTTTCTTTCCAAAAGTGGCAAACATACTCAATTAGACAGAAGCCTGCTTGGATTTAATCACCTAAGTTGAATGCCAGGAAGAGATACTATTCTTTAAAATGCTGAAGCCAGGGGCTACTTTCACATTCCATATATACTTTGGAGTTTTGGACTTCAAACTTGAAGCAGAGCATAGGCACGGCCAGATAATTTGAAAAAACAAACAAACTGATTTTCGGTCTTTTGTTCTGATCTAAATGTTTGTCCATGTGTACCAGAGGTGAAATGCTCCCGGTTTGGACCAGATCACCCGATCCAGTAGCGATGGAGGCGGGTGCTTCGGAGAACCAGTAGCAAAAATACCCCCCTCATTGCCCAGTTGAGCCGCACAATCATTAGAGGCTTTTTTTTTAATTTTAAAAGCATTTTTTCTACAACCTCTTTGGCTGAAAAAATGCTTTTAAAAGTAAAAAAAAAAAAGCCTCCGATGATCGCGCGGCTCAGCTAGAATCATCAGAGGCTTTTAAAAGCATTTTTTCTACAACCTCTTTGGCTG
The DNA here is from genome assembly GCA_012654045.1 of Ptyas mucosa. Lineage (NCBI taxonomy): Eukaryota > Metazoa > Chordata > Lepidosauria > Squamata > Colubridae > Ptyas > Ptyas mucosa. The sequence continues at coordinate 3,225,393 of WNWU01000063.1, read as the reverse complement.
AAGTGGTTATAGAAAAAATGTTTTTAAAGAGAAAAAAAGCCTCTGCCGGTCAGGCAAGTCAGCTAGGATCATCAGAGGCTTTAAAAGCATTTTTTTTACAACCTCTTCAGCCGAAGAGGTTGTAGAAAAAATGGTTTTAAAAGTAAAAAAAAAAAAAGCTTGGCCATGCCCACTCAGTCATATTACACCACCCCCCACAGACGCACCAAGCCACGCCCACAGAACAGGTAGTAACAAATTTTACATTTCACCACTGATGTGTACATCTCTGTGTGTTTAAACCAAATGTGAAACCTCTTTAAGGTGACCTATAATAATCCCAGCTGAACTGAATTTGAACTGAATTTGAACTCCAGAAGCTGAAGTTTGTGGTTCTTGGACAAGGAGTTTGAAGAGGGAAAATTGTGACTCTTAAGAAATTTCACCACCTTTTTATTGGTTACTAATCATGGATTCAGGGGGGTGCAATGGCTCAGCGTTTAAAGATGTTACGCTTGTCAGCTAGAAAGTTTGAGACCCAAGCGTTGCACAACGGGGTGAGCTCCTGTCCCCTTGCCCCAGCTCCTAGCAGTTTGAAAGCATGCAAATGCAAGTAGATTAACAGGTACCACTTTAGTGGGAAAGTAACAGTATTCGGTGCACCTTTGGCATATAGTCATGCTGGCCACATGACCATGGATAATGTCTTCGGACAACACTGACTCCCTCGGCCAAGAAACGGAGAGGAACACTTAGAGTCGGACATGACCAGACAGGGAAACTTTATTTTTTAAATCACAGATTCATTGATTGGGTTTCATTGTGGGAAATGTGCTCATTAGGGCTTTGATAATGCTAGAGCTGCCCTCACACAACACATCTGGGAATCTAGATCTCCAAACAGATTTAAGCAAATTTTCATACCCCAATATATATATATATATATGTTTTCTGAGGTTTTTACGGGTGCTTGTAGGTAGGTCTTCGGTTATTCGGGTTTTCTCCCACATAAAATTGGAAGTGTCTTGGCAACGTTTCGACGAAGTCTCATTCGTCATCTTCAGGCTGGTGTTTTCGGCTTTGTGCTTCTAGGAAGAAAATAGATAGATAGATAGATAGATAGAGAGAGAGAGAGAGAGAGATAGAGAGATAGATTTGATTTATATGCTGCCCTTCTCCGGAGATTCAGGGCGGCTTACAATGCGTTAAGCAATAGCCTTCATACTTTTGTATATATTTATACAAAGTCAGCTTATTGCCCCCATAATCTGGGTCCTCATTTTACCTACCTTTGAAAGGATGGAAGGCTGAGTCAACCTTGAGCCTGGTGAGATTTGAACTTGCAATAATTGCAGGCAGCTGATGTTGATAACAGTGCTTTAGTCTGCTGTGCCACCAGGGCTCAATATTGACTTTATCATTCTGGAAGAGTTTGCTCCAGCCTTTCATTTGCAGAATCAACCATTGTGATTCTGAAATGTTGTAAGGCCTCCAGGCTGAATGCATTGTCCTCATCAATTATTTTTTGAATGTTTCAAAGGGTACTCCTATGTATCTTTGATTATGTCCATCTGTTGATAGACATCAGTAGAAACTCTGAGCCATATGCTGCTATGTTGGTCCCTATATAAGAACTCAAGCTAGACCTTCATTTATTGAATCTCGAAGAACTTTCTGGGTAGGCAGTGTGATTCTTACTTCTTGTTACTTCTTTTGGAAAAGGACTCAAAAATATCTTCCCAAGTTGCCCAGTTTTATGCTACCATCTGTACAATATGTCATACCATTAATTAAGCCTGGATATTCATTTTCTTATCACTTCTTTTAATACTATTTTTTAATTCTGTTTTATTTTACTATATATGTTCCTAATTATTTTAGATCCTGTTACAGCTTTTTACACACACACGTGTGTGTGTGTGTGTGCAAAATAGTTCTACTATTAGATATTTTATTGTATCTGGCCTTAAAGCTGCAACAATCTGATTTTTTTTTCCCTAACAAAAAGTTGAACAGATTGTGATAAAGAAATTCAGGTTTCTGAATCCATATTTGGAAGGAAACTGATAGATCAGTCAGAAACAAATATACTTCTAAATCATGTATTGATGAAGCTAAACCTTATGATTGCTTCATATTTCTGGATGATGATAAATCGATGGATGGGTGGATGGATGGAATTGGAAGGTACTAATCCTTTGCAATGTGCAGAAAACTCAAAGTATCTCCAAGAGTTGGATTTTTAAAGGTGGAGAACTCATAATTGTTGTAAGCAGATTCTTCCATTGTAGGATCAGGATTCCTTTCCCTTATATTTAAAGAAAATCTAGGTAGCTGCATCTTCCAGCCCTCATTTCTGCCCCTAATTCCTTTGGCAATGGAAAATCTTTGATATGAATGGTCCTTGGTACTCTCTGAGCTTGGTTTATTTATTTATTTATTTTTGGATTTCTATACCGCCCTTCTCCCTGGGGACTCAGGGCGGTGTACAGCCAAGTAAAAAACACACAATATAAACATTAAGAACAGATTAAAAAGACTATCTAAATTGGCCCAAATTTAAAAAAACCCAATTTAAAATCATTTAAAAGGCTTTGCTTAGGCCAGCCCGGCTTGTTGGAAAAAAAATGTTTTAAGGGCACGGCGGAAGGCACAGAGGTCATGGATTCTCCTAATCTCTGGGGGCAACTGATTCCAGAGGGTAGGGGCCCCCACAAAGAAGGCCCTCCCCCTGGGGGTCACCAGCCTGCATTGCTTGGCTGATGGCACCCCAAGGAGGCCCTCTCTGTGGGAGCGCACAGGTCGATGGGAGGTCGTCGGTGGCAGAAGGCGGTCTCGAAGATAACTAGGCCCTATGCCATGGAGCGCTTTAAAAGTGGTTGATTTCTTGCAGATGTTTCATTACTCAAATGAGGAAACATCATCAATGC
>WNWU01000063.1:3177402-3187402 GCA_012654045.1 Ptyas mucosa | reverse complement strand
ATGTATAGTATACACACACACATACTGTATATCCTTTTCTCTATTTTTACATTTGATTCGTAAATCAAACAATATAAGATCAGAGATATGTTGAGATTCTAGAAAGAGAAGAGCAACAAAGATGATTAGAGGACTGGAGGCTAAAACATATAAAGAACAGTTGCAGGAACTGGGTATGTCTAGTTTAATGAAGAGAAGGACTAGGGGAGACATGATAGCAGTGTTCCAATATCTCAGGGGCTGCCACAAAGAAGAGGGAGTCAAGCTATTCTCCAAAGCACCTGAGGGCAGGACAAGAAGCAATGGGTGGAAACTAATCAAGGAGAGAAGCAACCTAGAACTAAGGAGAAATTTCCTGACACTTAGAACAATTAACCAGTGGGACAGCTTGCCTCCAGAAGTTGTGAATGCTCCAACACTGGAAGTTTTTAAGAAGATGTTGGATAACCATTTGTCTGAAGTCATGTAGGGTTTCCTGCCTTAGCAGGGGGTTGGATTAGAAGATCTCCAAGGTCCCTTCCAACTCTGTTATTCTATTCTATTCTATATGCTAATTAACCACTAATCACAAGCCATGCTCTCCGAAAATGGATCATAGTCTACTTAAACTGGTATTTTTAGCAATCAGGTACCTTAAAATCCATACCCGTGCAGTTCTGGTATAGTTTCTTTTTTTCATTTATACATTTCCTTGGTTGAAAAGACTCATAATTAACCAGTTAATAAGAATCCTTTAGTCATCGATATAAGATATGGGTTTTTTACAGATAACTATTAGTTGCGAGTGGTTCATTTAATTCTCCATTAACTCCTTAGAGTGAACATTACATTATCTGAACAAATGTGTTTTATTAGTAAATCTGATTTAATGCTTTTATTCCAAATAGAATATTAAAAAGCTAAAGATTTGCCCATCTATTGTGAAGAGATTTTAGCATAAACCGACTAGCTGCTTAATAGGGATAATGTCTAAAGGCTAGTTTTGATATTTATATGCAGTCCAAACAATCCTTGAAAGCTTGTTCATCAATCAATCACACACATTTTACCATATTTCAATATCAAAATCCCATCATTTTATCTTAGATGAAAGTCACAAAACACATTTGCTCATTTTGCTGAAAAAAAATCATATAATTTCTTTTAATATTTGAACAGATGTCAAAACCCAGATCTGTGTTGATTTATGAGAAATTACACTTTAGTAGTATTAAAGCTATTTCAGTTATTTTTTTTTTTCAAATTTCCTCACATTTTGCTTGGGAAAGGGGAATGAACCTCATCACACTTTTATCAAATTTATCTTCGGATAGTCTTGTGTTAGTTTCTACCATTTATTGTCTAATGGCAATTTTCCAATATTTTTTTTTTTTTTGGGTGATATTTCTGATTGGTCTTTGAAAACAATCATTTAAAAAAAAATCAGCACATTCAATTTGAAAAGAGAACATTTAAGCTTGTGGTTCATTTTCCCATCAAAATAATCACAGCCAAATGCATATAACCTTAGCTGGTTTATGTCCCGTGTGAGTGTTTACAATTTATTAATAGTGCTATGAAAGAAGTGAAGTCAGGTCCCAGATGTACATTGCCTCTGGATGCTCACCTGTGGCCTTGGAATATGATAGTTTACTTATGCATACAATTCATTCTGACATACTCTCTGTACTATGAGAGACAGAGACAGAGAGACAGAGAGAAAGAGACAGAGACAGAGAGAAAGAGACAGAGACAGAGAGAGAGAGAGAGAGAGAGAGAGAGAGAGAGAGACAGAGAGACAGAGACAGAGACAGAGACAGACAGAGACAGAGAAAGAGAAAGAGAGAAACAGAGACAGAGACACACACACAGAGAGAGTGAGTGAGTGAGAGAGAGAGAGAGAGAGAGAAACACACACCCATTTGTCCAGTATACTCTATATCCATGATGGTGAACCTATGGCATGCCTGCCTGAAATGGCACATGGAGCCATGTCGGCTGGCATTCACAGCATTGCCCATTCCTCTTCCAGGTTTCTGGTGTGCATGCATGCATGATGATCAGCTGTTTTTTGTGTGTGCAGCAGTGCTGGAAACTGGAAGAGTTGGTCTTCCAGTTTCCATTGTGCGCATGCGCGCTGGCTAGCTGATCGTCATGAGCACATGCACACTAGTAACCAGAAGACAAGCTGGCCAGAGCACATGTGCATGCCGGAAACTGGAAGTTCATTTCCTGGTGCGTACATGCCCACTTGGCAGTTTCTCTTCCGGGGCGTGTCCCTGATGAGCGCAAGCATGCATGCTCCCTTTTCGGCACTCGGTGCCAAAAAGTTTCACCATCATTGCTCTATATGTATTTTACCAATAGTGGGCAAAAGCCTGCAAATATTCCAGGCCAGGAAATGACAAAAAAATAAAAATAAAAAATGATTAACCTGTTTGCCATAGGCTCAAAGCCAGCTGAATGACTTTGGGCCACTCACCCTCTTTCAGCCCTAGGAAGGAAGCAATGGCAATCCACTTTTGAAAAACCTGATCTAGGCAGTCTCTGAAAATCAGATACCATTGAAAGGAAGGGATTTTTTTTTGCCCCCAAAAATGTATTTCTAGAATTATTATTTTTTTAATATATAGCCCCTTCTTCCATTTGGTGCAAAAAAAGGAAAAGGAAACAGGCACCTGGAAGATTACTAAGTAGAGGATATATAGAAGGGCCCCAAAAGCATAAAAACATGTTGGCATTTTGAGTCAATCATGACATACAGTGTCCTACATGGCCAATTCCATGCAGACTTTTTGAGAACATTTTCAGGATTGATGTGACTAACAAGTCTGCTTCTTCCTAGGGCCAAAAGAGAGAGAGAGAGAGAGAGAGAGAGAGAGAGAGAGAGAGAAATTAGCCCAAAGTCACCTAGCTAGTTTCATACTTAAAATTTTCTAGCCTTTAATACTACACTAAGTACTGTGTTTTCCCGAAAATAAAACTCTGTCTTATATTTTTTTGAACCCTGAAATAAGCACTTGGCTTTATTGCCATGTGCTCAAAAGCCCGATTGGGTTTATTATCAGGGGATTGCTTATTTTGGGGGAAATAGGGTACATTCTCCAAGTAGTAGTACTAGAAATGAAGCACTCCAGTTGGTTGCAAGGGATAGTCTTAATATCAAGAGATGCAAAGTTCGGGGCTGCATACTTGGCCCTTCTGATGTACAGTACTTACAAATGCTGGTGTAACGGTGTTAGAAATTCTGTTTATATATAGCATCACAGAGCGAACAAAGTGCACAGTCACCATGTGCTTTACTGCTCAACTATTTAACTATAACAGGAAACAAGATGCTCTACTTAAAACAAAAGAGCATAGAGTATATACCATAGATCCAGACTTGTAAACAGTGCCATCTACTGGCTGAATAATAATGTAGTTGTTGCATAGAAATATATTCCAACAATAAATTCCAACAAACTGTGATGCAGAAAGAACACTTTGCTTTGTATGTTTTCTCATCCCTTTTCCATTGTGCCATTTTTATATTGTACATTTATTTAGCTGCTAATGGAAACCTGAAAGGTACAGGAATGCTCTTGAAAATTAATGTTCAGCAAATTCGCGATGCCCTCATAAACAGAAGTATCCTTTTTTTTTCTTTTTATTAAGACGTTGGAAGAAGAAGAAGAAAAAACAACAATGATGTCTTCTTTGACACAAACAGGAGACTTTTATATCCAAGCCAGGAAACCTTGACATTGTCTTGTGTTGGCTGTTTTCGATGACTAACACAGAGGGAGAGGCAACACGGCACATATTCAATCGCCTCTTAATTACTGGGGGAAACGCAAGGCTTTAAAGAAAAACTAACATTTCACTTTAACATCCTTAATAATCTCTACAAAGCTAGCTAAGCCAATCTCCAAATACAGAGGTACGTTTTTACATGCTCAGCTATCTGTCAGGGTGCTGGGAGTCAGTGGCTTAAAGTTATCAAAAGTAACAAGGTTGTTCAGACTTTTCTCAACAAAGACAAACAGCTTATGAAGGGATTAAGCTGCCTTTGATTTTAATTAGTGTCGTCTATGGTTTAGTCCAAGCAGAAGATTTGGTGCTCGGTTAGCAAAAAAGAAAAAGAAGTGTAAGAAAGTTAGCACCCACCCCTCTCTTAGAAGAATGAAATATTTTAAGAAATATTTAAAAAGGAAGAATATAATATTTCCCCAAAAAGAGAAATGGAAATCTTAAGGGAGACAGAAACTCGGCGTGTCAGCTCCCTGCCCCCAGCATATATTTGGTGCCCATTGAGAAGAACTGGGCCAGCCTATCTACAAAACAAAAGACCTTCAGCTCTAGGGTAATGGGATTAAGACATGACCCTCCAGGACATTATGGGCTAATCTATAGGCTCACTGCATTATAAAAATCACATGGGAAGATTGCATCACCCAGCAAGCTTCAACCAAGCTTGACTCAGAAAACCTACAAGGTTAGCTATGACCCGTACAGCAGCCAATAGCTTGCACAGGAACAGGAAGCTCAAGCTCCAATCCCAAGAGAGGGTATAAATAACCCTCTCTCTTCACTCCGTATGGTCAACTGCACCAGGACCATGTGCTTGATGGTTCTGCTTCATTAAACCATCTTTCCAATCAGCCTCCATGTTTCCAGTGTCTTTCTCCCCACTTGGAACTGAACCAGATGGATATTTCTTCCAAGAGAAGTAAAATAAGAATTCCTTATGGGTAGGACCAGGGGTGATATTCAGCTGGTTCGGACTGGTTCAGGGAAACCGGTAGTGGTGACCTGTGGTTGGCCCACCCACCTGCCTGGGAGCAATCCCATCCTATATTGCTGTGTTTTTGATGTCGCACGCATACGCAGATTTTTTGGACTATAAGATGCACCGGAGTATAAGACGCACCTTAGTTTTGGGGGAGGAAAATAAGAAAAAAGCTGATTGGCAGGTGGATCGGCCTCCCGGAATACCCCCAATCAGCTGTTCCCAGAGATGAATTTTAGCAACAGGTTCCTTGGTTGTGAGCTCTGTGCCTTGCTTTTTTTGGCTTTTGTTCTGCCTCTGAGACTTCCGAAACTCCATTTCAGAAAAAACCTTTTTCCTGCCTCTAAAAGCCTCCCAAAAAATTTCAGAAAAAAAAGCCGCTGAAGCTCTGTTTGGAGGCTTTTTTTCTAAAGCTCTGTTTGGGGGCTTCTTTTCTGAAGCTTCATTTCTGATGCTTTTTTCAGCCTCTGTTTGAGAAGCCGGGCAGGGCTACATTCGGAGTATAAGACGCACCCAGATTTTTACCCTCTTTTTTGGAAGAAAAAGGTGCATCTTATACTCTACTCTGAAAAATACGGTAATTGCCATGTTGTTTGACGTTGCATGTACATAGGGATGGTGCACGTGAGCGAATTGCCGTGTTTTGTGAGGTCGCACAGCATGTGCGGATGGCACACGCGCAAGCGAAGCAAGTGTGTGTGTGTGCGCGCTCACATTTCTGGTGCTGGACGAACTGGTTGCTACAGTTTGCGAATCCCACTTCTGGGTAGAACTATATATGAGGATTTCTTTCTGCATGAGTTAATACAGGAGATACCTCCACAGTTCATGTCCCAATTCCCGTAAAGTCCAAAAATTCTCTTATCAACAGGTATAGTGCCATAATAATATCTCCGAATAATGAATCTTGATAGCATCTGCAATCCTGTAGGTAGAAACTGTTGCCCGAAAGCCATGATTTTCTTAAAGTATATATCCGGGGAGAAATATATAGTTTTGACAGTTTTATTGATATTTTACGGGTTTACATTTTAATTTGTACCCTCAGGCAAGAAGGTTCAGTGGAAGACCTCTGCAAGCGCTAGTGAAAACATGTGTGGAAAAAAAAAATCTCTTGGAAAAATAATCTGCCATCTGTCAAAATAGATTGGCAATACTATTCTTGACATACCGAAATAGAGATAAGGACATTTTTTCTTGTGAGTGAAGTGATGGACACCTTATATGAGATTTAGACATGCCGGTCCTGCTGTTCTGCACTAAGAATATGCAAAACCTTTATTTGGGAAGGATTTTTTTTTTAATCCTCTCACATTTTGGCATTTGTCGTTCAAGACAGTTATATTCAAATAGGTTATGCGGTTTTTTAGAGTGCAAATGTAAAAGCATGGTTATACACTTGATGCGATGAAGCATGATGTGTATCACACTCTCTGCTTCCCGGTGCCAAACAGACATGAAATGATACCAATAAAGGACAATATTTGTAGCTCAAGGTTGAAATTTTGGTGTGCTCTCTGAGCTTTGCTTGTTTTCTTGCAGAGGTTCTATCACCCACACTAGGTAACTTCATCAGTGCTAGCAAAGAATGGGGTTTGCTCTCAGTCAGTGTTGGGTTCCTCCCAGTTCGGCCCGGTTCCACCGAGCCGGTAGCGGTGACAATATGATGTCACCGAACTGGTTTTGCCCCCCAAGCCCCGCTGTCCCCATCCCTGCATTATTCTTACCTTTTATTTGGCCCCACCCCCAATCTATTGCTGCCTGTCCCAGCTGATGGGCTGTAAGGAAAAAAAAAACTATTTAAACTCTTGCCGTGAGGCTTCAAAGGGCCACCCTACAGCTGATCAGTGGTAAAAGGCAGTTTGGTGGTAGACCAGTGCCTCCAAAATCAAATGAGTAGACAGTGCCTGCAAAAATAAATGGGTAGACCGGTACAGCTCTGCAAGCAGTTAAAAGCCTGGTAGATCAGTACCTCTGCTAAATCCTAAAGAATTGTCACATGACCATCAAGCCACGCCCACAAAATAAGCCACGCCTACAGAACCGGTAGTAAAAAAAATTAGAACCCACCCATGCTTTCAGTTTACATTCTAGTGGCTTGCCCTGGGGTAGTCAAACAAAGAACTTCTACGACCACCTCACAGCAAGGCACTATACAGTGCACAGAAGAGCAACAAAGATGATTAGGGGACTAGAGGCTAAAACATATGAAGAACGGTTGCAGGAACTGGGTAGGTCTAGTTTAATGAAAAGAAAGACTAGGGGAGACATGATACCAGTGTTCCAATATCTCAGGGGCTGCCACAAAGAAGAGGGAGTCAAGCTGTTCTCCAAAGCACCTGAGGATAGGACAAGAAGCAATGGGTGGAAACTAATCAAGGAGAGAAGCAACTTAGAACTAAGGAGAAATTTTCTGACAGTGTGAACAATTTATCAGTGGAACAACTTGCCTCCAGAAGTTGTAAATACTCCAATACAGGATTTTTTTAAAAAAAAGTTTGGATAACCATTTGTCTGAAGTGGTGTAGGCTTTCCTGTCTAAGTAGGGGGTTGGACTAGAAGACCTCCAAGGTACCTTCCAACTCTGTTATTCTATTCTATTCTATACACTAGAACCGTGATGGTGAACCTATGGCACAGGTGCCACAGGTGTCACGGGAAGCCATATTGGTGGGCACGCAAATGCTGCCCTAGCACATGCACGCACCAGCCAACTGATTTTCAGGCCTTCTGGTCCCACCGGAAGTTGGGAAACTGGCATTTTCCGGCCTCCAGAAGGTCTCCGGAGGGGTGGGGAAGACTGTTTTTGCCCTCCCCAGGCTCCTAGAAAGCCTCTGGAGCCTGGGGAGGGGGAAAAACTGGCCTACCAGGCCCACTGTGCCATCACGTGCCAAAAGCAGGGGGAAGTGTGTGTGTGGGGGGGGGGGTCATGTGTGCATGTACGGGAGGGTGGGGCACATTGAATTATGGATGTGGGCACCCGCAACCCCCCCGTTCCCTCCGCTTTTAGCACATCATGGCAAAAAGGTTAGCCATCACTGCACTAGAACATAAACTGAGTGCAAACCCCATTCTTTATTAGCACTGTCGATGTTATCTAGTTTGGGTAATGAAACGGAGAACACCAAGAACCCCTCATAAAATAGTTATAGCAATTGAAATAGCACTTAGACTTATATATCGCTTCACGGTGCTTTACAGCCCTCGCTAAGCGGTTTACAGAGTCAGCATGTTGCCCCCAACAATTTGGGTCCTCATTTTACCCACCTCGGAAGGATGGAAGGCTGAGTCAACCTTGAGCCTGGTGAGATTTTGAACTGACAAATTGCAGGCAGCCGGCTGTTGACTGCTGCAGCACCGCAGTTCAATATAGACCCAGCTGTATATAAAGAAAGGGAGAGGAGCAACATGCAAAGAAAAAAAATGTAGCCATTCAAAGCCCCTTTTCACCTAATGTGCCAAGTTCTCCATAATGTCCAGAACCCAACAGGATGCCAGCAGCCAGCAGCAACCAAAGCTATTGCAACTGATCAGTCAAATGGGCATTGATCCAGCATCTATAAGGAACAGGGGGGACAAAGGAATCTCAAAGCTGACCAGAATTGGTTAAAAAATGGTTGTTGTTGTTGGTTGCAAAGTCGTGTCCGACCCATCACCACCCCATGGACAATGTTCCTCCAGGCCCTCCTGTCCTCTATCATCCTCTGGAATCCATTTAAGCTCACACCAACTGCTTCAGTGACTCCATCCAGCCACCTCGTTCTCTGTCATCCCCTTCTTCTTTTGCACTCAATCTTTCCCAGCATTAGGCTCTTCTCCAGAGTCCTTCCTTCTCATTAGATGGCCAAAGTATTTGAGTTTCATCTTCAGGATCTGGCCTTCTAAAGAGCAGTCAGAGTTGATCTCCTCTAGGACTGACTGGTTTGATCATCTTGCAGTCCAAGGGACTCGCGGGAGTCTTCTCCAGCACCATAGTTCAAAGGCCTCAATTCTTTGGCGCTCAACCTTTCTTGTTGTCCAACTTTCACAGCCAGACATTGCAACTGGGAAAACTATAGCCTTGACTATACACACTTTTGTTGGCAGGATGATGTCTCTGCTTTTTAGTAAGCTATCTAGATTTCCCATAGCTTTCCTCCCCAGGAGCAACAGCAAACAGTTAGTTGGGAATGCAGGACAGAAGCAAAACTGATTCTGAAAATAGCAGATAGAAAACAAATTGCCTTAGATGCAAATGTGTAGTTTTCCTTTCTTCTTGCCAGCCATGCGGTTAGTCAATGCATCCCTTTCTGTCATCCTTTTAAGGAAGGAGACAACAAAGACATTCAACCAAGAAGGCTGAAGAAGCATTGGAACAAAATAAATCTAAATGTACCCTAAAAATATCCTAATAGGCATGATACCGGCCATTAATACTTTGTCTCTCCACTGAAATTAGAGCAGATACTCATTGTCCTTTGTTGCATCCTTAGATACAGTGAATGCTATTATTAACCACCTTTTCATTTTGTGAAAATATTAATCTCTTTCTGTGATTTATTTATTTATTTATTTTTTGTATTGAACTATATTATATAAAGAGTTGTCTCTAAGCTACAAGGCCTGGGTTTTATGAATCGGAAGAAGTGATGAAATTTCCTACTAGTATACAGGTATGCTTCATAGCAAAGTCAGAAAAAAACATTCATATCATCATCATTATCGTCATCATCAAAATAAAAACAAAACTTGAGTATTATAATCCATGAATGGTTACCAAACCTTGTTGAACCAGTCAAGTCTTTCAGAGGTTGATGTTATATTAGATGTGGAAGGGGGTATTTTTTGTACAACCCTGTAATCCCTTTTTATCAGAGTGTGGAGTCAGGGCAACTGAGTGGAGCTGAGAATTTACTGACCAGATGCCTTTCCTGATATCTATGGGGAGTTCACAGCAGATCTTTTCTCTTTGTGTCTGATAGAGAAACATCTGTCTCTGCCTTCTGAGTGGGATGCAAGTGTCTCCATCTTTAGGCCACTGTGCCACTCTTCTTCACCTCTAAGCCGCCATGCCACTCTATTAGTTGTGGAAATATAGTCAAACAATTTCCATTGTCAGTTTTCAAATTAAGGTATTGTTGAATGTTTTCATTATTAACACGTTCTATTTGTACTGCTGAATACATATGAAATGCTCAATCAGTAAACTTCAATTGGCATGTAATTCTTCTTCTTCTTCTTCTTCTTCTTCTTCTTCTTCTTCTTCTTCTT
>WNWU01000063.1:3165213-3177392 GCA_012654045.1 Ptyas mucosa | reverse complement strand
GAGGAGGAGGAGGAGGAGGAGGAGGAGGAGGAGGAGGAGGAGGAGGAAAAAACAACATTACATATCCAGGCCATTTGATGGTCAGATGGGCAAATGGGTAGGTAAATTTGATAAGATAAAACAGTGACAAATGAAAAAAATGCTTTATCTTATTCTGGAAAGTAGAAATAGGTATAGATCCAAAACTGGGATTTGTGTGTGTTCAAATATGATGAATAACTGAAAAACAGAGTTGGAAGGTCTTCTAGTCCACCCCTCTGCTCAAGGTCTATGACAATTCACCATGGGCAACTTGCCACGGGCCATTTGATCAGTCGAATGCATGGTGTGGATTAACACCTTTAAATGGTGGTTTCGGGCGCTCTTTTTGGCAGTCCCTGGGAGCTACCTCTCCCTGGTGTTAGCAGACTCCTATACTTCTCGATGGGAGAGGGAGCTGACGAAGAAACTCCGCCTGCTAGGTTTTTCGGGGGATGCCTTGGGAGACTATGGCCTTAAGGACGCCCAATCTAGGGTAGTCCAACGGCTTGTGGACATAGACTTGCAATATCTAAGAGCTAGAGCTAATAAAACCTGCTCCCCTCTGATCTTCAGCCAATTTAACAATTATGGACTGAGGATGGCCTCATATTTTTACACTTTAACCATCCCTAAGTATAGAAGAGTCTTCTCCCTTGCTCGTTTCAATGTCTTGCCCTCAGCATTGCTGGACGGACGATTTAAGAGGCTCCCGATATGTGAGCGGTTATGCCCCTGTGATAGAGCTGAGTTTGAAACTGTGGAGCATGTTCTTTTATACTGCCCTATGTATAATGCAGGCAGGACTAAATTACTGTCTCTCCTAGAAACAGATTTCTCTGGATCCAATGCTAGTAGTTTGACCTTATATTGTTTAGGGGATGGCTCGTCACACATTACTTTTCAGGTTTCTAAATTTTTTTTAAGAGCTGTAACTATTAGAGGAGAACGCTGTAATTCCTCTCAGCCAAGGCCTCCGGTAGCCAACTGTCTATGATGTTGCTTTCCCCACTTTCTTTTGCAATTGTGTTTGTATTTTGGTCTGTGACCGCAAATAAAAGTTATTATTATTATTAACTTGCCACAGCCAACTCCCCATGTGTTACACTAATATCAAAGAAATCATGGAATAGAATCATTAAAGAAAGGATGCAAAAGGAGGGACAGAATGAAATAGGAATTGCAAAACATTAAAATATTTTTATTTGTTTGTTTTAACTAATTACATAGAATTGTTAAATTGTTCCGCGACTAGTTGTCCCACAGCAAGTTAGCCGTGGCAAGTGCAGGGAGTTGGCTGCAGTGAGTTGGCCATGCCAAATTGACCATGGTGAGTTGGCCATGGTGAGTTGGCCATGGCAAGTTGACTGCAGTGAGCTGGCTGTGGCAGGTTGTCTCATTCCGCTCTGCTCAGGCAGGAGACCCTCTACAGTTTTTTTTTAAAAATTTGATTTATATGCCGCCCTTCTCCGGAGACTCAGGGCGGCTTACAATGCGCTAAGCAACAGCCTTCATACTTTTGTATATTTATACAAAGTCAGCTTATTGCCCCCACAAACTGGGTCCTCATTTTACCTACCTTAGAAAGGATGGAAGGCTGAGTCAACCTTGAGCCTTGGTGAGATTCGAACCTGCAATAATTGCAGGCAGCTGGTGTTAATAATAGGGTGCTTTAGACCACTATACTACCAAGGCTCTTTTAGTTTTAGACAAATAGCTGTCCATCAATGTAATTTTTGGCAATAGTGAAAACGAGTTGATAATTTTGGGCATAACAAGCAATCTGTGTTTTCATTTTGTGCAATTAATATCCCGCAAGATGCCATGCTGAAATGCACTGAAACTAAGAATACTCATTTAGGAGTGGGTGGGTGTTGCTTGTTTGTTTACTCTGTATTTTTTTAAAAAAAAACATGTCCAAGTTTTTGTTTTACAGCCAATTTTGTTGTCTTAAGCATTTGAGTCCCTTACTGTGATGACATGCACACAATTAGCTTGTCAGTAAAAAAAAAAGAAAAAAAATCAAGGTATGGCTCTGAAACTTTCTTGATTTGAAAAGTTCCTTATCCAAAATTCTTTGACGGATTCCTCAGCAGAATATTTAAGATTTTCTGGATAATATTACAGATTATAACTCATGTCTAATGGCGACAGCAGCAACAATAAAAATTATCCCCCCCCCTTTTTTTTGTAGTGTAAACTGCCCAGTCTTTAAATGAAATTCTATTCTTTTTAATTAAAGAAACTACAGGCAGTAAAGTTAGAAAGGGTGGAAGCTCGCCCAGCTGCAAGGAACACACAGCAGGAACATTTTCACAGCTGCTATCATGTGGCAAGACTGGAATGCATATGATTTATATCCTGTTTCTCCCCACACACACACACTGATTATGGCTGGTTTTACATGCATTTATATAAGGGACTAATACAGGGACTGCATTGGTAGAATTATTGTAATCTCAGCTGAAAAAATTCTTGCTTTCTTTCCTGAAGCTGGAAAGGGTGGGAGATGGTATAACTCCTGAAAAATTGCATTCCATCATTAGGGAACAACGCTAAAGTCTTTCCTAAAGGAGCATGAGTTCATGCCATGATATCTAATTGCAGGCTCCTATATAATCCTTTGGGGACGAAAGCTATGGAAGACTTATATGAGCCGAGGTGGCACAGTGGTTAGAGTGCAGTACCGCAGCTACTCTAGCTGACTGCTAGTTCAGCAGATCAGCGGATCAAATTTCACCGGCCCAGGGTTAACTCAGCCTTTTATCCTTCCGAGGTGGGTAAAATGAGGACCCAGATTGTTGAGGGCAATATGCTATTTAGTATACTGTCTTTAGTATAAGCCGCCCAGAGTCCTCGGAGAATGGGCGGCATAGAAATATGAATGATAAAATAAGTAAAAATAAATAAATAGACAGCCTATCAAAAAAGCAGAGACATCATCTTGCTGGCAAAGGTCTCTATAGACAGAGCTATGGTTTTCCCAGTAGTAATGGATGAAATGCTTCCAGTTCGGACCGGATTGGGGGGCAGGTGGTTCAGAGAACCGGTAGCGATGGTGGCGTGAGGCTCCGCCCACTCACCCAGGTGTTGTTACTTACTGGTTTTAACCAGGAAGTAATGTGCTTTTTACCCTCTGCACATGCGCAGAAGGTTTTGCGCATGTGCAGAGAGTCTGTGCGCGCATGTGTCACACGAGTGAAGCAAAGCGAGCCTGTGCACATGGCACGTGCACTTCCGAACCGGTAAGGAAGGTAAGTAGATTTCACCCCTGAGTAGTAATGTATGGCTGTGAGAGTTGGACTATAAGGAAGACTGAGTGCCAAAAATTGGTAGAAAGCCAGCACCTACCCCTCCTAGAAGAATGAAATATTTTGGGATTTTTTTTTAAAGGCAGAATATTATATTTCCCAACAGGGAGAAATGTAGAAACATGCTTTTTTAGAGGCAGAAAGCAGTCCCCACTTTCCTTAATACCCCACAAAAGATGTCAGCATTTAAGAGATAAAGAGCTTATTGAAAGAGGAAGACAAGTATTTAGATAGCTCTATTCATAGGCAAAGCAAATACTGCAGGTAGAAATCCATTCAAGACAGGATGTTTTGAAACACCCCACAACAAAGTCTGAACAAAGGCAGAATGGTAGGATTAGAAGCAGCCTTTCACCCAAGATCCAACTCAGGACAAAAGCCATCAAGACACAATAGGAATTGTCCAACTCCCTTTCAAAATACAAGCCTCTTCATTGCACCACCCCCAGAGCAGTCCAAACTTCAACCAAATTAGCTCAGACAAGCACCTAGGATTTGCATTTCTTCTCTTGCCTATAGAGCCAGATATGACCTCTACATAACCGCATAGGAATCTGACAACAGCCAATAAAATATTAGAGGGCGTGTTCTTGCACAGGAACAGGAAGCTCAAATACAAAGCCCAGAGAAGGTGTAAAAACCCACCCACTCTCAACTCCATTTTGTTCAGCTGCCCAGAATCACATGTGGTTCTGCTTCATCAATAAACCTTTCTTTCCAATCAGCCTCCATGTTTCCAGTGTCTTTCTCCCACCTTGGAACGGAACCAGATGGATATTTCTTCCCACAGATTGATGCTTTTGAATCGTGCTGCTGAGGAAGACTCTTGAAAACCTTTTGGGATGCAAGGGAGATCAAATCAGTCAATCCTAAAGGAAATAAATCCTGACAGACACTGAAGCTAAAACTCAAATATTTTGGCCACCAAATGAGAAAAGAGGACTCCTTGGAAAAGACCCTGATGTCAGGTCAAAGATGTCATGTCAAAGGAGAAGGGGTTGGCAGAGAATGGGAGGGTTAGATGATGTCATTGACGCAATGGACATGAATTTGGGCAAACTCTGGGAGACAGTGGAGGATAGTGGGCGCCTGGAATGCTATGGTCCATGGGGTCACAAAGAATTGTATATTACTAAGGAACTGAGCAACAACAAATAGCAATAGCATTTAGCCTTATATACTGCTTTACAGTGATTCACAGCCCTCTCTAAGCGGTTTACAGAGTCAGCCTCTTGCCCCCAACAATCTGGGTCCTCATTTTACCCACCTTAGAAAGGATGGAAGGCTGAGTCAACCTTGAGGCTGGTGAGATTCGAACTGCCAAATTGCAGGCAGGTGGCAGTCAACAGAAGTAGCCTACAGTACTGCATTCTAACCACTGCACCACCATGGCTCTTAACAATCAGATATAATCAGACCTGAATAAGCTTCTTGGATGAGAAGCGCAATGTCTTCAAAGAAAAACCAGAAATTCCGGTTGCCTCTTGAAAAAGAGCTGTCTGTTTTGCTCTTCCACTTCAGTATCTGGGAACAGCTGAGACAGTTTCTTTTTCTTATTCCTAGAATCCATGGACATTTTTCTTTTGTTACCAATTATCTGCTGCAAATAGAAGTGTTGCATCTAATTCGGTATCATTTGAAAGAGTCTTCAATTGCTCTTTAGATCTGAATCACTTATTTTCCCCAATCCCTTTTTCACTTTTCACCAAAGGCAAAAAGTATTAGGATCTCCAGCGCAAAGGTATTACACAAGATGCACAGAATAAGATCAGGGTGCAATGCTGTATTTGGCAGACAGGTGACAGACTCCAAAATGGCTTCTAGAGTAAGGTAGATCATACTTCCAAACCAGGGGTGAAATGCTACTGGTTTGGACTGGTTCGAGTGAACCAGTAGTAAAAAATGTTACCTGTTCACACAAACCGGTATTTCCGACAATCAGCTGGGTGACGATCAGCTGTGACATGCAGTTTATATTAGCTAGAATTGTCTGATTTCCTGATTTCTAGCTAATCTAAATCATGTGGCACAGCGGATTTCTTATCCCTTGCTGTTCTACTTACCTTTGCAGACTTGGAAGGCTTTTTAGTGCTGCGCAGACAAAGCACTAAAAACCACATCAATACACGAGCAAATAATAGATACAAACTCAAGGTAAACCATTCCAAACTCAATTGCAGAAAATATGACTTCAGTAACAGAGTGGTCAATGCCTGGAATGCACTACCTGACTCCGTAGTTTCTTCCCCAAACCCACAAAACTTTAACCTTAGACTGTTTACTGTTGACCTCACCCCATTCCTAAGAGGTCTGTAAGGGGCGTGCATAAGTGCACCAGCATGCCTACCGTCCCTGTCCTAATATTCCTTTTTACTTACTCTTTTCATGTATTCAAATTATGTTTATATTTTTACCTGTTATCTTATATATGCTTGACAAATAAACTTATGATTATGATTATGAAGCACACTCTAGGTATCAGACTCACAGAACCGGAAGCAGACTTCAGAGGATTTCACTGCTGTTCCGAACTGGTCACAGGTACTCCGGTATACTAGTGTAACAAAGAATAGGACTAGGGGTGATATGATAACAATCTTCCAGCATTTGCGAGGCTGTCACAAAGAAGAAGGGATCAACCTACTATAGAAATGGATGGAAGTAATGGATGGAAACTTATCAAGGAGAGAAGTAACCTAGAACTAAGGCAAAATTTCCTGACAGTGAGGACAATTAAACAGTGGAACCACCTGCCTTCAGAAGTTGTGGGTGTGCCATCCCTGGAGGTTTTTAAGAAGAGATGGGTCAGGCCATTTGTCCAGAATGGTATAGGGCAGTGATGGCTAACCTTTTATGTCACCACGTGCCGACCTGCATGCCAGAAATATCATGCAAAACCATCCCACCTGGACTGCACGACCTTGCTGGCCTTCACACATGCGGGAGCTCCAAAATCCGGAAGAGCAGCATTCCGTCGTGCATGTGCATGCCGGCACCTGAAGTTCTGACTTCCCGTGCAGACACATGTCTGACGAACAGCTGATTGTCGTGCATGCGTGTGATGTAAACCCAGAAGTTTGGGTACTGGCACGCGCATGCGCAATGGAACACTGCTCTTCCAGGTTTTGGTGATCCCGCATGTGCAAAGGCGATGTGTGTGCACAGGAACACAGAAGAGGAGCCAGCGAGGCTGCGCATCCCTCACAGGATGGTTCTGCATGCCACTTCCAGCATGCATTCCAT
Source organism: Ptyas mucosa (assembly GCA_012654045.1). NCBI lineage: Eukaryota > Metazoa > Chordata > Lepidosauria > Squamata > Colubridae > Ptyas > Ptyas mucosa. The sequence continues at coordinate 3,170,820 of WNWU01000063.1, read as the reverse complement.
AGGTTCACCAACACGGGTATAGGGTCTCATGCTTGGGCAGGAGGGTGGACTAAAAGACTTCCAAGGTCCTTTCCAACTCCTGTTCTGCCCCAGCTCCGGATTCCCAAGGATTGTGACACACACCAACGGTCCTTATCAAAGTTATAATGTACCAAGAATAAACAAAGTCCAGCAAAGGTTGGCAACCAGCCCAGAAAACAAGATACAATAAGACACTCACTCTCCAAAATGCTCTGCAATAATTACACGTTGTTTCCAGCAAGAAATTACTAACTGCATGCGACTTAAATAGGCTAAGGGAGTGGCCAATTATCCTCAAACCTTACTCTCGAGGAGACCTCCTCCTCCTGAGCAGCCACTCCTGCCTTTTGGCAACCCTGCGTGCTCGAGCATTGAGGAGAGGCTCCTCCACTTCACTCTCTCCACTTGAAGGAACCTCTGGAGATTCTGAAGGCCCAGGCTGAGTCTCTGCCTCTGGCACCACATCCTCTTCAGCCTCCTTGCTGTCCGACATGAGCTCCGGCTGCGCCAGCTGCCGGCACGACCCCCACATCAGCCTCCTCATTGTAGGGATCAGCCATGATCTGCACAGGGCGCTGGCGGGCCACAACAACTCCATTATTTTCAATTCTGGTCGAATCTTTTGAGAGAGGTGTGGTGGTTTTGAATAGAATGTTTTTCCCCCCTCTTGATGCAGAAGAGGTATTTTCTTACTAAGTCAGTGGACAAACGTGAACCTGTCATATTTTAGAGTAATTTAAGGGAGTTTTAAACTCCAGTCAGGCCGGAAAGCTTTCATTTCCCCATTCTCTGGTTCAGCATCTCACACAAACCTCCCCTCCAATTTGTCATTTGAAACCTGAACATCAAAGTGGATTTATAACAAGATTGGTACCTTGTATAAAACGTGTTGATGGGAGAGCAGACTGCAATTGTCCATGTCAACGTTCCTTGAGATAAAACCATGGAGACTTTGAAAGGAAGTCTTTAGTTTGATCATTGGCTTACCAGTTTCTCAACCCACCCTTAAATGCTTGCACAACGGTCTTAGCTCATCTCATCTCCTCAAAAATATTATTTTCCTCCAATGTTTTCCACACTTCACACCGAATAACAGCTTCCTATCTAATCTTTGGAAATAGCACCCTGAACCAATAAAAGTCTGTCCATTAATTCCAGGCACCTGGAAGCCCATCAATGAGTTGTGCAATGGTGAGCGTGGAAAGGGAGGGGGTTGGGCAATGTCAGAGAATTCTGCATATGGGCAGAGGCACCCTTTTCTTTGCTCTCCGCTTGCAGATGTTGCGGAACAAACTACAGGTAGTGCTCTACTTACAACAGTTCATTTAGTGGCCATTCAAAGTTACAATGGCACTGGAAAAAGTGACAATTTTTCACACTTACAACCATCACCATGTGCATGGGCATGCTTGGCAACTGACATCATCATCATCATCATCATCATCATTATTATTATTATTATTATTATTATTATTATTATTATTTATTGGATTTTTATACCGCCCTTCTCCTTTTGGACTCAGGGCGGTGAACAGCCAAAAATAAAACATTTGTACACAAAAGTTAAAATAACTTTAAAAATAATTAAATAAAGTTTGGCCCATAATTTAAAACATTCAATTAAAATCAGTATCAATTTTAAAAACCAACGTAAAATCAGGCCAGCCCAGCTAACTGAAAGAAATAGGTTTTAAGGGCCCGATGAAAAGTTCGGAGGTCTGGGATCACTCGAATCTCTGGGGGTAGATCGTTCCAGAGAGTAGGTGCCACCACAGAGAAGGCTCTCCCCCTGGGGGTCGCCAGCCGACATTGTCTGGTTGACGGCACCCTGAGGAGGCCCTCTCTGTGGGAGCGAACCGGCCGGTGGGAGGCAATTGGTGGCAGAAGGCGGTCCCGCAAGTACCCCAGCCTAAGCCATGGAGTGCTTTAAAGGTGATCACCAACACCTTGAAGTGCACCCAGAAGTCCGCCGGAAGCCAATGCAGCTTGTGTAGGAGAGGAGTCACATGGGAGCACCCCGTCGCTCCCATAATCCCCCACACGGTTGCATTCTGCACCAGTTGGAGCCTACAGGTGCACCCCAAGGGGAGCCCCATGTAGAGAGCGTTACAATAGTCGAGACGAGAAGTGACAAGTGCTTGAGTGATCGTGCGTAAGGAGTCCCGATCTAGAAAGGGGTGCAACTGGCGTATCAGGTGAACCTGATAGAAGGCCCCCCTGACCATTGCAGTGTCCCCGGGCTCATGTGAGCCTCTTTTTTGCAAACGTCTTGCAAGCAAAGTCAAGGGGGGGTGGAGGAGAAGCTGGATTCACTTAACAACCATGTTATTAACTTAACCATGGCAGTGATCCGCTTAACAACCGTGATGAGAAAGGTCATTAACACGGGGCCAAATTCAGTTCACTTAGAAACTGTTGGGCTCTGATTGTGGCCACAAGGCGAGGACTAGGTGGCTCGGTGGCTAAGACTTCATTTCAGGAAGTCTTGTTTTCCTTTATGGACAAGGTTGTTGATAGTAATTCCTGCTTCTTAGATTTCACTGCGGGCAGTCATTTTTCCTTGCCACAGTTTCTTCTCTTGCCACAAACCTCAGTCAAACAAAAGGTTTTTTTTTTCATTTTATTTATATTTTTATTTGCTACCTGTTGAGAAAATGCCAGCAAGAAAGTCTATGATAAATCTAGAGATTTGAAAAGGCTTAAAACCATACCAGAGCAGAATTTTAAAATATGTGATTAATAATATTAAAAGGCAGGTAGTTTTCAGACATGCCAAGAAAATGAAAATCAATCTTAGATCTGTATGAGTAACTGCACACATACCAAAAAAAAAAAAAAAAATTGGTTTGCAACATGCAAGACAAAGAAAAAGAAACCAAAATACTTTTTGAATTGGGTTACTGTGAATGTGTGTTGTATTTCTACGTTGTGTTGTAACCTAGCTCACTTAGTCATTACAGGACACAATTAGTCTCAAACAAAATTATTTTATTATAACAGCTGAGAATTACTTCATTCCCAGCTTGGTCCAAATTAATTCCAAAACAAGTCCTTCAGAAAAAGTCCTTTGGGCTTATCACAAAACTTTATCTTCTTTGGCACCCTGCCAAAGGCCTTTCTTGGCAAAGCCCCATGAAGCTCAGAAACAAGAGATTGCCGACTGGAAAACAGATTTAACAACGTTGCCTTCCTACAAAGAGCCCAAGAGCCTTTGCTGCTCTTTTAAGCCTTATGGGAAGGCCCAATCATCTCCTGGCCTTACTCCTGAGGTTTCTTTTATGCTTTAGCTGCTCTTGCCTTCTGGCAGCTCTGTGCATGTGGGAACTAGGAACAGGCTCCTCCTGTTCATCTGCCTCTCTTCTGTCTGACTCTGGAGGCTCCAGAATCCACACATCACTCCCAGATAGCCCCGACCCCATCACTGCCTCCGACGCAGAGCCCTCATCTGGGCTTTCTGCAGACTCCATGGTCCTCCCCAGCCTCCTCACTTTCTGACTCCATTGCTAGCTCTGCAGGCTGCTGGCGGATCACAACACGTTGACCTGAAATTGGACTGTTAAGTGTAGAATGTCAGCAAAATAAGACACTCCTGTTTTAACTAAAAAAAAATATATATTTTTTTTTAAAGTTTTGTTAAAACATTTCAAAAAACTTACTACAATCCTGCAGATAATCCTCAATATCAGAACAAGTTTCATTCCAAAGTCTATCTTTAAGTTGAATCTGCGTGTAAACTGGAATGATACTAATGTACAAGATAGCAAATTGTTGGGTTAAGAATACCGCACTTCAAGTTCATTACACAATAGTACTTACAGAATATTATACAATAACATTGTTCTGGATTATATATAAATTTGACTTAAGGACAGACCTTGGATATTTGTAAGGAACTTGAACTATTGTATATTTAACTTGAATCATTATGTATTTCGGTAGAATTTTGCTACAATAGGCTCTGGGAGATACTTAAAGTAGACATTCTTAACCCAGGGACTTGCTTCAATTCAGCTTTTGTTCCTTGGCTACAATTATCAGGAATTTGTAAAGAAAAATACTAATGAAAGGAATTCTGTACTAGGGATTGTGTTAGTTTTGACTAGAAGACCCCGAATCATAAATCAGAACACAACAATTCAACTTGTTTTTCATGTTTCCGAAATATACCATGTTTCCCTGAAAATAAGACCTCGCCGGATAATAAGCCCAATCGGGTTTTTGAGCTTATTTATTTATTCATTCATTCATTCATTCATTCATTTATTTATTTATTTATTTATTTGCCATCCTTTTCCGGAGACTCAGGGCAGCCTACAATGCGTTAAGCAATAGCCTTCCCACTTTTGTATATACCTGCTTAGTAGGGCTTTCGACCCCCCCCTCCAAGCGGTGTTCTTTTTTATACAAAGTCAGCTTATTGCCCTCACAAACCGGGTCCTCATTTTACCTACCTCAGAAGGATGGAAGCCTGAGTCAACCCTGAGCCTGGTGAGATTTGAACTTGCAGAAATTTAAGGCAGCTGGTGTTACTTAACAGTCCTTTAGTCTGCTGCACCACCAAGACTCATGTGCTAAAATAAGCGCCCAGAAAATAAGCCCTTCCGGTCCCTGACATTTCCTCTAGTTAGGGTTAGAGAGAACAGAGCTGGAAATCAGGTAAGATGGCAAGAGGAGCCCCATCTTGCTCCACGTGCCACAAAATAATAAGACCCCCCCAAAAATAAGGCCAAGCATTTATTTCAGGGTTCAAAAAATATAAGTCAAGGTCTTATTTTCGGGAAAACACGGTAGTGGCTAAGTCTGAATTATGGATTTCTTAAATACCTTTGTCATACACCAAGGTTCCAGCACAGAGTTTGGAAGAAAAATTAACCTCCAGAAACCTGGGGCCCACAAACTCATATTCTGATCTGGGTTATTAGCATAACCTTAAGCCCATCCAAGTGGAGAAGCTGATAAGTTGAAGACAACAAGAGCAAAAGCCCTGGAGGGTTACGTACCAGCTAATAACTCTGTGGGATAGATTGTCTACTCAGCCACTGCTGTCATCTCATTTAGTTCTGCTTACTAAGCAGAACTAGTACAAGTTGGAACAGAGGTTAGAGGCTTTTAGTACAAAGTTGTCAATTTGAAGGATGAGCAATTTATGAAACAATACCTGTCCTCTTTGTGCCTCTATGATCAGTTCATTTACATCCTGTCCCAAATCCTTATGTGACATTCCGGATTATGAATATGTTTACTAATTTCACCTTGTTTCTTCTTTGTATCTTCAAGACAACACTACGATGACTACGCAAGGTAGGAATTGTTGGATTGTTTCTAATTTACTTTTTAGGAGGTGGGGTGGCAGTGTCCACCAGCTGTATGTTCTGCATATAAATAATACAATGGCTGTGGATAGGACAATCCTTTAGTCACTTAAGTAAAAGATTTATAGTGGAAAGGAAAAAGGAACAGAATATTGGATCTTACTAATATCCTTGCAAGCAATTATCATTGCTTGCACCAATCATAACGCCTTGGAGGTAGGATGAAATCCTTCCTTCCTTCCTTCCTTCCTTCCTTCCTTCCTTCCTTCCTTCC
>WNWU01000063.1:3148504-3160043 GCA_012654045.1 Ptyas mucosa | reverse complement strand
TTCTTTCTTTCTTTCTTTCTTTCTTTCTTTCTTTCTTTCTTTCTTTCTTTCTTTCTTTCTTCTTTCTTTTTATAAGTTTTTAAATAGATAGATTGATAGATAAATAGATAAATAGATAGATAGATAGATGATTGATAGATAGATAGGTACCAAATAATAATAATAAAATTATATATAATTTTATTCATATAATTTGGTATGAAAATGAATGATACCCAGAAGTCACACTGCCCATGTATTTAATACATACATACACACACACACACACACACACACACACACACACACACACACATACACGAAATATACATGGACAGTGTGGCTTCTGGGTATCATTCATTTTCATACCAAATAATACCGTAATAATAAAATTGACAATTTTGACAGTTTGACATTGATCATGTTCACACCATTATGATAACATTGTACATAATATAATCATCTTTCAACTTCTAATCCTTTCATCTGTATACTAATTTGGATTGGCCAGTTTCATAGAGCCAGTTTGGTCTAGTGCAGAGGTCTTCAAACTTGACAGCTTTAAGACTTGTGGACTTCAACTCCCAGAATTCTCCAGGGAGTTGAAATCCACAAGTCTTAAAGCAGCCAAGTTTGGAGACCGCTGGTCTAGTGTTTAAGGCATCAGGCTAGAAAGCAGGAAACTGTGAGATCATGAGTTCAAAACAATGTTGCTGCATTACACTTTGCAGCTGCCTGTATTGTTGAGCTTATGGCCCACGACCAAAATCGTTTTCACGCATTCTGCTTTTCAGGCAGATTTTTCGCCCATTCTACTTTTCTTACATTTCTCCAGATCTACGTTTCTTCCCCAGATCTGACTTCAAACATGAAGCTGGTTCAAGAGTAACAGAGAAAATGAACCAAAAATCTGTGCTTTATACAACAGTAACAAACAAAAAAACCCAATGACTGTGAATTTACCATAACCATGCAATTTCTTTGCAGTAGGCTCGATATTCACAGCAGAGTAAGTGGAGCAAAAGATTGAGTTTGTCCTTTTAAAGGAGCTCCAAGCTGGAGGTTGAAAGCTGGTAATGGGAGACAGGTGGTTGGTGGTTGGCAGAGATCAATCTGCATGCGGAAAACTGGGAATCGTCTCTTTCCCCCTCCCCAAACGGCATTGTAAACTACAGAGCGGAATTTATGAAGACCAACACAATGTTTTTATCACAGATGCTGTCAACCAAGGCCGGAATATTGGTCTACCTCCTTATCTCTGGAAGTGCCATCCCCTGCTTGTGATATGAGAGTCATAATTTGACAGTGGCCGCAGGCTAGCTATTTCAAATCCCTATATTTCACCCCAGTTTACTGACAAGCTTGAAATGCAATCTCGTATGAATGAAGCTATCCTTTAAAAAAAAGAACATGGGGACCCCTACGAATCTGTTCAGCTGCAGTCTTTCAACCGGCTAACTGATGGCGAACTGAAGATATGAAAACTGCCAGGAATTATCTCATGATAGACTTCGGCAAGCTTCACATCAATTTTATGGCACCCTAGGTAAAACAGACTAAACCAATTTATGCGCTCTCAGACTTTCCGAGGCACCCAGATGATCTTTGTGATCATATGGATTTATGAGAGAAGGCAAGTAGAAAGATGGAGGCTGAGTAGAGAATCCCATCATAAATGAGAGAGAGAGAGAGAGATAAAGAAACAGAGAGAGAGACACACACAGAGAAACACACAGAGAGAAACAGAGAGAGAGAGAAACAGAGAGAGAAACACACACAGAGAGAGAGAGAGAGAAGCAGAGACAGAGACAGACAGACAGAGAGAAACAGAGTGAGAGACACACAGAGAGAAGCAGAGAGAGAGAAACACACACGGAGAGAAACAGAGAGTGAGAGACAGAGAATGAGAAACAGAGAGAGATAGAGAGAAACACACACATAGAGAAGCAGAGAGTGAGAGACAGAGAATGAGAAACAGAGAGAGAGAGAGAGAAACACACACAGAGAGAAACACACACAGAGAGAGAGAGAGAGAGAGAAGGAGAGAGAAACAGACACAGAGAGAAAAACAGAGTGATAGATACAGAGAGAGAAACAGAGAGAGAGAAACACACAGAGAGAGAAAGAAACAGAGACAAAGAGAGAGAGACAGAGGGAGAGGGAGAGGGAGAGGGAGAGAGAGAGAGTGGAAAAGGGAGGGAGAGAGATAGATGGGCAGGATATTTGGATTCATGCAGAAGTAAATGAGAAGGAAATTATTTTTGCAGGAGGGTCATTTTAAATTCATAAAAGTTATAGATTTTATGTTGTGTCTCTCCTGTAGATGGAAATGGATATAACTGTTATTCTGTCTCCTTAAGCAGTCCTGGGAGATGTAGAATTAGTGAGGCAGGCTAGCTAATTCTGAGGACTTTGTGCGGCAAGTTTGCTATTAAAAAAAAAGATTTGGGGTGTGTGAGAGATTATAGCTTCATTTTTTTAAAGAAAAGATGGACTCCTGTTGACTTCACGAAGTCCAGGGGACTTCTCATCCAGGTACTAACCAGATCTGATCCAAATCAGCATTTTTAGATGAGAGCAGTTTAAATTTTGGAAACCGGGAGGCAAATAGGCATGGTAATATATGGAAGAGAGCCTTTGTGGGGCAATGGGTATGAGTGAATGAGTGAACTCAAAGGTATGATCGCATAACTGTTGCATCTGAAGAACATCACTTTGGCATTTGCTTGAAAACTTCATTCTGGCATTATTATGTTAGCAATAGCCCCTACAGAGAGATGAGAGATTAGATAGATAGATAGATAGATAGATAGATAGATAGATAGATAGATAGATAGATAGATAGATAGATGATGGATGATAGGTGGATGGGTGGACGGACGGATGGACGGACAGACAGACAGACAGATGATAGATGTACTTGCAAATGTTTGTTGGAAAGAGACATAGCATGGAATCAATCTATTGCTATTTCTATTTCTTGGGGAAACATGGGTTTTTGTTATCATTTGGGAAGGTGTCAAACTCAGTTGAAGGAAATCTTCTTTAACCTTTTACCAGCTAACTACATTTTCCAACTAAATAAAGTGCCTTCTGCATACCAAAAACATTTTCTGCAACTCTTCCTGGAAAGCACAGTTTGGAATGTTTCTTGGTCAATGTCTCATGATGGAGAATGAGACACCGAGAAGAGAAGTAAAGGAAGCACCCTGATTAAAATATGATAGGAAGCAGCAGCATATCCAAGGCAAGAGAGCAGATTTCTGCTTTTTCACATCTACTGGAAGCGAGAGCTTAGTGTGTACTCCAGAGACAAAGAAGCTACTAAGACATACAAGCTGTGAGGATACAGCAATTCTCAGCATGTAGAAGCTACATCCAGACTACTGAGTCTGGGTTTTTTTTTCCTTCAGCTTTGTGCAAATAAGCCCCCAGTGGTGCTTCAACAGAAGTCTTAGCTTCTTCCTTATTACCTCCCTACAAAAAGGGAAGGGAGAAAAAAAAGAATCCATTATGACAACCACAGCTGGATGCTTTAAAAATAATATTGGACAATGTCGAGTTCTCGCTATCACTCAAATGAATTCTTGTGTTCCATTGGATGTGACCAAGTTGCTCAGGCAAATCAAGGCATTGCTCACTAGGAATGCAACCCAGATATCAATGATCCCTCTGGGAAGCAGAAACGTGAGGACCAAGATAGAACAAACAAACAAGTAAACAAAAACTATCTCAGGAATTACCACCTTCCGGTTGTAAAACTCACACAAACTGTGAGACATCTGTGGTTAGAAGTTCTGTTCTTACACCCTCGTAGGAAGCCTATATGTGATGATGCTGCAGGAGGAAAACTGATGAAAATAAAGAGGCTGGGGGGGAAAAAATCAAGTCTCTGGCTTCAAATCAGCTTATAGTTGGCATCTGTAATATTGCAGTATTGCAAGCTAACTCTGCCCACTACCAGGAGTTCGATCTCGACCAGCTCAGTTTATCATCCTTTCGAGATCAGTAAAATAAGGAGCCAGATTGTTGTGGGCAATGTGCCTACTCTGTAAACTGCTTAAAAAGGTAAAGATTCCCCTCGCACACATGTGCTAGTCGTTCCCGACTCTAGGGAGCGGTGCTCATCTCCGTTTCAAAGCCGAAGAGCCAGTGCTGTCCGAAGACGTCTCCGTGGTCATGTGGCCGGCATGACTAAATGCCAAAGGCACACAGAACGCTGTTACCTTCCCACCAAAGGTGGTCCCTATTTTTCTACTTGCATTTTTTTACGTGCTTTCGAACTGCTAGGTTGGCAGAAGGTCAACTGCTTAGAGAAGGCTGTAAAGCACTATGAAGTGATATTTTTTATTTATTTTATTTGTTTGTCAAACATGTACAAGACGACAAGTATAGGTATGAACATAAACATGAACAAAGGAAGTAAATACAGATAAATGGGGACAATAGGACAGGGATGGTGGGCATGCTGGTGCACTTATCCATGCCCCCTTTACGGATCTTTTAGGAATGGGGTGAGGTCCACGGTAGACATTTTGAGGCTGAAGCTATGAGGGTTTGTGGCTGTAACAATGAAGTCAGAGCATTCCAGGCGTTGACCACTCTGTGGCTGAGGTCGTATTTTCTGCAATCGAGTTTGAAGCGGTTCAGCTTGAGTTTGTATCGATCGTTTGCCTGTGTATTATTGTGGTTGAAGCTGAAGAAGTCGTTGACAGGCAAGATGTTGTAGCAGACAATTTTGTGTACTATGCTTAAATCGGAACTCAGGCAGTGCAGTTCCAGATGGTCCAAGCCCCAAATTTCAAGCCTGGAGGCATAGGGAATTCTATTGTGAGTAGAGGAGTGGAGTACTCTTCTCGAGAAATACCTTCTGATATGTAAGTCTAAGTGCTACTGCTATCAGTAAAGTTATTTATAGGTGAAGGTTTTCTGGTGTCAGAAGCTAATTACTGTCAGACCTGGTTTCTACTTGGAGAAGAGCTTATCAGGAAATATCAGGACCATAGGCTGGATCAGAAGACAACCTTGAAGAAGGCATTGTCAAATTAATTCTGTATTATCTCCTGGAAATCTTCATAAAGTCATCATGAGATGTTCTCCACTTGAAAGAGATGTTACCTTACTTTACATGGTGGCACAAAATCACAAATCCTTGTTGTAGAAACTGTCTTACAACAGTGAAGGATCTATCTTGAGGACTATCTTGAACTGGCTTGTCAAAACCCCTTTAGCATGAAGACTAACATGTGGTGAGAATTGCTCTCTAGAAAATTCTAGAATATATTACATTCCTATTTACATTCAAGGATCACCAATTTGAGGAGGAAAAAGAAAACGTTAGACTTCTACTGAGGAGAGAACCATGGAAGCTGGGTGATTTGAGGCCCGTCACACTCTCTGTTCCCAATCTACTTCTTGGAGCGGATTGCGGTGGGTAAAAACTGGAGGAGGGAGTATTCGGTAGGCAGTCTTGAGCTCTTAGAGCAGGGATGTCAAACTCGATTTCATTGAGGGACGCACCAGGGTTGTGTTTGACGTCAGGGGGCCAGGTGGGTGTGGCTGGAGTGAGCGTGGCCAGCTCAATGTCACTTGTTTTCGGCCACAACAGCCTCCTGCAGCCCTCTGCCAGCAAAAACAGAGCTTGAAGGGGCCACATGCAAGCTCTGTTTTTGCTGGCAGAAGGCTGCAGGAAGCCAGCGCGGCCAAAAATGGAACCTTGGAGAACCACACATGTCCTTCTCGAGCTCCGTTTTCACTGGCAGAGGACCGTGGGCTGCTCCTTTGCTGTTTCCAGGGCAGGCCCATAGGCCAGATCTAAGCACCTCCGTGGGCCAGGTCCAGCCCGCAGGCCTTGAGTTTGACACCCCTGTCTTGGAGGAATGACATAACATAAATCTAACCAATAAATAAGCAAATTTAAGCTATAGCTCGTAAGTGTAACATTGGAAATGGTCCTGTAGGGATTCGGCTTTCACTGCAAGTCGTGACTTCCAAATATCCCTTCTGCTCGGATCCTAATTTCTCAGTTCTATCATCTAAGATGTATCACCTTGGGATCCTCACCTCATTTCTTGGCTGAAAACCTACATAATTATGTTCCTGGTCTTGTCCTCATTTATATTTCATAGGGCGCTTTTTGTAAAGGTGCCCTTGGTAAATATACACCCTCCCTCTCCATATGCAGGAAAGTGTCTCCCTTTAGAATGTTTGAAACTTGCCTGCTATGTAGACAGAACTCGATGAATATATAGCAAATACATACAGTATTTTTAATGTCTAGATAAGCAAATATGAGCATTAATATTGAAACCTTGGTGGTAGTTTCTCAGATATCTCATGCAGCTCAGTGAATCTAAAAGTATAACCATCTGATGGCTGGTTTACAACAGTTCCCTTCCCTCTTTCTTTAAAATTTCAATTTGCTACAGAATTCTTTTCTCTCTCTCTCTCTCCCTTCTTATTCCTACATAGAAAATGCTGCTAAATATAATGCACGGGTGGAAAAGGCACCAAATAATTTGTCAGAGTTGTAATAATTTGAATAGTTTGTTCCATAAAGCTAGAATTCAAATAAATTCAGAGGTGGTTTTCTTCTTCTTCTTCTTCTTCTTCTTCTTTTGTTCTCTTTCTACATTATGACAATTATATCCATCCTGGCATTATTGACTAGCATGGGAAATGATTAGGATGCCTTGGATGTGAAGTTAGATAATACCTAGATGGTATATGAAGATGCCGATCCCTAACCTTTATTAACAAATGCGAGACATTTGTCAAATATGAAAGAGCACAGCTTTAAGGAAACTGTGCTCGTTATGGCTGACGATGAATCCATTTCTTGTAGAAGAATGTAGCGCGCAATAAAACACTATATGCATGATATGATTGTGTAGCTTGTGTAGTTGAGTACAGATAATCCTCAACTTGTGACTGGTTGGTTAATGATTGTTTGAAGGTACAATGGATGGAGAAAGGATGCTTTATGGTCCATAAGGCACTTCCAGCTCTTATAAAACACACACACACACACACACACACACCACTATGGTCACATGTTTGTGATCTGGGTGCTTGGCCACCTCTTTTCACATGATTGTAGCTGCCAAACACCCTACAATCATATAATTCCTATATGCAATCTTATCTGCTGGCTTCCCCAGAAAGTCAATGGGGAAGGCAGCAGGAAAAGTCACCAGCTGCTGCCATTTGCTCGAAAACTGGAAGGCAGCTCTTTGAGAGCAGAAGGGCTGCCTGCTGAGGGAAGGGAAACTCTGAAGGGCTGCAAAAACAAATCAGATCCATTATTTCTGAAGCCCACTGAAGACGCTCCTTTCTATGCAGAGAGTGGAGCTGAATTTGATGGAGGGCAGAAAGTAATATTGGATCACGAAGATCTGAGCTTCATCTCTGCAGTCCTCCACAGAAGTTCCTTCCACATCTAGAGGAGAGCTGCCTATCTTCCTTCATCAGGCAGGTCTTTCATTCCATCTGCTTAATGACCCATGTGATTGCTGAATGATTGTAACTGGGAGAGCTGAGATTGTGGTCATTCACAGAAGTAGTCATGTAGGTACATTGCTTAATACCGTATTTTTCAGAGTATAAGACACACTCCCCCCCTCAAAAGAGGCTGAAAATTTGGGTGCATCTTATACTCTGTAGCTTTTTCAAAGCTTTTTTTCAGCCCTAATGAGACGCTAGTGGGTGAAGCCATCTTCCGTGCTTCACCTGCTTTTCTCATTGCTTCTCTCTCCGACAATCAGCTGTGCATTAGAAGCTGTTTTTTATTCTCAACCAGCACACATGAGCGTAGTTGTTAGGAAATGAGTATTACCTACCTTGTTGGGTTGGCAATATATAAACCATCAATATAGCTTTAAGACTGCTGTATTGCATCATACTGTGTCCTGATTAGTTAGCTCTGTAGCCAATCTCCTTAAGAGGGAGTTAGAAACATGGTTTGTTTCTCTTTGCTGTTCTTGCTCTCTGGTATCTCTGTATGCTACTGTTTGCAAATCCAGAAGAACTGTTTATTGTGAATGACTACGACGACTGGTAAGAAGACTTTGTTATTGGATTATACCTGGACTGTTGTTTTGCTATCTCCTGCTTTATATGTGTATGACCTGGACTGTTTATTGGACTGTGCCTTACTATTTCCTGAAAGTAAACACAACTCAGTGTATCTGAGTGTTGGCTGTATTTACTCATACTTACTCTCAATTGCTTTCATGTGTACACCCTTGCTATTCAAGGGTTATTCTGCGAATTCCTTAACAGTAGTGAATGCACACTCAAAACCAGTGAACTAATGTGCTGAAGTGACCAGACTAAGGATGCTAGCCAGATGAATACCTGCTAGGCAGATTTTTTCCCCCTATTTTCCTCCCCAAAAACTAAGGTGTGTCTTATACTCCAGTGTATCTTATACTCCAAAAAATACGGTAATTGCTGTTATCAAGTCATTGTATGTCACAATCTACCTGTATGTGTGATGTGTGAGTGGTTTAGATAATCATGAGCTCCTGTAAGTATAGCTTATGTAGAAGTTTAGCAGGTGTACTTCTTAGGCTAAAATGGCAAGAAACGACATTATTGCTTTTAGGAAATTGAAGCAATTTAGGCAAACTACATTAGGAACCCCATTGGGCCCAAGACCTATATATTATCCCAGCCTCCTAGTATATTCCATAATAAACATTAAATACTTGGTTCCTAATAGATTTCAATTAAAAAAATAGACATTTCTTATTTCCTGATTCTTTTTTACACCCAAGACTTGTTTCCTAAAAAACATTTTTGGTTACAGATTTCCAAGTTATTGAAAGAACAATGTTGTGTGCTTGCTGATATGTATGTTGAAGTTGGAGGCTGTAATTAAACTTGCAAACCATCTGTGCACTTTTTTCTTAAGTACAATATTTGACTCATTTAAGTTTTGCCTCCTAAAGGGCTGAGCATTTTGTGAAATCGTCAAGCCAAAAGTCATCCAGTTATTAGCAGAACTAAAAACAGGAATCTGTCTTTTGGCACTGACTTTCATGTTGCTCTGCTGTTGCAGGCTTGCGCTGTGGTTTGACCTACCTGGTACCTGTTAAGAGCAGCTAAAAATCTGATTTAATTCAATTTGCTTCTGTTGTTATAGTTAATAAATGTCTCAGATTGGTTTCAACTGCACTGTATAAGAAATATATAATGTACAATTTTCAAATAAGTACCCCGTTTTCGCCAAAATAAGATATCCCCTGATAATAAGCCCAATCGGGCTTTTGAGCGCATGGCAATAAGGCCAAGCACTTATTTCAGGGTTCAAAAAAAAAAAAAAAAATAAGACAGGGTCTTATTTTCGGGATAACACAGTATAGAAATCATTCATAGGGTAAGAAAATTATGCAAAGCAATGGAGAAAGTGAGCAATCCTGATAGGTTTTACACTGCAACTCAAATGCTTCTGAAAGTAATTGTTTTGCTGTATTTTTTTTTATATAATGTGCACAAATGCCATTGATAATACATTTCCATTCATTTAATAAAGTAAACGAAGGACCTAAATCAACTCATTGCTTTCTTAAGAAAATTAATTTGGACCATATCCAAAGATAACAGGGCGGAGGAGTTATAGAAATTATTTCAAACTATATCCAAAATACCAGTGAATAAATATAAATTATCCATTTGGTTTCTATTTTTAATAAATCCAGAGTGAGAGGAATGCATTATAGTTGATGAGTTCTTCAGTTCATTAGCCAACTGAAGTAGAACATGAAGTAGAACATGAAGAGAGTTGCCTCTTGAAAAAACACCTTTGGGACAACCTGATGAGAACTAGCCTTCACCTCTTCACAAGGCGTACCATAATTCTCAGAAATTTGAGGGAGGGGGGGACAGGGTATCAGCTTGCACCTCTCACGTTGACAGACAACCATTCTTGCATTTTTAATCTAGTGGCTGACATCCCTATTGCTTTATTTCTGGAAGATCCTTTTGGTTAGCTTTTCCCCATTCTTTGTATTCTAAAACTAGGATCCAGCATCACCACTACTGTGCCTGTTTTAGGATGTGGGGGAAAAGAGAAGACTTTGATGTTGATCAATAAATGATGGTTGCCAAAACCTCTGGGGTGTAATTCACAACTTCCTCTATATGCCTATCATCAGGCAGAACTATGCCCTTAAAGCTTTTTCCCCTGTGGGACATGTCAGCCTTTTGCTTCTCCATCTTGTGCTGCTGGGGACCTGATTTACACTCTTCTTCTGCCAGTGACAAAGAGTATGATGGTTGTAAATCCCGGTGCTTGTTATGACCATTTTTTAATCATCTGTTTTCTTTGGGAGCATGAAAACAGAAACCCCAGAGGCTGATATACATGTCACCAGGAAATCTCTCCAAGCATCCACCCCCACCCCCACCCCAAGAGGTTTCGGTGCATTGTGGGGAAGGAAAGGGCCTCCTTTTATTTATTTTTTTTTTCAACAAATGCGCCTCTAATCTTTTTTCATTGGAGAGTGTATTGAGCACGCGGCTTCCGTTGCTGTGAATTAAACAAGCGTTGTCTGCAGCTTGGAGAGGAAATTAATTGCTTCAAGGGGATTCTTCTCTTCGGCTGCTTCTCCCCTCACGTGACACAAAGTGACATTGGTGGTATGTACAAAGGGCCCTGCCTGTTATCTGTGATTTATAACCTTTCTCACTGGCACCCATTCAGCTGCCAGTTAACACAAAGCCAGGCTCGGGTGACATTTGAAGGACCTGTATGAATGCAGCCAGCCAATCAATGGCCACCGCCCCCTTTTACAAGGACAGTGGGTCTGTCACCATTACACCAGGCTGTCAACAGAAAATGACTACAGGAACACAAAAGCCAAAATGATGTCAGCTTAATCAGAGAAGAGACCAAATGCCTCCCAAGGTAAACAGTGCTGATAGAGCTAGAAAAAGGTGGCCTTGGCAGATCAGCGGTATGGGGAGAGTCCCAGAGAAACCAGGATTGAAATGCAGCAGTATGACACACGGGCTGGAAAAAAAACAACCCCTGTTTCCTTTCAATTAAAATTGATGACTGATCTTGGCATGAAGGAAGTCTGGAATAGATAAGAGAGAGCGCGCTGGAGACAGTTTCCCAGGGGTCAAAGTGTTTCTTATTAAAGGAAAATGGGAGGGTGGACAGGCAGCAACCGAGCTGGAAGATGATAAGATTGCCCTGCCAAAATGTTGCAGCTGAGGCTAAGTGTCTAGAATAGTGCAGATTTGAAACTGGTGTGTGTGTGTGTGTGTGTGTGTGGGGGGTCATTCTCATCAAGGAGCCCTATTAATGGGGAGATAGAAGATTATCCCAAGCGAAAATGTAGTTTCTCTGTTCAGGTGTGTCCAACACCTGTGAGAGCATGCATATAATTTTCTGGGGGGAGGAGGAGGGGGGGAAGAGGAAGAGGAAGAGGAAGAGGAAGAGGAGGAGGAGGAGGAGGAGGAGGAGGAGGAGGAGGAGGAGGAGAAGAAGAAGAAGAAGAAGAAGAAAGAAGAAGAAGAAGAAGAAGAAGAAGAAAGATGAAGAAGAAGAAGA
>WNWU01000063.1:3116089-3133580 GCA_012654045.1 Ptyas mucosa | reverse complement strand
CTCCTTCTCCTTCTCCTTCTCCTTCTCCTTCTCCTTCTCCTTCTCCTCCTCCTTCTCCTCCTCCTTCTCCTTCTCTTCCTCCTCCTCCCCCTTTTTCTTATAACCTCTGCAATTTTTATAACCTAAATTTAGTGAGAAAGTTTCTATTTGCCGAGACGATCTCCAGATTCCATCAGAAAATGATGTAAGAAAAAAACTTACAGAGACACTCACATTGCATGAGACACATATATATGCCACTACTAATCAGAATAAATTGGCAACAGATAGAAACTCTTGAAAAGCTTTTTGTCACCTTCAGAGTCACAACAGTACCAAATTATTCAGCCTAAGGCACAGGGAGAAAAAGCATTGTTGAGAACTGTGCCATTTCTGTTACAATCCCTTGACTATTCTCAAGGACTATCGCATTTTTTTGATTTTAATTTCTTTGTGTGTTGCCTTTTGTAATGAGGCGGTGTCTATATTTAGAGATTTTCCTCACAAGTCTTCATTTTTAAGATCTGAGGAACATTCTGGACCAATTGTTCTTATTGAGGTGCTTTCAATTAATATTGAAACTAAAAGTCAAAGCCAAATGACATGATTTGTTTGAGAAACTAAATTTGCCTAGCTCATTAGGCTAAAGTCAGAAATTCATTTGTCTAAGGTCAAAAGTTCAGTTTCTGGAAAGATAGACCCCAGATATTAAAAGATAATTCCGTCATTATGATCAGTGATAAGGAAAAGGAATGCATATTATAACACTTAAATCATTTTAAATAAGTGAATGGGTTCAAGTACATTTTAAAAAAAATAACATTATTCCACCATTGTTATTATCTTGTTTAAAAAAGAAAGAATCCTACCCATGGTAGGTAGGTAGGACATCCAATTCTCTTACGAGAATATTATGCCTCATTTAAAGATGAAGCAAGAATCTTTATTCTTTCCCCATGAAACTGTATGGATATCTGTTTTTACAAATTCTTCATAGATTTTAGTGAGGAAAAAAAATTGAGAATGGATTTAATGCATTTATATAGATATTTAAAGGAAGCTAAAAACAATCTCTACAGTATACTCAATATCTACAGAAATATCTAATATCTACAGTATACTCAAGCAGTAAAATTAAAGGATGAATGAATGATTGAAACTGCAGTGAAAGATGTACTAACTACTGGGATAGTGGAGGCCCAAAATCCAGAGAGAGCATTAACCATGGCAATCCATAGGAGAAGATCCCTTTCTAGATATTCAATAATTGAGCTTTGGGTAGATCTTTAAATTAAGTATATTGTCATTAGTGGTGGAATGCTGCTGGTTTAACAACTGGTTCAGTGAGCGTGGCTAAGGCGCTTGTGCGCAGCGTTGAAAATGTAGGATTTAGAAGCTCAGCTGCTTACCTTCTAAGTCAGCAACAGTAAGTAGAACAGTGACGGGGGGGGGGAAATCAGCTGTGCCGCACAATTGAGATGAGCTACAAAGCAGGAAATAAAGGACAGGATAGAACAGGAGTGGTGGGCGGGGCCAACTGATCGTCATAGCTACCGGTTCGCCCAAACTGGTCCGAACCGGCGGAATACCACCTCTGATTGGCATTCCCCAGTTTAAAATAATCCAATTTTTTCTTCCAATGTCTCAAATGCTTTAAGTTACCTAATATACTAATCCTCCTGTTAGCCTAAAATAGAAGGAGAAAGAGAAGGAAAAGAAAGAGAGAGGGGGGGGGGGGGGAAATACCAGTAATTTTCAAAATTATACCATAATTGAAAATTAGGTGAACAAGGGTCACAATTCAGCATGTGTTCAAATACCTTCCAAATGGTTCTTGCAATTTTTAAAACTTGAAATACACCGGTACCTTGAGTAGAATGATATCAGAGGGTTCCTATAGTAACTTCTTGCATGATCCAATGTGGGTTAGTCACCAAGACTACAGATTTTGTCTTCTGAGCTTTCGGACTCATGCTGGAGCCCATCTTCAGGGAACTTCTCCCTAGCAAAGTATCTACAGAGAAGTTCCCAAAGATGGGCTGCAGAAGGAGTCCAAAAGTCAGAAGACGAAACTTCTGGTTCTGGTGACCAATCCAGATTAGATCCTGCAAAATTATCCTGGGCATGTATATTTGCCTTCATTTGTAATAACTTCTTGTTTGTCTCCAATGACCAATCCAAAAGTCAGGAAAAGTTAACACACATGGATACAAACACAATGAAAATGGTAGTGACAAATCAAAATCTAAGCAAATCTAGACTTCTTCATCAGACTCTTTCATGCAAGCCCTAAGAACATTTTGATCTGTTTGAAATGCCCTCAATGTATTGACATGAGAGTCCCTTTGAGCCCGTCTTGAACTAATATTTATTTTTAAAAGAGGGGTCACCTTTTCCCAGAATCCAATTTGAATGTTTGACTATCTTTTGATACCAATGTTAATCTGTGATGAAATATTTTGAAGAATGTACTCCTTCTGATAAAGATGTTCCTTCCCTTCCACTTCAGTGGTGGGTTTCAAATTTTTTTTACTACCGGTTTTGTGGGTGTGGCTTTGTGGGCATGGCTTTGTGGGCGTGGCAGAGGAAGGATATTATAAAAGCTCCATTCCTTCCCCAATCCAGGGGAAGGTTACTGCAAAATCCCCCTTTCCTCCCGATCAGCTGGGACTCGGGAGGCAGAGAATAGATGGGGATGGGGCCAGTAAGAGGTGGTATTTACCGGTCCTCTGAACTACTCAAAATTTCCACTATTGGTTCTCCAGAACTGGTCAGAACCTGCTAACACCCACCTCTGTTCCACCCCGTTGGATACTTATTCTAAGTTATTTCAGAGAATTAAAAAATTAAACCTACTAAGAAACCCTAAGATTTCCATAGATAGCATTCATTAACTTTAAAAGTTGCTGCTAGTGTAATTTCCTTAATAAAACATGGGACTAAATACTGCGTTTCCCTGAAAATACAACCTACCCCGAAAGTAAGTCCTAGCTTGATTTTTACATGTGTGCCCAATATAAGCCCTACCTCCTAAATAAGCCCTAATTAAGACACCACACACTCCAGGGTGCATGGGTAAAAATTAAGCTAGGGTGGGGGTGGAGGGGTGGAGCTGCCCTACTACTTACCTTGAAACCATTGCAGTCAGGCCTTGCACACCTGCCTTGCCAGCCCATTCTTCTGCAGCCAGCAAGACTGGCAAAACTTTCCTGAAAGGCCTCTGCAGCTGATAACAGAGCTCCAGATTGATCTGTTATCGCTGCAGAGGCCTTCATGAAAGCCTTGCCAGAAGAAGTTCCTGAAGGCCTCTGACAGTGAAAAGGAGGCCAGGGGTGACATGCGGAAATCCAAATTCAAATCTTTTATTGTCAGTGCACAACATATGTACCATGAGATTGGTTGCGCTCCCTCAGTGTACCCCCCCCCAACACAATACAACTCACAGTGAAGACAGAAAATCCCTAACCAATATTTATTTTTTTATTTTTATTTATTTATATTTATATGCCGCCCTTCTCCGGAGACTCAGGGCGGCTTACAATGCATTAAGCAATAGCCTTCATACTTTTGTATATTTATACAAAGTCAGCTTATTGCCCCCACAAACCGGGTCCTCATTTTACCCACCTTAGAAAGGATGGAAGGCTGAGTCAACCTTGAGCCTGGTGAGAATTGAACTCGCAGTAATTGCAGGCTGCTGGATGTTAAATGCTGCCCTAATAGGAGGCATTAGCCTGCTACGCCACTCAGGCTCCAATAAATCATATTAACAAAACACCCAGTCCTATTGCACCAGTGTGAACATGTTACACATTGTGCCGGCCCTGCAGTCCATCATACTACATAGTTCTGATGTTATTTCTCATTCAGGAGTCTGACAGCCCATGGATAAAAAACTGTTCTTCAGCCTATTTGTGCAGCCGACTATACTTCTATATCTCCTTCCCGATGGTAGGAGGGTAAAGAAGTGATGACCAGGGTGAGAGTGAGGCAAGTGAGGTACTGTATTTTTCAGAGTATAAGACGCACCGGAGTATAAGATACACCTACCTTTTTTGTGAAGAAAAGAAGAAAAAAAAATCTCCCCCTGCCTCTGCCTCTGGGCAATTTTGCCTCGTTGCAGCAAACAGCAAACAGCAAACAGCCTGCTTTATTTTCATTTTCATTTTTAGCATAGCTTGATTAGCACAAGAAAAAAAAAAAATCTGCTCCAGCAATTTACTTCTTTGCAGCAAGCAGCAGAGCCCTGCACAAAACAGCTGAGAGCAAATCAGCTGAGAGTCAGGAGGCTGATCCAATCAACTTGTACTAATTAGGCCGTGCTGAAGCTGAAAGGAGCTCTTTTTTCTTGCTCGTTGCTTGCAAGGAGGTAACTGCTGCGAGGCAGAGCCAAAGGGTGAGGGCCAGTGGGTGGGCGGGGGCTACATTTGGTGTATAAGACACACCTAAATTTTCACCCCCTTTTAGGGGGGGGGAAAGGTGCGTCTTATATACCAAAAATTATGGTAAGTCAGTAGACAATCTCCCCCGAAAATAAGACCTCGTGTTTTTTTGGTGGCAAAACAAATATAAAAGACAGGGTCTTATTTTCAGGAAAACATGGGTAGATAATATTTTGCAGCAAACATTCCACATTCATTTCCTTGAGATGCTTTTTACAGTAACTTGAGTCACTCACCCATTACAGACAAATCTGCATAGTCGATGCGCCTATTCTTACAAATCAAAAAACTCGTATGTGAACCACGCAGCTGATCTTCCCCTGCTGATTTGCATTTGTTTGAGTTGGGATGTTAAGAAAAGGAGGGCAGCAATTACTTATACTTACCTTTGAATTGTTATTATTTTTGTAACCTGGATAACACAAGGAAGATGAAGCAAACTCCTTTCCAGCTGAGATGTCTACTCAGGAACATCAGGGACAACAAGTTCACAAATTGAGTTTGCCTGCTATTCGATGGGTTATATAGAAAAAGCATCCCAGGAAAAAAAAAAGTGAATTTAATTAGCAGCCTTTGCTCTTGAAATAAACAGGAAGGCAAACGGAATGATGGATATGAGAATTTTTTGCTTCAGAAGCTGCGTTTGGAATTGAATTAAAATAGTTGCGTTTTGCATAATTTGACTTGCATCAGGACTCTGTATCACACCAATGTGATAATTAAATTTCAGATGCTATCTAGTGCAGAAGGTATTTGTTTTAAAAAAAAAACATAGTAAGAATGATTCAAGAGGAGCTGTTATGCTTTCTAGGTAAAATTGACAATCCCTTCTGATATGAAGATACTCATAAAGGTGTGCTCCCAACTGCTTTACCAACTTCATTAAATGCAGATACTATTAATTTTGAAACCCCAATTCAATAGTTTTAGGGTTCCTTTACCAGTCTCAGCAGGTAGCAGTTTCTAATCTCTCTGGTCTGGTTTCAAAAAGTAAGCAAGAAAATGGTTCAATCATCATCATCATCATTTAATGATCCCATAATCCCTTGCAGAGTCTGGGCAACTGAATGGAAATGGCTCAATCATCATCATCATTTAACAACCCCATAATCCCCTGCGGGGTGGAATCTGGGCAGCTAGGAGAGTGTTTTAATGGCCGGATGCCCTTCCTGTTGCCAATGCAAAATTTTGTTCAGCAGATATATTCTCAGTGTGCCCAGAGAAAGAAATATCTGCCTCTACCTAGGATTGAACTCACAGCCTCCTGATTGTGAGGCGAGAGCTTCACCTCTAGGCCAGTAGTGGGTTTCTCCCGGTTTGGACCGGTTCTATAGAACCGGTAGTAAAACCAGCGGGAGGCTCAGCCCACTGACCCTGACGTCATCAGAAGAGATCTGTGCATGCGTGCGCTCGCGTCACTCTCTCTCATGCGCAATTCCGTTGCAAACTGGTAGTAAAGGTAAGTAGAACCCACCCATGCTCTAGGCCCGTGATGGCGAACCTATGGCACGGGTGCCACAGGTGGCACGCGGAGTCATATTGGGGGGCACGCGAGTGTTGCCCTAGCTCAGCTCCAGCGCGCATGCGCACCCTGGCCAACTGATTTTCAGGCCTTCCGGTCCCACCAGAAGTCGGGAAACTGGCTGTTTCCGGCCCCTGGAAGGCCTCTGGGGGGATGGGGAAGGCTGTTTTTGCCCTCCCCAGGCTCCTAGAAAGCCTCTGGAGCCTGGGGAGGGGGGGAAAGCGGACCTACTGGGCCCACCGTGCCATCACGTGCCAAAAGCAGGGGGAAGTCTGGGGGGGTCACGTGCGCATGCACGGGAGGGCGGGGCGCATTGATTTATGGATGTGGGCACAGGCACCTGCGACCCCCCCACGCTCCCCCCACTTTTGACACGCGACAACAAAAAGGTTAGCCATCACTGCTCTAGGCCACTGCACCATTCCTAAGAAAACGGTTCAATAAGAACAGTTAATTACCAACTTTAATGTATTTCCATCATGTGTTGGAATACATTACATGACACCTTACTCAAATGTGAGTTTCCTTGTTTTCCCATGAGACAAATTTGTAGATTTGGGAGAGCTCTACATCTAAATTCCAAGAGAAAAGGGAAGAAAACATTTTCGTGAATGCAAGTGCCAAGCCCTGTACCAATAGAAGATAATATTTGTAGCTCAGAGTTGAACTGTGGAGTCCTTGGTGTTCTGTAAGCTTGTTTTTTGTAGTTGTTTTGTCCTTTTGCAGAGGTTTCATTACCCAATTCGATAACATCAGCGATGAACTGATCATGTTTTGTAGTTGGGTAATGAAATGTCTGGAAGAAAACAACCAAGTTCACAAACCACCAAGGATCGCACACCAAACCTCTGCAAAACATCCTGTTGAACAGTACTGCATAAAGCAGACTTGCACTGATGAGGTACGACTAGGACTGCTCAGTTCACTACTTCTTAAGCAATTCTTAGGGTTATCTTTTAAAGTCCACTGGTTCTAGATTTACTGATTTTACTGTAGACTGAAAAGCTAAATCAGCCAATGTATACTTTAGAAGTCAGTGCAGTTCTAAACACTTTCAGTTGTCTAATACTATGAAAATGTACTAGTAATGGAACAATTAAAGTGGACTTAATATTGATGAAAAGGGATAAGTACATATCGATCTATAGAGCCCTATTTTTAATAGAAAAATTAGGCTTCCCGTGGAGCTGATTTATCTCAACCTATCTCAGTAATCATTTATGGCTCTTTCAAGGCCATTTCCATCACCTGCTTGGTCCTGCCCATCCACTTTATCCACCGTCTTCTCCATCTACTTTTCGCAACCTCATTCTTCTACTTTGCCATCTCCTCACATCACATGCCCAATTTCTGCTTGCTGAACATCATATTGAAAGATTAACCAGCCTTTGTTTGGTCCAAGGTAAATTATTTGGA
Source organism: Ptyas mucosa (assembly GCA_012654045.1). Taxonomy (NCBI): domain Eukaryota; kingdom Metazoa; phylum Chordata; class Lepidosauria; order Squamata; family Colubridae; genus Ptyas; species Ptyas mucosa. Next base: position 3,126,221 of record WNWU01000063.1, on the reverse strand, counting down.
TTATTCTGACCTGGCTCGCAAACATGACAAGCCCTTTGTGGTTAACGAAACGTTCCCTTTATTAGGAGCACCACCAACCACTCTCTCACAGCAGGCTACGAAGTCTCTAAGTCCTGTGGAAAGTGACACTTGCTCCCTTTCCCCCTGAACTGACCCAACACACCAGGAGTCTGTCTCTCTCTCTCTCTCTCTTCCCACACTTGCAAAGGAAGTCTTGAAGGTACACTCGCTTTCTTCTAGTGGCAGAGACACACACACTCAGAAGGTGCTACAGATTCCTAGAAGAATTCTGATAATTTCCACACAGGATTCAGAAGTGCAGGCTATCAGTGGCTGACCAGCAGGGAGATGAATAGTTGTCTGCCACACCTATTCATTTCCTCCCCCTGTCTTTTATCTCCAGAGCTAGGGTGGGGCTTCACTAGCAGCAGTGGCTCTTCCGTCCCAAGATCCGGCCCATAGATTTCCACTGCTCTCCTCTTCTCTTCCTTCTGCACATTCATGTGTCAGGACCTAGCTGTTCCTCCTCTTCCTCATTAGTCACCTCCAGACATGGAAGCAGTTGTCTCTCCATCTGAGGACTGATGGATGGCCCAGGCTCTGCCTCTATCTCTGATAGCTCCATTACCTCTTTTCCCTCAGAGCTCTCAGATTGCCTTGAGGCTGGTCTTGACTCCCATGCCGCCTCCTCATCTGATTTGGTTGCTAAAGGGGCTGGCAGTCAACAGGCCACAACATGGATTTTCTTACGATAAATGATCTGATAGTACATTTTGAATAATAGGTGACATTTAGATTAGGAAGACCCAGCCATCAGAGTGCAAACCTTGGCCAATTCTTCCTACAGAAAGCTGAGATGCTATGGTGACCTAGGCTTCCTGAGTCATTAAAACACACAAGTAGTCCCAAAAACCTCTTTTATTGCACAGCTGTGAATTACATTCATTCGCAGCTGAGTCCAAAGTAGTTGCAAAAAAGTCCTTTGTAAGAAGTCCTTCAGGATAATCACCAACCTTTATCTCCCTTGACACTCTGCCAAAGACCTACTTGACAAAGCCACACAGATTCCAGAATCAAACAGAGATGCCGATTGGGAACAGAATTAATAACGTTGCTTTCCTGCAAAGGTCCCACGTACCTTTGCTCCTCTTTTAAGCTTTATGGGAGGGGCCAATCATCTCCAGGCCTTACTCCCAAGTTGTCCCTTTAGTTTTAACTGTTCCGGCCTTCTGGCAGCTCTGCGCATGCGTGCACTAGGAACAGGCTCCTCCTGTTCCTCTGCCTCTCTGCTGTCTGCCTCTGGAGGCTCCGGAGTCTGCACATCAATCCCAGATGGCCCTGGCCCCATCTCTGCCTCTGATGCAGAGCCCTCATCTGGGCCTTCCCCAGACTCCAGGACTGGCCCTTGTTCCTCCCTGTCCAACTCCACTGCTAGCTCTGCAGGCTGCTGTCAGACCACAACAGATGCTGCTTATCACATGTCAGACCCTTTGTTTAGTTTTGCCCCTTTTCTGATCAACAGCTAAGCTCTCCAGGGATTCAGGCATAACACCTGTGATCTAAAGCTATTTTAATGGGGATATCAGTAGGAGAATGAAGGGTCATATCAGTGCATCCCTGTGAAAGAAAACAAAACAAGAGAGGGATAATGAAGGGATAATGAAATGGCCTGCAAATCAGTAAGAGCAGATAAAAGGTAAAAGGAACATGGCTCTTTTGTACATAGTTAAGGTAAACATGAGAATTAAAAACAAATTGGGAGGCTGTGCCCCCTCTGCACTGGCTTTGCATGCTAATTTGTTAACAAAAGAACAGCAGGTTATTTATGCTTTAACACTACCTTTATATGTTTTTTTTTTCCAGTGAAACCGGTCTATCAGGGCCACCTGGTTTACCCGAATATGGGACGGAGCATACAGCTTCCGCTTTCGCCTTTCAGCCCCAATCCAGGAGCCTTCGCGGGCAATCGCTTTTGCAACAAACTGTTTTTTGTGTTGAATTTATATTTTACTGGCAACGAAATTAATCGAGGCTAGTATAGATCTATTTCAAGCTACTTAGCTCTCGTCAGCTAGCCATACCCTTTCAGGGGTCGGCAACCTTAAACACTCAAAGAGCCATTTGGACCCGTTACCCACCAAAAAGAAAACACCGGGAGCCACAAAACCCTTTTGACATCTAAAACGAAGATAACACTGCATATATCGGGTTTTTTTTAAACGTTTATGCTATGTATAAAAAAATGATAGCGTGTTGCATTTATGAAATCAATGAACTGCTACAGAGAAAACAAATTTTTATTTTGTCCATGCAACAAAAACATTTTGAACTCCGGGGGAAAAAAAAGAAAATGGGTCGAAAAGCTCAATAAATCACATGCCGGGCGGGTGTCGCACATTGGTGGTTGTGACTCATATTTTGAGTGACAGGGAGCCACGGTAGAGGTGTGAAAGAGCCACATGTGGCTCCAGAGCCACAGGTTGCAGACCCCTGATCTACCTAATATGCAAGTAGCCCGGGTTCGAATCCCAGAAAGGGTACGGTTAGCTGACGAGAGCTAAGTAGCTTGAAATGGATTTATACTAGTCTCCTTTTATTTCTTTGTCGGTAAAACCTAAATTCAATGCTACATTTGTATATGCAACCATATGTATCTTTTCCCAGAGTTGGCCACAGACTTAAAAGCTCAGTACGGACATTTGTTTCCCTTCATTTGCCATCTAAGATAGGAGCTTTATGTTGGGACTGACTCCATGACACAAATGGTTAGAATAGCTTCTGGCTTAGATATTACATTGTTTGCATTTGAAAAGAGGTTTCTTCCATATTGTCAGTAGCTTTGCTCCCTGAACCCTTGGCAATGTTTTCATGCCGCAGCATGTCAAGCCAATATTCTTTCCAACTGGCCAACATGGAGTTTCTATCTAAAACAAACAAATAAAATTCAATGTAGAGAAAAGTAAAGCATTATACTTAGGCAAGAAAAACCAAAAGTACACATATAGACTGAGTGAAACCAGTCTTAATAGCAGTAACTGTGAGAGGCATCTTGGAGTCTTAGTGGACAACCAATCAAATATGAGCTAACAGCGTGCAGCAGCACCAAAAAAGCCAATGCAATCCTAAACTGCATTAACAGAGGGATACAATCAAGATCAGGTGAGGTACTAATACCACTCTATAAAGCCTTAGTAAGACCACACCTAGAGTACTGCACCCAGTTTTGGTCATCACACTATAAAAAAGATGTTGAAACTCTAGAAAGAGTGCAGAGAAGAGTAACTAAGATGATTAGGGGCAGTGATGAAATTCAATTTTTTTTTACTACTGGTTCTGTGAGCATGGCTTGGTGGGCATGGTGTGGCTTGGTGGACATGGGAGGGGAACGATACTGCAAAATCTCCATTCCCACCCCACTCCAGGGGAAGGATACTGCAAAATCCCCATTCTGTCCCCATTCCTGGGGGAAGGATATTGCAAAATCTCCATTCCCATACCACTCTGGGGCCAGCCAGAGGTGATATTTGCTGGTTCTCCAAACTACTCAAAATTTCCACTACCGGTTCTCCAGAACCTGTCAGAACCTGCTGAATAGCACATCTGATTAGGGGCCTGGAGATTAAAACATACGATGAACAGTTACAGGAACTGGGCATGGCTAGTCTAGTGAAGAGAAGGACCGGGGAGACATGATAGCAGTCTTCCAATATTTGAGGGGCTGCCACAGAGAAGAGGGGCTCAAGCTATTTTCCAAAGCACCTGAAGGCCAGACAAGGAATAATGGATGGAAAATGATCAAGGAGAGATTCAACCTAGAAATAAAGAGAAATTTTCTGACAGTGAGAACACTCAACCAACGAAGTTTGCCTTCAGAAGTTGTGGGAGCTTCATCACTGAAGGCTTTTAAGAAGAGACTGGACTGCCATCTGTCAGAAATTGTATAAGATCTCCTGCTTGAGTAAAAGGTTGAACTAGAAGACCTACAAAGTCCCTTCCAACTCTTTTAATCTGTTAATCTGTTAAAAATTGGTGCTTACTTGGGTTTGCTTTTTTTTTGCCCCCCAAAAAACCCGTTCTGTTTTGAATTTAATGTCATTGTGCAGGGAGCTAGAAAAGTTGTTCCGCAGCTAACTGGAAGCAACATGTGATGAAAGCTTCTGGTATCAAATAAATGATTAGCATCTTCCTCGTGAAATACAGTCAGAAAGAAGATCAAAGTCCTTGCCTTAATATACTTACTGATAAAAGAGCTTACATTCAGCTTTCAAGATTTTCTAACTAACCTAGTTCTCATTACAATAACCTTTTAATAAGAACAGAACAGAATAATAGAGTTGGAAGATACCTTGGAGGTCTTCTAGTCCAACCCCCTGCTTAGGCAGGAGACCCTATACCATTTCAGACAAATGATTATCCAATCTCTTCTTAAAAACTTCCAGTGTTGGAGCATTCACAACTTCTGGAGGCAAATTGTTCCACTGATTAATTGTTCTAACTGCCAGGAAATTTCTTCTTAGTTTTAGGTTGGTTCTCTCTTTGTTTAGTTTCCATTCATTGATTCTTGTCTTGCCTTCAGATGCTTTGGAGAATTGCTTGACACATCTTTGTGGCAGCCCTTTAGATATTGGAACGCTACTATCAGGTGACTCCTAGTCCTTCTTTTCATTAAAGTAGACATACCCAGTTCCAGCAACCATTCTTTGTATGTTTTAGCCTCCAGTCCCTTAATAATCTTTGTTGCTCTTCTCTGCACTCTTTCTAGAGTCTCAACATCTTTTTTACATTGTGGTGAGCAAAACTGGATCAAATATTCTAAGTGTGGTCTTATCATGTCATTATAAAGAGGTATTAATAATTGATGCAGTGGTGGGATTCAAGTAATTTAACAACTGGTTCTCTGCCCTAATTATTTCTTCCAACAACCAGTTCACCAAACTGCTCAGAAAGTTAACAACCGGTTTTCCTGAAGTGGTCAAACTGGCTGAATCCCACAACTGAATTGATGTGATCATGACAGTGAAATATAAGGCATTCATACAATGGGGGGGGGGGGGGAATGCTGGCGAGATGGCATATTGACTGTATCTCAAGAAGAGTGTAAAAACCAGGAAGGGTAATAAGGCAACAATGGGAAACCATGTGTCACCCAGCCATAAGGAAATACAGCAAAACAATCTTCACTTTATTTCCTCTGGAATGGCAGCTTAGATGATAAATTCTACTGTTTATCAATATGTTGTTGCAGATGTCCTAAATATCATGGGGAGCTAAATCTTAGATGGTATAGAATTTATGTGGTAGAGGGATACAGAGATTTACAGCAATACCTGGCAATGTTGGCAATGCAGCCTATCAATTAATATTGTGCCAAAATGCACCTTAAAAAACAACAGAGAGAGAAATGGGGAGGGAGGGAGGGAGAGAGACCAAGCCCTAAGGAATTTGAACTGTTACTTTTAGTTCTACTAACATAAGCAATAGCAGTTAGTAACATTAACTGTTCAGTAGAATTACTTCTACAATTACTACTACTTCCAACGTGCTAGTGCCAGTAACATTGTTAATATCAATAGCTTACTGGCACTATTTTCACTACTAATACTAGTGCTAATACTAGTGTTGAATGCTCCAATGCTGTGTTGTGGCTCCGACCCTCGAGCCCATCTTATCGGAGGAAGAAGGCTCCGAAAGGGAAAGAGAGGAGTTGGCTGGGCCTCCCTCTCCAGGACCCTCCTCTCTGGCAATGCCTCAGGTGTCTCCCAAAGGAGAAGAGATTGGCCAGGAGCCAGGTATCCCCGAGCAGTCACAGTCGGACAGTGACGGAGATAAGTCTTGGCTGGATCCACACCAGCATCGGAGAGACAAGCACACTCAACTGAAAAGGAGGCGTGCCAGAGATTAGGCTGAGTCACTGGACCACACCCCACAGGGTATAAAAGGAAGTGTGGTGGCCAGTCAAGCCTTGTGACGAACAAAGCTGAAAGCTTCCACGCCATTCTGCATTGCCGGACTTTTGCTATAGGCTTTGCTGGAATTACTTTGTGAACTGGACTTGATTACCCTGTAGCTGTTGAAAGTTTACTTTGATGTACGAAGGTGGAAAGAACCTCCCTTCATGAGTAAAAGACTCTTGGCAAGCAGCCACTAGGTTGCTGCCAATTTCTGTTATCAAAAGGGAGTTTCTTGTTGGCTGGTTTGGTTTTTAACTCTTGGATGTCTGTTGGTGTGTGTGTGTGGGATGGGGACAGAACATGCTGGAAGTTTTTAAGAAGATGTTGGATAACCATTTGTCTGAAGTGGTGTAGGGTTTCCTGCCTAAGCAGGGGGTTGGACTAGAAGACCTCCAAGGTCCCTTCCAACTCTGTTACTCTACTCTACTCTACTCTACTCTACTCTACTCTACTCTACTCTTTATAATATATACTGAAATGATCTTTCCTAAAGCAGACCGTCAACAGGAACAGACTTAGAAATGGCTCATAAACTCTTAGCTGAGCGTCAATCAGTTTTTCATCTACAGTTAGAATCATAATAGTATGATTTCCACTAGCAGAGCAAGTTGGAAAAACTGAACAGCTGAATATCTGCTGTTCGCTTTTCTGGTACAACAAAATTGCATTTGTACGTAGATCAAGCTAGTAACAGATGGAGAACAATTGGTGTATATAATTATTCAGGCTGGGCCCTTTTTAAGTAGATAGGTTGGATAGTGCTTCTTTGGCTGAAAAGACAAAGAAAGGAAGCAGCACATGGTGAATCAACCTTTACAAAGTTTCTTTCAAAGAGGTCTTCTTGCAAAAATCTGCAAATTAACTCTATAGATTAACATTTTTCTCCCTGACAAGTTACCACAGAGTGGATGTTGAAGGCCTGACGTTGATCTTGAGCGGTGCTGCACACTTGTGCATTAATCAGCCATGTTGATTTCAGTCTGCTACCTGAGGTGTCCATCTGTTGATGCTTCTTCATTTTGCCAAGCTTCGTGAGAGCTCTGGCCCTCAATGTTTCTTGGTGCCAAAATAGAAAACCCACCATACGGAAGTTAGAGCACATTATAAAATCCTTCAGGGTGAATGAGTAAATTAAAAAGGAGTTTTACTTGAACTGGTCTCACAAGATCGTCTATAATATATTCTATATGATTACAGCTCTAGCGATGATTAAAAACCAAAACGATATTCCCTTCTAGGGATGATACAAGCATTCCTGGAAGCAAATATGAAGTTCTAAAGTAGGGAGATGTAGGAGGGAAGTGTGATTCATTAAGATGTGGCTGTTGTGACCGAGGCCCAAATTCAACTGAATTCGGTGCAATTCAGTCCTCAACAAACTTATTTTATTAAAACAGCTGAGAATTAATTCATTCCCAGCTTAGTCCAAAACAAAATTCTTAATAACCAGTCCCTCAGCCTTATCACCAACCTGCCAAAGGCTTTTCTTGGTAAAACCCCCACAAAGTTCAAGAGCTGACAAGAAGCGCTGGTATCAATGTTGCTTTTCTACAAAGAACCCAACAGCTCGTTGCTGCTCTTTTAAGCCTTATGGGAGTGGCCAATCATCTTCTGGCCTTACTTCCGAGTAGTCCTTTTTGCTTCAGCTGCTCTTGCCTTCTGGCAGCTCTTCACATGCGTGCACTAGGAGCAGGCTCCTCCTGTTTCTCTGCCTCTCTGCTATCCGCCTCTGGAGGCTCCGGAGTCTGCGCATAGCTCCCAGATGGCCCTGGCCCCAACTCTGCCTCTGATGTAGAGCCCTCGTCCGGGCCTTCCCCTGACTCCAGCACTGGCTCATTGTCCTCCCCAACCTCCTCACTGTCCGACTGCCAGGTCCATAGGCTGCTGGCGGACCACAACAGAGGCTGAAGTTATTGTGAAGTTAGCTTAATGTAGAAATAACCGCCTTATCTCTTTGTTTGTGTGAAAACATCCCTCTTACGTTCTACATTAAAGCCCCTTCAAGATGCTGTGAAATATTAGTGCAGTTAAATAATCCAACACATAATTATTTAAAGATGTTAAAGTAATCAGCACAACATAACTACAGAGAGATGTTCAACATCTAAGCAGGAAGAGTGTTTTCAACAAGGAAGGAAATATAGTCTTCATTATTAATAGTAGGAATTTGGGCCTCACAGAGGTTGTGGAAACAAAGGAGCAGGAAGAAATTTCTCAAGAATAATTTCAGAGAGTTGGTGTCCCAGGAAGAGAAGATTTCCTCCGTGGAACCACCAATCATAATACAGAAGACAAGAGGAGCTGAAACAAAGATTCCGAGAAAGGTCTCTTGGATGTTCTTGAAAGCTAGCTAAGGTTGGACCTAGTTAGTGGTCAAATAGAGGACATGGTGGACATCCTAGGGCCGTGATGATGAACCTATGGCACGCGTTCCAGAGGTGGCATGTAGCGCCCTCTTTGATGGTGTGCGAGCCATCACTCCAGTTGTTGTGTCTTCGGCTCCCGAGCCTGGACCTCCAGAGGAGGAATCCTCCGAAAGTGAAGAGGAGGGGGCAAGGGACTCCTCCCCTGGCCCGTCTGGTTTGGCACCACCCCAGGCCCCAGCTGAAAGCCCTGTGGAAGAAAGCTCCTCTGAGTCAGACGATAATGAGGAGAGGGAGTGGATTAATCCCAGGTGGCGACGATCAGAGAGATGGGCTCAGCAAAGGAGTGGGTGGGGCCGAGCATGAGGTGATGAGTCACAAAGCCAACGCCCCACAAGGTATAAAAGGGACTGACCTTACCTTGTTGGCTTTTGTGACGAACAAAGTTTTACCCTGACTGCTTGTGTCCTGAAATACTGCAGCAGCGAAGCGTTTTCTTTGAAGCTCGTATTGGATATAAATACTTGGAGCCTTATCAGGGACTGGCCGTGGCAACTCAAAACAACAGCTGTCGTTATCTCTCCCGGGCTCGCTGCCAGCTCGTTGTTTATGGATGGTAAATAAACAACTTCTGAATACTCCTGTTCGAGTGTGTGTGCTTGTCTGGGCTTCTGAAGCAGGGAGGGGACAGAACACCAGTTCAGCTCTGCTGCGCATGCACGAGCGCCTCCCACTGACTACCTCATCTTCTAGGCCTCTGGTGCGCATGCACAGGGGGAGGGACACATGTGAAGGGATGCATGCATGCACAGTGGGCGGGGCATGTGCAGGGGTCCCATGCATGCATTGCATTTTGGGGATTCGCTTTGAGCACTTGGTCTGGAAAAGGTTAGTCATCACCATCCTAGGGCTTTTGGCTGCCTTGGGAAGGTGGAAGAAACATCTTGGAATTAAGGTGGAAGTAAGAGCAATCCCCCTTTATCACGCTGCTGAGAAAACTGCATAGCTGTGATCATCGGAAGTCAAGTTTAAATATTTTGAAGAGTCACTTCCCTTAATGTACACATTGAAGCTCTTGCTTTGACGGTTTTCAGAATACTGAAAATTGATGTTTAGATCTATTTCACTCCAGCCTTTCTTTCTTTTAAAAAAAAATAAAAATCATATCATACACATAGATCAAGATTCAGTACTTTTATTTGGCACTGTTTTCCGTTAGTTCTTTAGTCAGGCTTATTCAGCGAAACAATCATCTGTTGATTTTGTAAAATTTGGAGTAGAAATTGCTGGGCCATTTACTGCTGGGAACATTATGCTTGGCATCCTCGGTTTCCTTCTAAAGCTAGAATGTTATGAGTTTGCTTATGTTTTCCAAGGCATTATGTATGTATGGGAGACGTGCTTAGTGGATGTTAGGTGCCAGGGCTGTTATATTTCTTATGAAATGTGACCTCACAGGTTAAACTACAATTACTATACAGAGTGGAATTGCTGCAATGGAATATAGGAGAGGCTTTAAGTTTCTCCCTGTCTGCAGGATGCCTGGAGCACAACATTTTATAGTCCTAAGGAGCAGTTGCAAGAGATTCTAAGGATTCCCACCCCCCTGAAGATGCTCGAGGGGAGAGGGGAAGATTTAAGAGAGAGGGGGGGAGAGAGAGAGAGAGAAGGAAAAGGAGAAGGAAAAGGAAAAGGAGGAGGAGGAGGAGGAGGAGGAGAAGGAGAAGGAGAAGGAGAAGAAGAAGAAGAAGAAGAAGAAGAAGAAGAAGAAGAAGAAGAAGAAGAAGAAGAAGAAGAAGAAGAAGAAGAAGAAGAAGA
>WNWU01000063.1:3105732-3116079 GCA_012654045.1 Ptyas mucosa | reverse complement strand
GAAGAAGAAGAAGAAGAAGAAGAAGAAGAAGAAGAAGAAGAAGAAGATTGTAGACAGTGAATGAAAAACATTGAGTAGAGATGACTGTGGAGGATGGAAGCGCTCTCTCTCTCTCTCTCTCTCTCTCTCTCTCTCTCTCTCTCTCTCTCTCTCTCTCTCTCTCTCTCTCTCTCCCATCCAAAAGCATCTTCACAGCCAATGAGAAGTAAATTGAGATCCACAGCTTCATTCCAGTTTAAGATTGTGCAGCCCCAGATAATTCAAAAGAGAGCCCTGAATATTTGCTCATGCAGAATGATGGGCTGTCTGCGCCATTAGATGGATTTCGCTGTCACACTCAAACCTTCACACCTTTCAATAAACTAAATCCATATTGAAATCTGCCTTGCATTCTTACAACAACAAAAGAGTCCCCAGTGTGTGTGTGTGTGTTGGGGGTGGTGGTGGTTTGGAATCTCATTTTTTACCTAACTTTATTTAAGGATGCTTGAGAATTTCTTGGTGAAGTTTCAGAACTTCTTTTATTATTGCACGTGATGAAGGGTACTGTTGCTTCTACTTTCCATGAAACATCCCTCTGCGGGTGGCAGGTACCACATTTATTTATTTATTTATTTATTGGTTCAATTTCTATGCCGCCCTTCTCCAGAGACTCAGGGCGGCTTACAATGCATTAAGCAATAGCCTTCATACTTTTTTGTATATACCTGCTTAGTAGGGCTTTGGGGGCCCCCTAAGCGGTGTTCCTTTTTATACAAAGTCACCTTATTGCTCCCATAATCCGGGTCCTCATTTTACCCACCTCAAAAGGATGGAAGGCTGAGTCAACCTTGAGCCTGGTGAGATTAGAACTTGCAGTAATTGCAGGCAGCTGGTGCTAGTTAACAGCACATTAGTCTGCTGCACCACCAAGGCTCTTGAATTGACATGCTTCCCAGTCTGAGGAACAGCTCATTAGGAAGAGTTTATGGTGATTCTTTTGGGTGAGGTGTAATGAATTTAATTTATTTCTCTATTTGCATGCCCAAATTTCCAAAATCTGAGTGTCTAACAAAAAAATAAAAATAATCATAAAAATTATAATTTCAAAAATGTCCCTCCCCAAACAGGGAAGGTAAGGTACAAATGAAATATCAAAGGTCATGTGTTGGCTAAAGCACCCAACATTTATGGTATAACCTCCTCCCCAGGCCAGATGAAAATATACGGGGACAAAGAGAAGAGATAGATAGATAGAGAAATAGAGAAATAGAGAAATAGATAGATAGATAGATAGATAGATAGATAGATAGATAGATAGATAGATAGATAGATGGATGGATGGATGGATGGACGGATAGATAGATATGAGAGACGATGAGGGATGATAGATGAAAGATCAGTGATGACTAACATTTTCTGGACCGAGTGCCCAAAGCACCCGCAAACCCTCAAAATGCAATGAGCATGCAACCCCCACGCATGCACGCATGGCCTCCCTGCATGCGCCCCACCACCCCTGCACCCGCCCTACTCCCTGCACATGCACACACAGCCCCATGCCCCGCCCCCACACATGCATGGCAGAGACCCAAAAACCAGCTGGCCGGTGGGAGACATGCACATATGCACAACAGAGCTGAATTGGGCGATGGCTTGCATGCCTACAGAGAGGGCACTGCATGCTACCTATGGCACACGTGCCATAGATTCGCCATCACGGTGATAGATTAGATAGATAGATAGATAGATAGATAGATAGATAGATAGATAGATAGTAGATATAGATAGATAGATAGATAGATGGATGGATGGATGGATGGATGGATGGATAGATAGATGATAGATGGATGATGGATGGATGGATGGATGGATGGATGGATGGATAGATAGATGATAGATGGATGATGGATGGATGGATGGATGGATGGATGGATGGATGGATGGAAGATAGCTGATATATATACACACATATATATGTATGCATGTATGTATGTGTATTAAGTGTATTACCGAGACACCTAGTCTACCCCAACATGTGGGAGGGGGCATTCTGCTCCCTTTTGCCTTTCAGCTCCAATCCAGGAGCCCTCAAGCAGTCGCATTCACGACAAACCATTTTATACCAATTATATATTTCGCTGATAAAGGAATAAAGGGAGACTAGTATAGATCTATTTCAAGCTTTTTAGTTCTCATCAGCTAGCCATACCCTTACTTGGATTCGAACTTGAGCTGCCTGCATGTTAGGCAGTTGTATTAACCACTGAGCCACAAGTTCTCCTCCCTTCATCAGCTTGAGCCAGGGGAAAGATTAAGTGTTTTACCGAGACACCTGGTCGACCCCAGCATGTGGGAGGGAGCATACTGCATCCCTTTCGCCTTTCAGCTCCAGTCTAGGAGCCCTGAAGCAGTCACATTCACGACAAACCATTTTATACCAAATTTATATTTCTTTATCAGCGAAATACAGCTACGTCATCAGCCACTCAGAATACAGCAACACTGTCGACCAATCAGAATACACCTTTGCCTCTTTTCATAGAAAAACGTCAGTTACGATCACACAGTTTGCCCATAAGCACCAAACCAAGAACATCAGCCAGAAGATGACGAATGTGTTCCTCAGCCCTGGTTCTGTGAAATCTCATTCACAACTTCTAGGTTTTTTACTGCAACTCTGTGTTGGCCTATGGGAGACTTCTTAGCTTACGTAGGTGGATCCTGGCTAGAAAGAAATTGCATATAAAGCCTACGAAAAAGGAAAAAGAAACATTGTACCTTTTACAGGGAGGATACTTGAAATAGGGTGTGGCTCACTGACGAAGTCTAATAAGACAGAAATGGATCTATCTGAGTCTCTCACAGGCCAACACAGAGTTTTTTTGTTTTTTTTTTTGAATTTTATTTATATGCCGCCCTTCTCCAGAGACTCAGGGCGGCTTACAATGTGTTAAGCAATAGCCTTCATACTTTTGTATATTTTATACAAAGTCAGCTTATTGCCCCCACAAACCGGGTCCTCATTTTACCCACCTTAGAAAGGATGGAAGGATGAGTCAACCTTGAGCCTGGTGAGAATTGAACTCGCAGTAATTGCAGGCAGCTGGATGTTAAATGCTGCCTTAGTAGGAGTTGTAGTAAAAAGCCCAGAAGTTGTGAATGAGATTTCACAGAACCAGGGCTGAGGAACATCTTAGCTTACGTAGGTAGAACCTAGCTAGAAAGAAATTGCATATAAAGCCTACAAAAAAGGAAAAAGATACACATACATACATATACATACATACATACATACATACATACATACATACATACATATATATATATATATATATATATATATATATATATATATCGTACAATGAAATACAGGATATTTGCATTCTAGTATAGCTGTCTTTAAGTGGAAAGAGAATTTCACCTACCTTTCACCTACCCCTTTTGAAAGATATCTCAACAGGAAACTCCTGTTATAAAACTGAATTGAAAGTGGTTAAATGATATCTTTTACAGCTCTGTACTATTGGAATTGGGTTGCAGTAAACAGTTACGGTACACTACATATTATTAATTTAAATCGGCATAAAAAAAAATATCCCTTGAGTTTCTTAAAATCTGGCTCTCTGAGAAAACTATCTCTGAGAAAACTATTGCTCTATTGCTACTCTTTAGCAAAACACCTTTCCTTGAGTTGATTGTGTTTTTGAGATCTTTCCGACAAGGAAAAAGGTCAAGTGTGTAGCATGAAAATGAACATATGATGAACTCTGCTGGATCACATGTCTTCCTTTCAGGTTGATCTGAAAGAAAACAAGTTTACATATACCACGAATAGTCTGGTACTGTCAGTCACAGTGGTGTTTTGTTTGTTTTTTTCAAAGGCCACTGGGCAAAGAAAAAAATCTCCTCTAATTTGAAAACTACAGTTAAACATATTGCACCATGCCTCCAGTTCCAATATGGCAAGAAACAGCCCACTAAAGCTGGAGTCTTAACAGACACACCAGATGGTCAATATTGATATTATGCAATATCCCAAATTGGGTTGGCTTATATGTCACACAGCTCATGTGCTCTGAGTTTTCTTCATCAAACATTGCTTAACTGAGCAACAGACACAGTTAATAACTTAAACAGCACCAGGTAGGTAGGTAATCCTCCAGTTCTTGGATATCCATATCATCTGGTTCCAGAGTCTTCATATATTCATATATTCATGTGTATGTGTGTGTGTGTGTGTGTGCGTGTGTATGTAGGCTCAGTGGCTTAGACACTGAGCTTCTCGATAGAAAGGTCGGCAGTTCAGTGGTTTGAATCCCTAGTGCCGCGTAATGGGGTGAGCTCCTCTTCCTTGTCCCAGCTTCTGCCAACCTAGCAGTTCGAAAGCAGGTAAAAAATGCAAGTAGAAAAATAGGGACCATCTTTGGTGGGAAGGTAACAGCATTCTGTGTGCCTTTGGAGTTGAGTCATGCCAGCCACATGACCGCGGAGATGACTTTGGATAGCGCTGGCTCTTCGGCTTTGTAATGGAGATGAGCACCGTCCCCTAGAATCAGGAACAACTAGCACATATGTGCGAGGGGAACCTTTACCTGTATGTATGTATGTATGTATGTATGTATGTATGTATGTATGTATATTTGTTTAGTAAACATAAAAACTCAATATCTACATGAACAGTGTGTTGTCTGAGTACAGTTAGTTTTGAAAAATAATAATAGTAATAATAACAATGGTATTCATAAACAGCGATGGGTTTCACATATTCTTACCACTAGTTCACCCCGCGCATGCATGCTCACTTCATACATGTGCTTTCCGTGCATGTGTCTTTACGTCGGGGCAGGTGGGTGTGGGCCACTCATGATCTCCGCTACCGGTTTGTATGAACTAGTATGAACCAGCTGAATACTGCCACTGTTCATAACATTGATAATCATATAATAATAAGAGTATTTGCTTATCCATACTAATAGACCTTCATTGTATAGTTAATCATTCTCTTAAATTTTTGAGTTTCTAACTTCTGTTTCTGTCAACTAACCATTGATATAACCAGTTCCATATTAAAAAATAATCTGTTTCTTCCTTCTCCTTTATTTTGAGTATTAATCTATCCATCTCTGCACATTCTAATGTTGGTTCCAGAGTCTTTTGAAGCAGTTCTGAAATGTATTGTGTTCAATGTTATCCATTCGGCTTCTCTCCAATATGGAGTTAGTGAAACATGGCCAAAGCTTGACCAGAACTAGGCTTATGAATGTATCTTCAATGTTTCATGCAATCTTTCACCGGCTCTCAATATAGGATCTCCTGCTTCAGCAGAAGGTTGGACTAGAAGAACTCCAAGGTCCTTGCCAACTCTGTTATTCTGTATTCTGTAATTCATTGTTGATCCCAATTAAAAGCGTTGTGATTAATAAGGCCATTCACAGTCTTGAAGGAACCCAACTTCTAACAGCTTCCAACTGTGTTTTGAAAACCGCTTCAGAAGTTGTGTGTGTCAAGTCATCGCCTCCATTAGGCACAATTTGTGTCCACAGAGGGGTAGTTCTTTCAGGACTATTTAAACTCTGCAACATCGATGGAGAGTACCAACTCTCAACCTATTCCAGTATCATTAAAAAAGAATTCTAGATATTGTGATCAATGAATGCCTTGACTTTTAAATGCATTTAGGAACTTTTGTTCACATTGCTGCTGGTATGGTTTTAGAGTTGCAACTACTTGGTTTCAATGTATCTTTTATTGGATTTGCATGTACGCATGTCCATTGATAAACACATGTATGTATTCATCCTTACATGGTTTGGTTTTATTGTAAACCGCCCCGGGGCAAACCTGGTTTTGAAAAGCAGCCTAAACTAATTTAAAAGACATGTATAAAAAAAAGCTGTCATCCATACATCATCAATCCTCTTTTAAGGTAAGCAACAATGAACAAATTTATTAGTCGCATTTCTATGCCGCCCAACTCCCTAGGGACTTGCATGAAATGTGTGAGAAATATGAAACCAAAGAGAGATGTAAGCAGCATTTAAAATATAAATAAATCAGTAAATGCCCAATTTGTTCATGTAATAGTAAATAAACTGTTAATTTAAAACCTTGTCATATCCTGTTTACTTGCTTTGCCAAGCTTGAGCCAATATATAATAGCTTTCACTAGCTTTCGCTGTATTGAATTAGTAGGATATGTTTAAAGAAATGCTAATTAGTCAAGCTTTTAAGAGGACATCTGAAAGAACATACATGGGACAGCAGGATCTGTGTACAGAGGAAGGTGTTTATGTACATCAATTTTATTAACACACTCCTAAATACCGTCAAGAAAAATGTGGCAACAAAAATAAATAGCCAAACTATTCCACCCACGTGGTCTCATCTTTCTTTTTTATTATTTATACATCAAATTCGTATGTGTTCGATGGATCCATATGTTCAGTCCATAAAACCATCAGATATTTTGTCTGCAGAACAGTGGATGAAGCATAGAGCACAAGCACGGTAAGGAAAAACACATAACCACTGAAATCCGCAGAGGAAAATAACATTTCTACTGTGTAGAGGCTGGACCTCAAACCAGCTAAATATTGGCCCTTTTGCTCAGAAAATGGACATGTTTCTCTTCCACACTGAGAAATAATAAGGTTAACCCAGAAAAGAGTTTTCAGCACAGTCAGTGGTGTCTACAAGCTACCAGCCAGAGTATGTATCTTAAACATAATTTGTACTTGATGCATAAAATATCCCAGTGCCATAATTTTTGGTTCTGTGTTATACCAGCACCTGAATCTGCAGGACGGGAATAAGACATGCATTATAATGGACCACATCTCTTCATCGCTCTAAGAGAAGTTGCAATGTTCTTGATGTTCCTTGCAGGAGTAATCAAGATGCCTCATGCAACTCATAAAGCTTTGAAAACTGAGTAACTACCCTGTTTCCCCCAAAATAAGACATCCCCTGATAATAAGGGGATCCAAGAGCCTTGGATAGTACAGTGGTCTAAAGCACCCTGTTATTAACACCAGCTGCCTGCAATTATTGCAGGTTCGAATCTCACCAAGGCTCAAGGTTGACTCAGCCTTTCATCCTTTCTAAGGTAGGTAAATTGAGGACCCAGTTTGTGGGGGCAATAAGCTGACTTTGTATAAATATACAAAAGTATGAAGGCTATTGCTTAGCGCATTGTAAGCCGCCCTGAGTCTCCGGAGAAGGGCGGCATATAAATCAAATTTATATGATTTCCTTCCTGGAACTGCTCCAAAGCCTTCCTGGAACTGCTGAAAGGACTGTGTTATGGAGCTGTGCTTTCTGCAGGATGTCTGTGGAGATTCTCAGTTATCCAGGTCATGGTTGTCCCAAAGGTGCTTTTTCAAGAGGCAACTGGAATTTCTGGGGTTTTTTTTTTTCTTTGAAGACTTTTTACTTCTCATCCAAGAAACTTCTTCAAAGCTTCTTCAGAGATGAACTGAGAATCCCCATAGACATTTAGCTATGCCTATTGGGATGAACATCCTTCAAATAGTGTGGGAGGATGAACGGATTTCCAGAAAAATTGCAGACTACAGTGTAGGAAGTTAGCACTCACCCCTCTCCTAGAAGAATGAAATATTCTAGGAAATATTAAAAAGGCAGAATATTATATTTCCCTGAATGAGAAATGGAGAAACATGTTTTTTAGGCAGGCAGCAGACTAGAGATGAGTTCCTCCTGGTTTAGCCCGGTTCTCCCGAGCCGGTAGCGGTGATGACACGATGTCACCGAACCGGTTCTGCCATCCCCATGCCACCCCGCACCCCCCCCCCATGGTATTCTTACGTTTTATTTGGCCCCATCCCCAATCTATTGCTGCCTCCTGAGTCCCAGCTGATGGCTAGAGGGGAAAAAAACTGCTTAAACTCTTGCCATGGGGCTTCAAAGGGCCGCCCTACAGCTGATCAGTGTTAAAAGAAAACAAATGTGTAGACCAGTGCCTGCAAAAATACATGAGTAGATCAGTGCCTGCAAAAAATAAATGGGTAGATCAGTACAGCTCTGCAAGCAGTTAAAAGCCTGGTAGACCAGTACCTCTGCTAAATCCTAAATAATTGTCACATGACCATCAAGCCACGCCCACAAAATAAGCCACGCCCACAGAACTGGTAGTAAAAAAAATTGAACCCACCCCTGCAGCAGACTCACTCTTAATAGTCCCCACCCTCCTCAATAGCCCACAGCAGATGTCAGCACTTTAGAGATAAAGAGATAGCTAGGTCTATTCATAAGCAAATACCCTCACCCAAGATGCAACAAAGGTAGGATTAGCCCTCAGCTATAATAAGAATTGCCCAAAACCCTCTTCATTTTTTTAAAAAAATATTTTTATTAAAACAGTTTAAAAAAAACAAAACAAAAAGAAATATTAACACTTTCTTCTTTTCAACAGTTTCACGTCGGTAATCTATACTTATACATTTTCTCTCTCTTATCCTAGTATATCTTTTATACATATATTTCTAATATATCATATATATATATACCACTATAATGTATTTATATTATTCTAATAGTTTTATTTACATTAGACATAAATGTGTACCCAATTTCCTTTCCACAATTTTTGTTTCTTCCCATTTGTTCTTATATTTCTACTCCTAATTCAACCGTTATTTAATCTTGTCGGTTATTGAGCAGAGTACCCTTTGAGTAAACGCATGAAAAGTGACTAGGAGTGGTTGTGAACAATCACAGTTAACATACAAACACACTGAGTTGTGGTAGTCATTTACTTTTAGAAAAAGTAAAGCAAAGTCCGAAAACAATCCAAGTCATACACAGATAAAACGAGAGTTAAAAGATCAATCCAGGGATTTTTCAAGTACAAAGTCTTCTTACCAGTTGTAGTCATACACAATAAAACAGTTCTTCTTGAGTTTCAAAACAGGAACACATTCAATATCAAAACATTCAACAAATAATAGAAAGCAACATGTAGCTATGATCAAACAGTGATCATGCAGAGAGATCAGGTAGAGAGTTACAGCAAATATGCAGGTAAAATGGTGTAGTATCCACACAAGCCATGATTCAGACTTCCCTTAAGTACATTGGCTACAGAGCTTAGCCAATCAGGATACAGGATGATTCAATACAGTCTTAAAGCAATATAATACCTTTCTGACTGCAAACATACATTGTTGGTTTATATATTGCCTGACCAACTAGTTAGACAAATAACCATTTCCTAACAAACAGGAACCATTTGTGCTTCAGTTTGAGTTGCAGACAACCTAGACTCATCCCCAACTGCTTGCACCTGCACTCAACAGTGAAGGAACACAGGGCAGAAAACATCCTACAGAGAAAGCACAGCTCCAACTTCAGAGCTGAAGAAGCCTCTCAGATGAGAAGCGAAATGCCTTCAAAGAAAAAAACACACACCCCCCGAAAGTCCAGTTGCATCTTGAATAAGCACCTTTAGTAATACCGTTGTTAAGTGAATCTGGTTTCCCCGTTGGCTTTGCGTATCAGAGAGCAGCAAAAGCTGATCACATGACACCCCCCCAGGACACCACAACTCACCATAAATATGAATCCATTTCCAAGCATCTGAATTTTGGTCACGTGACCGTGGGGACACTGCAACGGTCGTAAGGGTGAAAAACTTATGACTTATGAAAAAAGTCATAGCTCACTTTTTTCAGTGTCGTCGTAACTTTGAGTGGTCACCAAACAAACTGTTGTACGTCAAGGACTACCTGTGCTGTATCTGTAATAGGAAATCATTCTGAAATCCATTCTGAAATATAACGGAGTCAGCGGTGGGTTGCACATTTTGTTACTACAGGTTCTCCCCATGCGCACTCATGCTTGTTACCCTCGAGCATGTGCCCGGTTCGCACATGTGTTTGCCTTCCACGCCTGCACCCAGCCTTCCGCGCCTGCACCCAGCCTTCCGCGCCTGCACCCAGCCGTCCGTGCCTGCACCCAGCCTTCCGCGCATGCACCCAGCCTTCCGCGCCTGCACCCAGCCTTCCGTGGATGCATCCAGCCTTCCATGCCTGCACCCAGCCTTCCACACACATGCACCCAGCCTTCCGTGCATGCACCCAGCCTTCCACACCTGCACCCAGCCTTCCACGCATGCACCCAGCCTTCCACGCATGCACCCAGCCTTCCGTGCATGCACCCAGCCTTCCACACGTGCACCCAGCCTTCCACACATGCACCCAGCCTTCCGTGCATGCATCCAGCCTTCCACGCCTGCACCCAGCCTTCCACACAAGCACCCAGCCTTCCACACATGCACCCAGCCTTCCGCGCCTGCACCCAGCCTTCCGTGCATGCACCCAGCCTTCCGTGCATGCACCCAGCCTTCCG
>WNWU01000063.1:3078607-3091506 GCA_012654045.1 Ptyas mucosa | reverse complement strand
AGGGAGAGAAGAGAGAGGGAGAGCAGAGAAAGGGAGAGGGAGAGAGAAAGGAAGAGGGAGAGAAAGGGAGAGAAGGGAGAGGAAGAGTGGAAAGAGAAAAAGAAAGAGAGAGGAGAGAGGGAAAAGGAAGGGAAGGGGGAGAGAGAAAGGGGGAGAGGAGAGAGGGGGAGGGGAGCAGAGAGGAAGTGGGAGAGAGAGAGAGGAAGAGGAAGATGGAGAGGGAGAGAAGGAGAGAATGTGTATTTCAAAATAGAGGGAGGAAATGTAAGCCAGGAATCTTGTCCTACTCCTCCGTTTCCAAACGCATTTCATGGTAATAAGTTGCCTGAAGACTTGCAAGTAAGTAGGCCACATACATATGGCAGTATAAATAAGCCGCACACATACCATTTAGACTTATTTGTAAAATCTACAATAAAGGAGTGGGTAGGATTAGTAAACTAATCTCCAGAAATCAAAGGAGCAACAAATTCAGTTATTACTAGAATGAAAACTTTCAGGACTGTAAGCGACCTCTTGTTTACAATTAAAAAAAAATTGGCTAGTTGACCTAGAAGAAGACAATGGAAGATCGTTTCCATACTGTTGTCAAGGGGAAAAAAAAGATTTGTTCCTATAGTCCACTGTTATGAAGATGACTCAGAAAAGATTTTCTCTTTTACAGCTGTGCTACTTTGTTTATTCATTCTTCTTGCTTGTCTTAATTTCTGCTGAAAGACGGGTGAATGAATACAATGAAGAATCGATCTAGCATCACTATCAAAATTCAGATAAATGTGAGCACACATAATATTAGTGAACATGCTTACCTGTTTGGGTAACTCTTAAGGAAATAAGATTCCCCGCCCCCTTTATTTGAATAACATTTATTCAGCAAAATGTGCCTTGGTAGTTTTGTGTAATTATTCTTTTTTGGCATACTGTATATAGGTCAATTTCAAAGCTGCCTTAATTGCGACCATCATGTTTAGGCTGCAAAATTCCAACTGGCCATTAGATGGCAGTAAAAGGAAACATCACCCTGACATCTGCTGCCTTCTAGTGGCTCAATGAACATTTTTCACCTTTTTAGCCCTGATGTGTTAACCCTTCAGTAAATGTGTTTGTGTTAAGATGGGAAGCTGGTAAAATATCTTTTATTTTTCTAATTGCTTACCACTTTTGCTTTAAAATGGAAGCAAATATTACAGAAGAATTTTCAATAGTAACACTCATTCCCTTCCTCCATCTCTTTTCCTTGTATAGTGAATAATATAATGAGTAAAGCATCATTCCTTAAAATAAAATAAATGCTTTCTTATTTTATTGATCCCTAGGAAGCATTGCTCAAGGAAGGCACCCCTCTTCCAAATGATCAATTCTCCCAATCTTTTCCTTTCTCTCTCAATTCTTAGTCTTTCACAAGGAATATATTTGGGTCAAGTTCGATTTTTTTAAAAAAATTTTTGCCATGGTCCTACTGTTAGTACAATGCTTTTGATGCTAGCTAAGAAAGTAGACAATTCTATACCCCTAGACTTTCATCATTGTGAATTGAAAGTTCATAAAAAGTGTAATTCAGAAGTCCGAAAATGTTGATTCCTGTAGAGAGGGAGATATAGAAATAACTGGCCATTGTAGACAAATTGATTGATTGATTGATTATGTACCATTTTGGATTCTTAGCCACCACAAAAGTATATTTTATCTGTGATGATCTGTCTCTAACCTGGTTTTTCAAGTCTTCCAACTGTGTATACTCATCAGCAGTGTGACTGGATCTATACACCTTGCTGTTATTAGTCCTCTTCTTTTTTCTCCTTCCACCTATCCCTACATTAAAGCTTCTCCAGAGAGTTGGTTCTTCTCATAATGTGTGCCTTCTCATAATGTATCAGAGCAAGAAGCAATGGATGGAAACTAATCTTGGCAGCTGCCAAAAAAGTTCTAGGCTGCATAAACAGAGAGGTAGAATCAAGATCACGTGAAGTGTTAATACCACTTTATAATGCCTTGGTAAGGCCACACTTGGAATACTGCATTCAGTTTTGATCGCTATGATGTAAAAAAGATGTTGAGACTCTAGAAAGAGTGCAGAGAAGAGCAACAAAGATGATTAAGGGACTGGAGGCTAAAACAAATAAAGAACGGTTGCAGGAACTGGGTATGTCTAGTTTAATGAAAAGAAAGACTAGGGGAGACATGATAGTGTCAAGTTTCCATGTCGTCTCAAATAAATTGCATTTCCAAACAAATAGTCTTTGATGAAATCTTTCATTTATTGAGCACAACAATCTGTCCCCGACTCCAGTCATAGCCAACACTAATTTCCTGCCCCCAAACCTTCCCTATCCTTTGGCCTCTTCTCTGCGTCTCATTGGCCATCTTCCAAATCACTCTCCCCATATCTACTACTTCAGCTCACAGGAATGTCCCCCCTCCCATCCCATCTCCTAGGGGATATTATCTCCAAGGAAAATAAGTAGGTGAAAAGTCAAGCGTCCTCTCCTCCATCTTATGTCAGCACCGGAGTGAATGCAGCTTGGAGTGCTGACAGATAGCAGTATTCCAATATCTCAGGGATTGCCACAAAGAAGAGGGAATCAAGCTATTCTCCAAAGCACCTGAGGGCAGGACAAGTAGCAATGGGTGGAAACTAATCAAGGAGAGAAGCAACCTAGAACTAAGGAGAAATTTCCTGACGGTGAGAACAATTAATCAGTGGAACGACTTGCTTCCAGGAGTTGTGACTACTCCAACACTGGAAGTTTTTAAGAAGAAGTTGAATAACAATTTGTCTGAAGTGGTGTAGGGTTTCCTGCCTAAGCAGGGGGTTGGACTAGAAGACCTCCAAGGTCCTTTCCAACTCTGTTATTCTATTCTATTCTATTCTATTCTATTCTATTCTATTCTATTCTATTCTATTCTATTCTATTCTATTCTATTCTATTCTACTCTACTCTACTCTACTCTACTCTACTCTACTCTACTCTACTCTACTCTACTCTATTCTATTCTATTCTATTCTATTCTATTCTATTCTATTCTAATCAAGGAAAGAAGCAACCTAGAACTAAGGAGAAACTTCCTAACAGTGAGAACAATTAACCAGTGGAAAAGTGGAAGTTGTTGGGTGCTCCATCACTGGAGATTAAACAGCCATTGGTCCAGAATGATATAAAGTCTGCTGTTTGAGCAGGAGGTTGGACTAGAATGCCTCCAAGGTCACTTCCAGCTCTGTTATTCTGTTGTGTCTGAAATAGGACAATTTGAGTCTAGTTATTTGTGTCTCAAGGAAAAAAAAATAACATGATTTGTTTGATTTATTTGATGATCCAGACAAATAGATACCTACTAATGTAATTATTTATAACTCTAAATAATGCTCCAGAAGATATGTCATACAGTGATGTTTCTGTGACATTGGCTAGGAATTCCACCAGCATTTAAAAGGTTGAATCTTCCCCACTTGTCCCTTTGGAAAAGCATGTCTTCTAGATAAATTCAGTCTAGTGCCAAACTCTATCAAGGTGCAGTTAATTTGAAATTACTTAACAAACTTTTAATCTAGCTATCAAGGATGGAAATCACACATAGCCTCATTTACCTGAATAATAAAACCTTTCTGGAAAGGTCAGGCCATGGCATCTAATTTGAGGTGATCTCGGTATTCTAATTATATCAGTCAAACTGAAGCAACAGAAAATGTAGCATATTTGTTCAACATGTAGATGCAGGTTTTCATTAAAGTATTATTAAACAAAATGATCATTTGCCTATTGATAGGGAAAACATTTGACAATCTCTCTGAAAAGATCTGCTGGGTGAAGTTAAGCGATATTATACTAATTGTCAATTAGTGTTAGAGTTGTTGAAATTATAAAGTGAACTATATGCTAAAGTCATCCTGGATGACTATGAATATTACTTTTTTGGTACAAGAAACCAAATGGGTGGGAAACAGTGCTAAATATCCTGTTCCAAGCCTTTGAAATCAAATAAAATAGTTTTGATGTAAAAAAAAAAAAAGATGTGGAGACTCTAGAAAGAGTGCAGAGAAGAGTAACAAAGATGATGAGGGGACTGGAGGCTAAAACATAAGAAGAATGGTTGCAGGAACTGGGTATGTCTAGTTTAATGAAGAGAAGGACTAGGGGAGACATGATAGCAGTCTTCCAATATCTCAGGGGCTGCCACAAAGAAGAAGGGAGTGAACTTATCTTCCAGAGCACCTGATGTCAGGACAAGAAGTAATGAACGAAAACCAATCAAGGAGAGAAACAACCTAGAACTAAGGAGAAATTTCCTAATAGTTATAACAATTAACCAGTGGAACAGCTTGCTTTCAGAAGCTGTGAGTTCTCCAACACTGGAGGTTTTTAAGAAAAGATTAAACAGCTACTTCTCTGAAAGGGTCCAGGGTTTCCTGCTTGAGCAGAGGATTAGACTAGAAGACCTCCAAGCTCCCTTCCAACTCTATTATTCTGTGATCCCAGTCATTATGAGATTATTGGGGAAATGACCCAAATGACCCAAATGATAAATAAATCTGACGTTTAACATAAAAATCCGCCTCAAGCTGGATGCGGAAAATTATATATATATAATTGATGGATTTTCCTCTTGCATAACGGGTCTACAAATAGTTATAAACTTTCCCATCCTTATTTAATAAAAATACTATATTAAATAAACAAATATTATAGATGGGAAAATCTTTAGTTAACAATCAAACCTACCCAACATCTAATCGCAATATGTACGTTAAAAATAGAAAAGGAAAAACAGTCAACAGGTTAGTCCAAACATTACACGAATCTTCAAATCCCTTTGTTAACCATCGGTTATTGTATTTAACATGTAGAAAGTCCATAAATGGCTTCCAGTCATTTATAAAGTTGTCCAGTCCGTTGTCTCTAATCAAGGCAGTTAATTTTGCCATCTCTGAGAATATAGTCAGGTCATCTCAATAGTCTTGTTTTACATCTTTAACTTTGGAGCCTGGTGGCTCATATGGTTAAGACGCTGGCTTGACAAGTAGCAAACTCATGTTCGAAACCCAAGTGCTGCCATAAGGCGGGGTGAGCTCCCATCCTTCACTTCAGCTCCTGCTGGGAATATGAAAGGACCCCCGCCCCCAATTGGGTATCCCCCCAGACAACAGTGATGTCACCGCAGTGCTGAAATCCTCCGTGGTTTGCCACTGGTTTGCTGCCCGTGCGTGCACAGTGCATGCCAAATGCATGCTGCATGTGCGTGCATACACAGTGTGCACCAAACATATGCTTCACATGGAAAAAGGGAGCTTAAGAAAGTAAGTAGAACAGTGAGGGGAGGGAAGCTGTGCCGTGTGATTTAGATTCACTAGAAAGCAGAATTTCCTGCTTTCTAGTGAATATAAATCGCGCGGCACAGCTGATCGTCAGAAATACCATTTCACCCAAACCAGTAGCTTTTATTACTACTGCTTCTCCTGAACCAGTGCGAACCAGTAGCATTTCACCCCTGTGTCACCAGCTCATCCTCTCCATCTGGAAGTGCCTTAGGGCTTCTGATATGAGTGCAATCTAAGAAAATGAATGCAGGATCAAGAATCTTTCACATACCTTATGTAGCAGAAACATGTGCAAAACAACCAAACAAACAACATTCTTTCCAATCTACATGCTATTCTTGAGCATGCCTTGTTTCATTTGGTTGTTATTTGGCTTCCCGAAAACCTCTTTGTTAAGACAAATCTAAGCTTGTATGAACCACACCAGCCTTTCTGCCTCTCTCATGCAAAACACGCCTAATTTCTCTAATAATAAAAGCTTGGGAAATCTAATCAATTTTTCTCCCTGTATATTAAAGATATGTTGAGGACTGGAGTGATTTTTCCTGAGCAATCAACTAAAGGTTTAAGACTCTTTAATTAAAGTTTATATATCGAGGCTACACAACTGGAAAAATGCTGTAGAGAGAAACGGTACCTAACAAAATGTCACTGTGCAGGCATCACAAAATGAAATGCTAAGAGAACAACAAATGTTAAAATTATTGCTTAGGTGCCATGCAACCCACAGTAAATTAGTTGTTAAATCACATGGACAGCTCCTGAAAGAAAGCTGAAAGAACAGCCGTGTTCCTCGGTGTCCCTGACACTTTGCAAGGTTAGCTGTGCCCCATCCATTCAGTCTCTTCCCACCTCCAGAAAGACTGCGCTGAAATCATTTAAATAAATTAAGACAAAGTTGGACATATTAAAGCGATTTCAGTAGCATTCAACATATAAATGCCAATTAAAGCATGCTAATCAAGCAATTATCTGCTGGGTGGGTAATGAATTCAGAGAAGCTGTATCCAAATTTCAATATTGATTAGAGAACACTGCATATTCGGTGGGAAAGTACGATTGCTTCACTGAAGCAAGGTGTCTCCTTTATTTTGGCTAACCGTTTCATCACAGTAAAATGCATTTTTTCCCCCAGTGATTCCATGTTTCACTTCATAAAATATGTGCCTAAAGCACTTCCTTTTCTGGAACCAGAAGGATGTAACTGCTTGGCAAAAGTTTTGCATTTGTTTGATCCCTGAAGATCATGTAAGATGTATGGCTCTCTACTTTTGACGGAGAAGCTCTGAACTTCATGAACTTCTTGTTTTTATCTGGGGAAGCCAGTATGGTTAATTGCTACTTATCAACTCCTAATGTAGTTGAGAGAGACATGGTGGCTCAGTGGCTAAGACGCTGAGTTTGTCGATCAGAAGGTCGGCAGTTCAGCAGTTTGAATCCCTAGCATCACGTAAAAGGGTGAGCTCCTGTTACTTGTCCCAGCTTCTGTCAACCTAGCAGTTCGAAAGCACGTAAAAATGCAAGTAGAAAAATAGGGACCACTTTGGTGGGAAGGTAAAAATGCTCCATGCACCTTCGGTGTTGAGTCATGCTGGCCACATCACCATGGAGAACGTCTTTGGACAGTGCTGGCTTCTCGTCTTAGAAACAGAGATGAGCACCGCCCCCTAGAGCCAGAAACGACTAGCACGCATTTGCGGGGGAACCTTTACCTTTATCTTTAATGTAGTTGTCTTCAAGGCTAATGGTATTGAACAGTACATAAGGCATGGTCCTGAAGGACAGGAGGAAGAACGTCTACCAAACCAATGGTGAGATAAGAAGAACTGAGACCCAGGTCGAGAAGGTAACTTGAGAAAATGTCTCAATTAAGCCCCTCCTTAATTCTCGTGTGTCAAATGCAAGCAAGCAGATCCACACCTGAAGGATTCAAGCTGACTACTTTACTTTAACATAATACAAGAATCTCTCTGTCTGCTTATGTTGTAGCCTGCCAGTAGCCAGCGGATCTGGCAGCAGATTCGGACAGTGCGGAGGTTGGGGAGGAACATGGGCCAGTCCTGGAGTCTGGGGAAGGCTCTGATGAGGGCTTTGCATCAGAGACAGAGAGGGGGCCAGGGCTGTATGACAGTTATCAGCTGCCTTTGGAGTCAGACATCAGTGAGGCAGATGAACAGCTGGAGCCTGTTCCCAGTGTGCGCATGCACAGAGTTGCCAGAGGAAGGGAACAGCTAAAGAACAAGGGTCGCCTTGGGAGTAAGGCCACAGGTGGACGATGAATGGTCCCTCCCAGAGGGAATAAGAGAGGAGTGAAAGGGGAATAGAGTTTGTAGGAGACAATTAGTTTGCTTAATTGGTTTGTGACTCCTTGCCAAGTTTTGAAGATATCGGCCTGGCAGCTCTCCAAGCCAGATAAGGTGTGAGTCTATAAATTCTCCCTTGAAAGACTTTGCTGAATGTGAATGAGAAGAATTCACAGTAACTTAATAAAAAGGAGTTTTTGTTGGGATAAGGAGTCTGCTTCATGCTCTTGGGAAGCCTAGGTCAGAACAGCTTACTCTCTCTTGGGAACAAACAGATAAGACTCCATGGATTTTGAGGGGTGGGGCCTAGGTGAGCCCTAGGTCTCTGTAGATGTATGATGACTCAAGACTAATTTCCCAATTGATCCCTACTCCTTATCTGAGTAACAGTTTCCCAGCACATGAAATAAAGTGAGGGAAGTGTAGGCACATTCAGATGTGAAAGATTCTGTTACTAGAGCTGTTCAATAATATTAGTCTTTCCTTCTATGGCAGTGGTTTCTTAGTCTTGGTGAAGAAAGTCCTAGTAGAACTTCCTTCATACCACCTGTTCAACAATGCAAGAGATCTTGAGAGTTTGATCTTCTGCTGTATTCATTCTTTATGTTGATTATTCAAATCTGTCGTTGTGTTAAGTCACACTATGTATATCTTCACTGGAGGGAAAAAAATCAAGATTTAGAGCTAAATTAAATTGTATCTATTGCAGCTATTCCTTCCATAAACACTGCCTATCTTTGAATTCATTTTCATTTTCCTTATTAGTAAGTGTCAGGGTTCCGATGGATGCCCTAACTAAATCATGAGCCTCGAGCCAAGCTTCAAAAGAAATCCAGTTATTTATTAGGAGCTTCATGTTGGCATGTTCCAAGTGAAGCCAACTCTGATCCCATGTAATTTACCCCCCAATCATGACCTTGTTTTCCCCTCCCCCCAGGGTGTGTCATCAATCACATTCACCAATGGAGCAATTTCACAGGTTGTAGAGATCATTCCCCTCTAGCCGCTGTGGGTAACCCTCAGAAACAACCTTGAGAGAGATATGTCTGGAATGTGTTTATCTATTTGGCTGCCGTGCTGCTTCATTGGTTTCCCATCCCCCTTGCCTATGGCAACTCAAAAGTAGGCCAGGGATGCTTTGTGAGTTGACATAAGAACATTTTAAAATTTATACTAACTGCTTTTCTTTTGCTCAGTTATGCAATGGAAATCCCTTTTTAATCAGCTTCTTTGATTTTTATTCATAAAATAATTCCCAATATGTATTACGATTGATCACATTAGTGTCTTACCAAAATCACTACAACTCTCATAGGTAATAGTATCATAAATGTATCTACTTTTTATTATTTTTGTCCTTGTCAGTTAAAATAGAGATACATTCCTAAGAGATATAATTTTACATTTTTAGATATACTCATGGCTGTTTTCCTTATTTCTAAATTCCTGGTCCTCAATGAGAAATGAATGACAAATGAGTAGTCAGACAAGGAGATCTGAACTTATTGGTAGCCTCACTGAACTTATTGGCAGCCGCAATGAACAATGTTATACATTCAATTTCATATCTACTAAGATTGGTGGCTCAGTGGCTAAGACCCTGAGCTTGTCGATTGAAAGGTTGGCAGTTCAGCAGTTCGAATCCCTAGTGCTGCGTAATGGGGTGAGCTCCCATTACTTGTCCCAGCTTCTGCCAACCTAGCAGTTCGAAAGCACGTAAAAAATGCAAGTAGAAAAATAGGGACCACCTTTGGTGGAAAGGTAACAGTGTTCTGTGCACCTTTGGCATTTAGTCAGGCCGGCCACATGACCATGGAGTTGTCTTTGGACAGTGCTGGCTCTTTAGCTTTGAAACGGAGATGAGCACCGTCTCCTAGAGTTGGGAATGACTAGCACATATGTGCAAGGGGAATCTTTACCTTTACCTTTATTTCTGTACAAGATTGTTGGCCGAACAGCTACAAAAACAGCCAGGGAAATTATTGAAACCTGGGAAACGGGCTCCTTGTCAATCAACAGGAGTGCTGATTTACTACCAGCTTATCAGGTGCTTAGGAGCCAAGGACTTGGCAGCGCAAGGAAACAACAGCCAATTGCTGGCCATCAACACACCAATCAACCAATAGAAAGGCACCACGTAAATACAACTCATAGAATAGCCCAAAACACATATACCAGTAAAGAGAAGTTCCCTGAGGATGGGCTCCAGCACAAGGACAGAGGTTCAGAAGAGAAAACCTCTCATTGCAGTGACCGACTAAAATTGGATCTTGCAGGACTGAATGAAATCAGACAAAACACAAATTCTCATATTTTAGCCCAAGCTCTAATAATCCTGTCCCTTAAAATGCACAAATTATCTGCCTAGACTAAAGGAATTTGCAAGCATCCAACCAGAAAAGATCATGTTGCTAAAATATTTCTGTCCTCAGATTATAGTCTACAGTATCTTTATTTTTGAGAGGAACCAGGGGTGAAATTCAGCATGTTCTGACAGGTTCTGGAGAACCGGTAGCGGAAATTTTGAGCAGTTCAGAGAACCGGCAAATACCACCTTTGGCTGGCCCCAGAGTGGGGTGGGAATGGAGATTTTGCAATATCCTGGAATGGGGATTTTGCAGTATTCTTCCCCTGGAGTGCGGTAGGAATGGAGATTTTGCAGTATCCTTCCTCTAGAATGGGGTGGGAATGGAGATTTTGCAGTATCCTTCCCCTGCCATGCCCTCCAAGCCACACCCACAGAACCAGTAGTAAAAAAAAATAGAATTTTACCACCGGGAGGAACATACCAGCTTATTACTACTGCACTGTGTTGACTGATGCTAGATAATGAATAATAAGAAAATGGAAGTATTATAATCAACATCTTTTTAAGATGGTTTTTTAAACAGATCATTTCAATTTTAAAGTAAAACAACCGTGGCATTCATGAAAGTGGAGTATTAATTAAATCAAATCAGACAATTTCCATATCAGTATTGAATCAGTATAAAATATTAGTACATCACTGCTCTTTTAGCTTTTTGTGCACTGAAATCAGGTAATTGACACTGTAATACCATTTTCAATAGGAGCATTATGTTTAAAAATGTATTTCGTAAGTATAAAGGACCCATTAATCTGAGTCACCGAGGATGAAAGGTAATGTGCATTGTTACAGTGCACATTTTTTTTAAAAAAAGAGCTATTAGAAATAAATGAGAGATCTTTTGAGGAAAGTTTGTATTATCATATGTATTAGACTGCATAACTAAAAGAATAACATGGAGCCATAAATTTGAAAAAATATGCAATAAAACGTAAGTCGTATTCCTGCCCCCCCCCCCCCCCCCAAATAGAACACTAATCCTTACTTTTAAATTCATGTCTTTCTTTTACTTTGAGACTCACCTAATTCAGTACAAGAGTGCAGGATTCCCAATGAGGAAAATAAAACAAGGATTGGGGAGTTGTAAAATAGGGTCCAAATAACATTTGTCCTATGATTGTCTAACCAACTCCATGTAATCCTTGACGTACGACCAGAATTGAGTCCAAAATTTCTGTCGCTAGGTGAGATATTATTTAAGTGAATTTTAACCCATTTTGTGACCTCTCTTGCCACAGCTGTTCAGTGAATCGCCACACTTGTTAAGTTAGTACAGGGTTCTGCAAGCTGCGGGCTCTAGAGCTGCATGTGGCTCTTTCATTCCTCTGCTGTGGCTCCCTGTCACTCAAAATATGCGTCAAAACCGCCAATGTGTGACACCCACCGGCACATGATTTATTGAGCTTTTTGACCCATCTTTTTTTTCAGAATTCAAAATGTTTTGTTGCGGAAATTTAAAAAAAAAATGTTTTCTCTGTAGCAGTTCGTTGATTTCATAAATGCAACACGTTATAGTTTTTTTTTATATATACATAGCATAAGGGTAAAAAACAATATATGCAGTGTTATCTTCATTTTAGATGTCAAAAGGATTTTGTGGCTCCCGGTGTTTTCTTTTCTGTGGGAAATGGGTCCAAGTGGCTCTTTGAGTGTTTAAGGTTGCAGACCAGTGGTGGTTTGGTCCCGGTTTGCACCGGTTCGCAAGAACCGGTAGTAAAAATTTGTAGTAGTTCCAAGAACTGGTAATAACATTGGCTGGCCATGCCCCCGAACCGGTCCCTGGCTGGGTCACCACTCGCCTACCTCATCAGAGACTTTTTTTTAAAAAACTTTTAAAAGCATTTTTTCTACAACCTCTTCAGCCGAAAAAATGCTTTTAAAAGTTAAAAAAAAAAGCCTCTGATGATCCCGCAGCTCAGCTGGGAACGTCAGAGGCTTTTCAAAGCATTTTTTCTACAACAACTTCAGCCGAAGAGGTGGTTTAAAAAAAATGCTTTGAAAAGCCTCTGACGATCCCAGCTGAGTTGCCTGATCGTCAGAGGCTTTTCAAAGCATTGTTTTCTGCAACCTCTTACGGTTGTCGAAAAAATGCTTTTAAAAGTTAAAAAAAAAAAAAGTTGGCCACGCCCACCCAGTCACATTACCCCCACCAAGCCACGCGTACAAAATAAGCCACACCCATAGAACCAGTAGTAAAAAAATTTAGAACCCACCTCTGTTGCAGACCCCTGAGTTAGTAACACTCAGTAGTTGAATCTGGCTTCCCCACTGACTTTGCTGTCAGATGGTTGCAAAAGGGGAATGGCATGACCCCGGGACACTGCAACAGTCATAAGTACATGTCAGTTGCCAAGCATCTGAATTTTGCATGCCATAAGGATTGTAACCGTGAAAAATGGTCAGAAGTTACTTTTTTCAGTACTGTACTAACTTTGAAAAGTCACTAAACGAACTGTTGTAAGGTAAGGGCTGCCTATACTGCTAAGAGTATTAATGTTATTGAAATTCTTTCCAATAAGCAAAAAGATGAACCCTGAAATACAAAGCAATCAAGTTAAGAGTATACTGAACATCTAGAGAAATTCTGTTCATACAGACTGTCTTCCTGAAGGAAATAGGATGGAAAGGCAGTGCAGATAAAAATTAAGGCAAGAAACTTTTAAAAACCTCCATCAATTCTTTAGATTTTCACAGATTTTTCAGTGAATATCCAAACTCTCAATGACTCACACCAAACTAACTTCCTCCCTCCCTCCTTCCCTTCTTCCTTCCTTTCCCTTCCCTCTCTTCCTTCCTTCCTCCCTTCCTTCCTCTGTTCCTTTCCCTCTCTCCCTTCCTTCTCTCTCTCCCTTCCTTCCTTCCTTCCTTCCTTCCTTCCTTCCTTCCTTCCTTCCTTCCTTCCTTCCTTCCTTCC
>WNWU01000063.1:3055890-3074341 GCA_012654045.1 Ptyas mucosa | reverse complement strand
ATAGACATAGACATAGACATAGACATAGACATAGACATAGACATAGACATAGACATAGACATAGACACAGGCACAGGCACAGGCACAGGCACAGACACAGACATAGACAGACACACACACACACACTAGAAATCTGGAACAATAGAGATCCGATACTGCAGAAGAGAGCCTAAGTTGTACCTGGCAACTTTCTGAGTTTAAATAAGTAGGACAGCAATCCATGACATTTTCTGCCGTATTTATCATCACCGTCTTGACATCCTAGGTAAAAGGATCTTCTTGACCCACCATAGTGGAGAATCATTGTAATTTAAACTATATTTCAAAAGCTTACTCTGTGAACCATAGGTTATTTCAAGATTTAAGAATAATATTTTCCACCGAGTTCTATTTTGATGTGGCATTTTGCATATGAATCTTGGCACCTGCTGAAGCCTGAATTCAAGAGAAAATTGGAACATAAATCTTTATTCCCTTTTTTCCAGTAACAGTGAACTTCTTTTGACTTTAGCATCTGGATTCCTTTTCGTTGCAATTTCGATGAACTTATTCTGGGTCTGAGTTGTATGTAAATAGCTCTAACTAGGCAGGCTCCAGCTAGATATCTTCCTATTTATTTATTGTGCCTCCGTTTGTAACTCATTTAGGACTGCCACTGCATTGGATCTGAAACTGCTGTCTAACAAGAAAGAATAATTATGCAAATGAAAAAATAGTTCTTTCAGCACTTGAGAAAACAGCCACACATATAATTGTTTAAAGTAAGCACAAAGGATCAGCTAATTCTAGAATAGTTTAGCATCTGCTAACAAATTTAGGCTGGGAAAGCTGTATTTATTGTAGATCTGTAAATACTCTGGAACTTGGCAGATGGTACTTTTATGGCAGAGAACAGGGAGAGGAAGAAAGTCGGAGAGGAGGAAAGGGAATGAGACTCATTTCGATGGGCGAAACCATTGTTTTACAACTGGTAACGAAGATGTTACAACATTCGGTGATTTCACTCGTTTAATTCTTTCCGTGCCTATTACTTTTGCAAATCTGACTCAAATTGGTAGCATATGAATGACGATCTGCTCAGGATATGGGCAATTCAGTGACTGCCTTGCTAGATTTTAATAACAGGATATAACAGAGTTGGAAAGAACATTGGAGGCCTTCTCGTCCAACCCCCTGCTCAAGCAGGAGATATTATACCCGTGATGGCGAACCTACGGCATGTGTGCCACAGGTGGCATGCAGAGCCATATCTGTGGGCATGCAAGCATTGCCCTAGCTCAGCTCCAGCGTGCATTCACTCGCCGGCCAGCTGATTTTTGGGTCTTCTGGGCCCACTGGAAGTCAGGAAACAGGATGTTTCTGGCCTTCAGAGGGCCTCTGGGAGGGGTGGAGAAGGCCATTTTCGCCCTCCCCAGGCTCCTAGAAAGCATCTGGAACTTGGAGAGGGCAAAAAACGGGCTTCCAGTCCCACTGGAAGTCAGGAAACGGGCCGTTTCTGGCCTCCGGACTGCCTCCAGGGAGGGGGAAGGCTGTTTTCACTGTCCCCAGGCCCCTAGAAAGACACTGGAGCCTGGGGAGGGCGAAAAATGGGCCTACCAGGCCCACCATGCCATCACGTGTGAAAAGTGAGGGGAGCACAGGGGAGGGGGTTGTATGCGCATGCGCAGGGGGGCAGGGGGCAGGGCGGGCATTGAATTATGAAAAAAGCCCCATTTTTGGCACACAATGGCAAAAAGGTTAGCCATCACTGTACGATACCATTTCAAGCAAATGGCTGTCCAATCTCTTTTTTAAAAAAATCTCCAGTGATGATACACCCACAACCTCTGAAGGCAAGCCGTTCCTCTGGTTTATTTTTCTCACTGCCAGAGAAATTTCTCCTTAGTTTTAGGTTGCTTCTCACCTTGGTTAGTTTCTTGGTTGAGGTTGGATTGGAGGGTCACCCATTAAGGAGCAATATGCTCCCATCCTAGGAAGGAACAAAACCTTAGAGAAATGTGACTGTGCAATGTGTCAGTTTGAAATGGAGGAAATGTGACAGCATGTACTTGGGAATTAGATAGGATGTTACAAGGTGGGTAAAAAATAGCAGAAACTGCAAGTAGAGATGAAGGACATGTAGAGCTTAAACAAGATATAATTCAATAAGGGCAAAATGACACATACCCTTGGCAAGGTGCAACACTATAAACCAGTGTTGGCGAACCTTTTCGGCACCAAGTGCCGAAACGGGAGCATGCGCACGCGAAGGAGTGCCAGAAACTGGAAGAGCAGTTCCCCATCACGCATGTGCACGCTGGTCACCTGGTCTTCCAGTTTCTGGGACGCATGCACACACAAAGATCAGCTGGCCGGCATGCATGCATGCGGCAGAAACCAGAAGCTCAGCTTCCCGGCATGCGCATGTGCTGTAGGGAGCTGCTGTTCTGGTTTCCGGTGCTCCCATGTATTCAAAGACCAGCTGTCCAGCACCCATGTGCACACCAGAACATGAATTTGGATAGTGGTTGTGGCAATACCTGAAGACAGCAATATGGAACATAAAGAACTTAGAAAAAACCCACAAAATAAAAAGTCCTGCAAATAGAAGTAAAATGATTGTGGCAAAAGAAAGCAAAGATGTTATCAATATTGATAGATATTGGGTGCAATTCCAAAATATCCAGAGTATCATTGAACACCGTCAATCAATTGCAAAAGGCAGCTTTACTTGCAACAGCTTACATCCTGGAACAATGCCATACCATCAAGCAACAACATTTGCCTATTCCCGGTCCTTTGGAAGGACTTGATAGATGGATAAAAATGCCAAATCCAGTTTAAACACCTGACTGATTATGAAACAAACCATAATTAAAAAAAGATTACACTACCCCAGTCCCAGTCTACATGTTTAATCACTACCCAATAACAGAAATTGAGATAAGCTTTACAGAATGAATACATACTGAATACAATAGAACATCTTACAATAATACGGAAGAAAGATATTTAATGGAGAGTCACGGACAGAGAAAACAGATATAAAACCGTGTTTCCCCAAGAATAAGACCCTGTGTTATATTTTTTTGAACCCCGAAAGAAGCACTTGGCCTTATTTTTGGGGACGTCTTATTATTTTGGGGCACGTGGAGGAAACCAGAGGAAATGGAAGGGACTGGCTGGACATGCGTTTAAATATTTTTGGGGAGGGCTTATTTTCAGAGGGGGGCTTATATTAGCGCATGCGCTCAAAAGCCCAATTGGACTTATTGTCAGAGGATGTCTTATTTTCGGGGTAACAGGATACAATCATAAGATTATAAGATAATGTCTAGAGCTGTAGTGGCGCAGTGGTTAGAATACAATATTGAAGGATAATTCTGCCGACTGCCAGCAGTTCGATTCTCACTGGCTCAAGGTTTGATTCAGCCTTCCATCCTTCCGAGGTCAGCAAAATGAGGATCCAGATTGTTAAGGGCAATATGCTGACTTTGTAAACTGCTTAGAGAGGGATGTAAAGCACTATGAAGTGATATATATGTCCAAGTGTTAGTGCTACAAGAAGTATTTTTTTTCATCCATGCAATATTATTATTAGGGAACATGCATCTCCATGTCCCAACTATGCAGTCAAAAGTAAAGCAAATATGATTTTTCCCCGCTACCTCTAAACACATTCCTCTACCACCATTTCTTTTCCCTTGCTTCCATATTTAATTTGTGCTCAATCTGCTTAGGTGCAAATTACATCCTTTGCTGCACATATACTGTAAAATATGCTTCATAACAAGTACAAGTTGATATATGTTTTAATGTTGCAATCTGAATATTGTCTATATCCCCAATACATATTGAGGAATTACCGATGCTACTTGGAAGCTCTAAAGTAGTCTAAAGAAAGCTCGCTTATAATTATTCAAAAGTTCATTAAAGTGTTCCTTAAACAACACATACGGGGGGAAAAAGCACTTATTCTCAGCATTTAGGAAACTTTTAATTGGTGTAAATGCTGATAGAGCACCCAAGATTTTTTTTTTATGAAAAAGAATACACCAATAATGAAAACATTCATTATTTAACTGTAACATTTATTGTTACCTCTTTTTTTTTTCCCCCTTTGTTTGTGGCACTTCTGAATCCTTGCATATAGATGCTATTGTTCAAAGTTAGAAACCTATGGCCTGTGTCTGCTAATTAATGTTCTGTGACATTCAGTGCTATTTTGATAAAACGCTAGCTTTCCAAATGCTTAAAGGAGAAAGGAGCAAACTTCTGTTGACATTTCTCTATATTCTGTTCTTCTTCTTTCTTGCTTCCTGCATGAATTGTCACTTATACATATGGAGCTAAAACATACGAAGAACGGTTGCAGGAATTGGATATGTCTAGTTTAATGAAAAGAAGGACTGGGGTGGGGGTGGGGGGGCTGATTAGCAGTGTTCCCATATCTAAGGGACTCTCACAAACCTAACACTCGCGATCTTCCCTAGTTGGATCATGAAACATCTGCAAGAAAACCACCAAGTTCAGAGAGCACCAACAACCCCTCAGTTCAACCCTGAGCTACAAATATTCTCTTCTATCAGTTTCTAAATAGCAGTGTTCCAATACAGCGTTCAGGGGCTGCCACAAAGAAGAGGGAGTCAAGCTATTCTCCAAAGCACCTGAAGACAGGACAAGAGCCTTGGATAGTACAGTGGTCTAACGCCCTGTTATTAACATCAGCTGCCTGCAATTATTGCAGGTTCGAATCTCACCAAGGCTCAAGGTTGACTCAGCCTTCCATCCTTTCTAAGGTAGGTAAATTGAGGACCCAGTTTGTAGGGGCGATAAGCTGACTTTGTAAATATACAAAAGTATGAAGGCTATTGCTTAGCGCATTGTAAGCCGCCCTGAGTCTCCGGAGAAGGGCGGCATATAAATCAAATAATAATAAAAAAAGATGCAATGAATGGAAACTTATCAAGGAGAGAAGCAACCTAGAACTAAGGAGAAATTTCCTGACAGTGAGAACAATAAACCAGTGGAACAACTAGCCTCCAGAAGTTGTGAATGTTCCAACACTGGAAGTTTTCAAGAAGAAGTTGAATAACAATTTGTCTGAAGTGGTGTAGGGTTTCCTGCCTAAGCAGGGGGTTGGACTAGAAGACCTCCAAGGTCCCTTCCAACTCTGTTATTCTATTCTATTCTATTCTATTCTATTCTATTCTATTCTATTCTATTCTATTCTATTCTATTCTATTCTATTCTATTCTATTCTATTCTATTCTATTCTATTCTATTCTATTCAAGAAGCAACCTAGAACTAAGGAGAAACTTCCTAACAGTGAGAACAATTAACCAGTGGAAAAGTGGAAGTTGTTGGGTGCTCCATCACTGGAGATTAAACAGCCTGTGATGGTGAACCTATGGCACGTGTGGGCATAGGTTCTCTGTCAGTGGTGGGATTCAAGTAATTTAACAACCGGTTATCTGCCCTAATGATTTCTTCCAACAACCAGTTTGCCAAACTGCTCAGAAAGTTAATAACCGGTTCTCCCGAAATGGTGCGAACTGGCTGAATCCCACCACTGTTCTCTGTGGGCATGCCAGCCGTTGCCCCAGCCCAGGTCCACCATGCATGCGTGCTCACCTCCCACCAGCCAGCTGGTCTTCACGTCTCTGGGGTGTGTGCGCTCACATTGCATTTTGGGGGTTCATGCATGCACCCACCCATACCCCGTTTGGGGCCTGGAAGGCCTCCTGAACCAACCTGGAAGCCAAAACAGGGTGCGTGGGTGCTGCGCGAGGCCGCCCCCCATGCCCCATTTTGGGCCTGGAAAGCCTCCTGCACCAACCTGGAAGCCAAAATGGGGGGGGCGGGAGGTGGGGCGTTTGTGCACGGGATGCTCACACTGTATTTTGGGGGTTCACACGCACTTTGGCCACTTGGCAGCAAAAAAGTTAACCATCACTGGTATAGAGTTTCCTGCCTGAGCAGGGAATTGCACTAGAAGACTTCCAAGATCCCTTCCAACTCTATTATTCTGTTA
Source organism: Ptyas mucosa (assembly GCA_012654045.1). NCBI lineage: Eukaryota > Metazoa > Chordata > Lepidosauria > Squamata > Colubridae > Ptyas > Ptyas mucosa. Next base: position 3,068,327 of record WNWU01000063.1, on the reverse strand, counting down.
GCTGTCAGGGTCACATGTTACCAGTGACATCAGAGTCCCTTGGAGCCTCCCAAAGTCCCTTGGGAGTTGGGCGGCATAGAAATGCATATAAATGAATGAATGAATGAATGAATGAATGAATGAATGAATGAATGAATAAATAAATAAATAAATAAATAAATAAATAAATAAATAAATAAATAAATAAATAAATAATTAACAGAAGCATTGATTCTGGCTGGGTGGGAGGAGATCGTCCACTAGAGGAAGAGAGTTTTGCCGGTTCTCATAGAACATGAGTTGTCCAATTAAGTCGGTTCTTTATCGGTTATATTTTTCTTTTTCTTTTTTTTGGCAATACATATTTTTTCAGACTTTTCAAAGCATCTTCCAAGACTTCCCATGAAGCCCCTGATAGCTTGTTATTAAAAATGGGAAAGATTAAAAATGTAACCTCTCTTTTGAGAACCCCAAATTTTAAATAAGCTCTGAGATCATTGCAAAACCCTTCTCTGTGACTCATCTGTAACCACAGCCCTCCAAACGTAGTTTCTTCTCTAAGACAATTCTTATATTTTATTTATATATCCAGCAATGTTATTCTCTTCACTTTCTGCAATATTTTGCCATACTACATATTCTTTAACCCAAATGGGAGAAAAGTGGTGTACAGAGCCTCGTCCAATCGACACTAGAAATGGTCACATCATTCCAAGGCAGAATATAACTTGGCTTCAATCTTCAATTTTACCTTTTTACCATTAATATCTGTATTTGTATCTGTATGCCTTGGATATAGATAACACACACACGATCATTTTAAAAATCTGTATTGAATAAAACGGGACTTCCACTGATACAAGAGTTGTGGTGGTGCACAGAAGTCGAATTCAGCTAGTTCGTACAGGTTCGGGCAAACCGGGAGCACCGACGATCAGTTGGCCCCACCCACCCGCCCCCGGTCTATCCTGTCCTTTATTTCCTGCTTTGTAGCTCATCTCAATCGCGCAGCACAGCTGATTCCCCCCCCCCCCACTGTTCTACTTACCATTGCTGACTTGGAAGGTAAGCAGCTGAGCTTCTAAATGCTCCATTTTCAGTGCTGCGCGCAAGCGCTCACCAAACTGGTTGTTAAATCAGCAGCATTCCACCACTGGTGGCACAGTGATTAGAATACAGTATTGCGGGCTGATTCTGCTCATTGACAGGAGTTCGATCTTGACCGACTCAAGGTTAACTCAGACTTCCACCTTTCTGAGGTAATAAAATGATGACCAATGGGGCCAATACGCTGACATTTGTAAACTGCTTAGAATGATCTGTAAAGCTTGATGAAGCAATATATAAGTCTAAGTGCTACTGTTATTGCTATACAAGAAGAATATCATGATGTGGTATGTTACATCATCTTCAAAACTGGGCAAGGGGTCAAAAATGATGTAGGTTACATTTCAAAGATTTACCGTTTATGGCGAACCATTCAGCGATGGTATTCAGCCGGTTCTAACTGGTTCGGTCAAACTGGTAGCAGTGGCTGTGGGTGGCTCCGCCCACCTGCTTGGATGTAATCATGTCCCATTTATCCACGTTTCTCATGCTCTGCACATGCACGGAAGGTGTGCGTGCTCACATTTGCGAACTGGTAGCGAAGGTAAGTGACTACCACCCCTGGAACCATCACAGTATTAACACAAAATAAAATATAAAATCAATTGAACATTACCAATGTGGAACCTAATGATTTATTTTTTTTACATCTAACAATTCCCAAATGTAAAAAAAAACAAAAACCCACAACTCAACCCTGAAGATTCTTTTCTTGTCCAGGCATAAGAGAAAATCCTTTTCAAGAACAAAACGGTGCTTTTCACAACTGAGCTGTGCATTCTCTGTAATAAAAAAAAGTATATACCAAAGAATAGATTTGAACTCTTTGTAATGTTTGTGTGTTTCATTAATATTTATATACTCGTCTGTTCTCTAGTTTTTTTTTAAAAATGTAAACACCTATAAAAACTACTTTGAACAAAGTGTCCTACATTCTTTATGTACCTTTCTGAACGCACAAACTTCTAGACAGCATCATCAAAAATAAATCTAACAGAATGAGGAAAGAGAAAGAATAAGAAGGAGGCCACGTTGAGGATGATTGCATTTGTCTTCTACATTCATTAAGAACCAACTTAGGTGAAAGGAAATAATCTCCAGCAATATGCAGAGTGTTTGGAAAATGTTATACTTTAAAGATACATATTGCTGGGATTTGTTTTTCCCCGCTGAATGGACCAATTTTTCTTAAGCTTTTCTGATCAAAGGCTAGCAGCTTAATATGCCAGGAAAGGGAACTCTGTATGTAGCACCAAATCCTCAATGCAAAGATAAACATTGTTCTGATTGAAGCCATTGCTTCAGAAGCTCAGGTACTTCTAAAGAGATTTTCGTCAGCTGCAAGAAAGAGGACAGAGAGAAGTTTATTTTCGGTATTAGCCCCTCTGTTGATCCTTTATTATTTTAGGTCAAGTAGAAGGACTTGCGGTGCAGAGGTGAGATATCTTCAGCACCAGAGTTACATCTGCCTTCTTGCTAATTAAACATGGACTGTAGCCTAATTTCAAAAGCCCTTGGCAAGTCTATAATTCACATCTCTGGAAAACAGCCATCCATCTCTTCCTTAACAGCTTGCTTCTTTTTTTGCAAAGAAAAAGAAGCAGGATGTTAGAGAAGGTGTAGGAAGATTAGAGAAGGCAAAGGAAGGCATAAAGGAAGGGGAAGGAAGAAAAAGAAAGTGACTTCATTCAGTTTTGATGCTCTCTCTCTCATCTATCACTTATTTAAACTATACCCACCCTTGGCAAGGAGCCTGTTCCTCAAGAGATTACAAGAGGCAAAAGAACACCAAAAACAATACATATAATACAACCAGAGGTGGGCTTCACATAATTTAACAACTGGTTAGCCTAGTGTAGGGGCCTGCAACCTTAAACACTCAAAGAGCCATTTGGACCCATTTCCCATGGAAAAGAAAACACCGGGAGCCTCAAAACCCTTCCCGTGCCTGACTATTTCTTGAGCGGCCACAAAACTAGCCTATGTAGTTGAATTAAATGTTCTGTTTTCTTCTGAAACTTTTCTTTTCTTGGATTTATCTATGCTTGGCTACCGGGGGTTGAAAAGCTCAATAAATCGCATGCTGGCAGGTGTCACACATTGGCAGTTGAGATGCATATTTTGAGTGACAGGGAGCCGCAGCAGAGGAATGAAAGAGCCACATGTGGCTCCAGAGCCACAGGTTGCTGACCTCTGGCCTAGTGCAGAACCGAAAATGTGAGCACGCCTTCCATGCTTGCGCGCAGCTTCAAACACAAGGCGGTTTCACGGCTTCCAGCACACCTTCTTGGGCAGCCACTGTGAGTAGAGTGGGTGAGGCATGGAAATCAGCTGGGCTGCATAGACTGGGCGAGTGAACCAGAGAGTGAGATACGTAGGATGGGATAATGCTGGGGTGGGTGGTTGGAACTACCGATTTACTTGAACCGGTCCGAACCGGCAGCAGCCCACCTGTGAATACAACTCGCTAACAGTACAACCTTATGGTTGGTAGTAGTTGGTTAGAAGAATAGTAGGACAAGAGATGAAGTAGATAGACAAGATCAGGAATGTATCTGGGAGAGCTATAGATGGTCAATGGCCATAAGTCAAGTTGGAAGCATTTGTTCCTAGGGCTGCCAGGAGTTTGACCAAACTCAATGACAACAAACTAATATTTGGCTTTGCATTTTGAGATTTTGTCTCAGAATATTAAGATGATTTTGTTGATTTTATGGCTCTCTGTCTGAACAGGGAAAGGTTTATTGGGTCTGTTGGTGCATCACGCTTAACAGGGTAATTACAAGGTTAGCATGTTTTATGAGTACTGCAACTAAGACCTTAGAAGGTAGAAGACCCCAAACAATCTCAGATATCCCGATGAAATAGTCTTGCCTAGTCAATTGAGTATTGTTATTTAAGTCTTATTTAAGAGCCTTGGATAGTCCAGTGGTCTAAAGCCCTGTTATTAACATCAGCTGCCTGCAATTATTGCAGGTTCGAATCTCACCAAGGCTCAAAGTTGACTCAGCCTTCCATCCTTTCTAAGGTAGGTAAATTGAGGACCCAGTTTGTGGGGGCAATAAGCTGACTTTGTATAAATATACAAAAGCATGAAGGCTATTGCTTAGCGCATTGTAAGCCGCCCTGAGTCTCCGGAGAAGGGCGGCATATAAATCAAATAAAAAAAAAAAAAGTCAGTCAAAAGTGAGACCGTTTTGATGTCTTGCTCAAATCAGTCCGCCAAGAAAAACATTTGGCAAATGGTGGGGAATCTATATTCCGAAAATCACAACTTTTGACCTAACTTCAAGGATCACCACTACAGAAAGTTGACCTGAGTTATTGGCTGCCTGGGAGAAACTGGGAATTTCTCTGTTTAGGGAACCTGGAAAAATGTTCCATTGCCTCTTCTTTTAAAAGGCCCTAGGTATCAGGGTCCACATTAATTTCTCTCTGTTCCAGAGGTGGTATTCAGCTGGTTCGGACTGGTTTGGGGGAACTCCCATCCTATATCACTGTGTTTTTGACACCACATGCATGCACGGATGGCACATGTGCATGAATTGCCATGTTGTTTGACATCACATGCATGTGTGGACATTGCACGCATGAGCAAGGCGAGCATGCACATGCACACATTCACATTTGTGGTGCTGGCAAACCGCTAGTAAAATTATGTGAAACCCTGCTCTGTTCATAGCACGGAGTCCTGTAAATCACTATGTTGCAAATATAAGGCCCTTATGTTAAGATTGCAGGGTACTGTGAAATGCAATTGGATTACCTTTAGATTTATCTATATACGGGCCGTGCATTATCTACCATTTAGAGAAAACATGTCATATCCTTGTTTCATCTAAGCGTATCTGAAATACTTGATAGCGGCAAAGACTCTGAAATCCCTTTTCATCTCTCTAGCTAGAGAGCATTAAAAGTGAATAAATAGAAGTATGTTGCATGCTGTATTCGCCCACTTTCTCATTCCGCAAACACTCACTCTCGCAGGCAAACTCCAAAGGTCATATTTAATTTACTACAAAGCACGGAACGCTGAGAGCATCATCAACATGCTTAATTTCCCTTGGTCTAATTGGCCTGCAGAGTACCTCACAGCCAGCAAGTGTGAAATGGAAATAAATCAGTTACCAAATAGAAAGATGGTTTAATTTTACAGCCATTTCATCAGCTGCTTCCCCTGATGGACAAGAGAAGAAAATACCCTTTATGGAGCAGAGAAAGACAACATCTCAATGCAATCATGTAGAGAGGACACTGGTGGGCCTCCGTTACCACTGCTGTGCATCCAAGCGGTTTGCTGCGGATGGAGTTTGATAACATCATCAGTTTCACATTGAGCTGATTTTGCAACTAAATATGAAAAGGCAGCTCTGTCTACATGATTTCCCAGGTGTAAAAAATGCCAAGCTTTGCTTATTTTTTTTTAAAACAAATCCACTAAGTATGTTGATAAATCTTGAACCTTCATTCTTCAAATTCGGATCGCCTGGTGATCTCCCAACTCGGATCGCCTGGTGATCTCCCAACCAAATAGTTACTATTTAGAGCTCCAGAAAAGCCAAAACTGAAAATACAGATCACTGGACATTTTGAAAGGAGACAATTGATAAGCTTCTACATTGAGCTGCGGTGGTGCAGTGGTCAGAGTGCAGTACTGCAGGCTACTTCTGCTGATCACCAGCTGCCAGCAGTTTGCCAGTTCAAATCTCACCAGGCTCAAGGTTGACTCAAACTTCCATCCTTCCGAGGTGGGTAAAATGAGGATCCAGATTGTTGGGGGCTGATTCTGTGAAGCGGTATATAAGTCTAAGTGCTATTGCTATTGTGAAGGCTATGGATGTCTTCATGTAATGTGTTCCTATAATAGGAAGAATAGGAGGAATGGAGGGAGGGAAAGGAAACTTCAGATCTACTAACAGTTCTTGGAAAATGTGGCCAGCACCATGATGTTTGAAGAGTTTTTACTTCTAATATTTTGACCAAAATGGAAACAAGAACCTTCAAATTGTTCTGCCCCAGCTACGGATCCCAAAGAACACAGCACACACAAACTCTGAACAAAACTTAGTTTACTCAAATAACACAGTTTTAGCAAATGCCGGCTGTTAATAAGCGTTCTTAACAGCCTGCCAGAATTCCACAGATAAGATAGTCAGAGTCTTACTGGAGTTGGCAGAAAGCCCAGAAGCAAGGTTGCAGAGAAATCCCAACGCGATGATTAGCGAACTAAAGTTGTTTCTTGCAGCTTGTTGCAAGCTGCATTCTTTCTTAAATAGGCTAAGGGAGTGGCCAATTAGCCCTTACTCTCGAGGAGACTTCCTCCTGAGGAACCACTCCTGCCTTTTGGCAGCTCTGCGTGCCCATGCATTGAGAAGAGGCTCCTCCTCTTCATCCTCTTCACTTAAAGGAGCCTCTGGAGGTTCTGAAGGCCCTGACTGAATCCCTGCCTCTGGCACCATATCTTCTTCAGCCTCCTCACTGTCCGACTCAAGCGCTGGCTGCACAGACTGCTGGCGCAGCACCACACCAGCCTCCTCATCGTCGGGATCAGCAACAATCCGTGCAGGCCACTGGCGGGCCATAACACAAATGAAAATGTTTAAGGAGCTACATCCAGGATAATATCTAAACAAAGCTGGGATGTACTGTCTAACTTAAAAAAAAAACACATTTTATTCTTGGGTGTCTTTATGTCACGTTTGGCTCTGAATAGTGGGGGATTGCTTGCTCCTTTGCAGAAGTGGTATTCAGCCAGTTCCTACCAGTTCGTCTGAACCGGAAGCGGAAATCATGGGGGGAGGAGGCTGCCATCCCATTTAGGCAAATTTTTGAGGCCAGGACCATGCACGGAAGGCGCACATGCCAGCAAAGAGCATGCATGGAAGGCCGGGCGCATGGGTGGATGTACACGCTCACATTTGCGAACTGGTAGGGAAAGTGAGTACCACCCCTCCTCCTTTGGTGATACATTTATATAGTCACTTCCCGCATGGACTACTGCAATGCTCTCTGCATGGGGCTCCCCTTGAAGAGCATCTGGAGGCTCCAGTTAGTCCAGAATGCAGCCGCACGGGTCGTTATGGGAGCAGCGTGGCACTCCCATGTGGCTCCCCTCCTGCACGAGCTGCACTGGCTCCCTGTGCTCTTCCGGGTGCGCTTCAAGATTTCAGTTACCATCTTTAAAGTGCTCCATGGCTTAGGACCGGGGTATTTACGAGACCGCCTTCTGCCACCAATAACCTCCCATCGACCAGTACACTCCCATAGAGAGGGACTTCTCAGGGTGCCGTCGGCCAAACAATGTCGACTGGCGGCCCCCAGGGGGAGAGCCTTCTCTGTGGGAGCACCCACAATCTGGAACTAGCTGCCCTCGGAAATACGGTTAATCCCAGATCTTTGGGCTTTCCGCCGGGCCCTCAAAATATTCCTATTCATGCAAGCCGGCCTGACCTAACCTCCCTTAAAACCACTTTTAAATTCTTTAAATCTGAATCTACCCTATAAATTTGAGATGTTTAATTTAATTCCATTCTAAATCAAACTATTCAATTATATTTTTAATTGGTTTCTGAATATCAGTATTCTGTATTTATCATTTAACTGTTCACCGCCCTGAGTCCTTCGGGAGTAGGGCGGTATACCAATCTAATAAATAAAATAATTTAGAATGAAATTCTATGATACTTGGGAAGGGGATCAATTACTCAGATTCCTGTTTCCAAAACCAAGGAAGAATTTTTGACCTCAGGTAGAGAAAATTCCTACTGGATATTCTTGTAAGAATCTGTGTTGTACTTGCTCTAGAGTAAAAAAAGAAAAAAAAAGATATTGGAAAGGCCAAAACAGGAGAAGGTAGACTGAGGCATAGAAAATAAGGTGATACTGAACATTCTCAGATCTCCCAGTTGCCAGCTCTCTGCCCCCAGGCAAAGCAAAACAGACTCAAACAGGAATAGAAGAAGATAAAACTTCTGCTTGAGTTTCAGAACATTAAACTTTGAAAATATGAAAATAAATAAGTTTAATAACTCTAAAGCACGTTGGGAAAAAAAAGAAGAAGCAAGGTACCTATTCTTAGATGGAATTTCACTGGATAGGAAATTTAAAGGCGCTCCATCAAGGTTATGTTTAATTAAGGCAACATCCAGATGGTTTGGATTGAGCATCATTTTTTAGATACCAAATTTGGACTCACATGCCCAACTGTGTGGCATTGTTATGTCTTCTCTCTCCTTCTCTCTTTAATCTGCAAACAAATTGCTTTGCAAAAGTAAAGCATTTTCCAAAATAATAATAATAATTCCCCTTATGTCTATGCAAGAATATTATATTTTGATTTTTTTTTTTTGAGATCAAATTCATTTTGGTATGTTTGTTCTCCCCTCAGTCTTATTTGTTGACCCAGTTACCTACAAATCTGAACTTGGATTGTTTGTCTTGCATGGCAGGGAGAATGAAATAGTAATGTTTGAGTTCAAATGAACATTTTTATTTGTTGAGGTTCTTTAAAACTTCCAGACTGTATTTGGATTCTTCAGTGAGAGATTCTTTCAACTCCATCATTTGCTTTGGTAACTTGAAACACCCGCCATGTTGGGCGTAAAAGACGCTCAACTTTCCAAATGCTGACCCTAACTTGGAGCTAAGTCTCACACTGTAAGTAAAGAACAAGGAAATAAATCTAATAGCTATACAAAGGTCTGATGAAGATAAGTCAGCCTACTCAAAAGTGTTGACCAAATTGTCCTCTACGTAGGAAAAGAGGAAACACATGCAAGGGAAATTAAGTTTTGCTTCTTTGATCTTGAAGCACACAAGTTACACAGCTTCCTACTTTCTCCAATATCTATGGAGATTCTCAGTTATCTGGGTCATGGTTGTCCCAGGGGTGAAATCCAGCAGGTTCTGACAGGTTCTGGAGAACCAGTAGCAGAAATTTTGAGCGGTTCAGAGAACCGGTAGCAGAAATTTTGAGTAATTCGGAGAATCGGCAAATACCGCCTCTGGCTAACCCCAAAGTGGGATGGGAATGGAGATTTTGCAATATCCTTCCCCCAGGAGTGGGGAGGGAATGGGATTTTGCAGTATCCTTCCCCTGCCACGCCCACCAAACCACACCACACCCACCAAGCCACACCCACAGAACCGGTAGTAAAAAAAAATTGGATTTCACTACTAAGTTGTCCCAAAGGTGCTTTTTCTAGAGATAACTGGACTTTCTTTGGTTTTTTCTTGAAGACTTTTTTACTTCTCAGAACTGAATAAATTTCTTGGATGAGAAGCAAAATGTCTTCAAGGAAAAACAAAGAAAGTCCAGTTGCCTCTTGAAAAAGTACCTTTAGCTACTTTCTTCAATATTTATTACTTTCACTGGAGTTCCTAGCCCCTTTTTCTGAGTTAGGCTAAATGATTCATTCCTGCTGGGAAGCTAGACAGTCTTAATGTAGAGTGTTATGGTTGATAGCATGATTTCAGCTGGTTTATTCCTGAAGGGATAAACTGTTTTGGATGGAAGGGGTGCCAGTGAACATTTTATTTAGATGACGATCATCTATTTTGAATAGCCACTGAGTGAATGGTTTTAAGTCAAGGACTACCTATATGATCTAAGGCAGTGATTTATTTTATTTATTTATTTATTATTCGTATTTCTATGCCGCCCACTCTCCGAGGACTCTGGGCGGCTTACAACAAAGACAGTATACTAAATAGCATATTGCCCCCAACAATCTGGGTCCTCATTTTACCCACCTCGGAAGGATGGAAGGCTGAGTCAACCTTGAGCCGGTGAGATTTGACCCACTGAACTAGCAGTCAGCTGAAGTAGCTGCAGTACAGCACTCTAACCACTGCGCCACCTCGGCTCCATGATGGCTAACCTTTAGCTTCCAAACCTCCAAAATGCAATGTGTGCGCTCCCCCGCACATGCGTCTTACCCCCATGCATGTGTGCATACCCCGTGCATGCATCCTGCCCCTGCACATGCGCGGCAGAGACCCAACGATCAGCTGGCCAGTGAGAGACGCGTGTACATGCACGGCAGAGTTGAACTGTGGTGACGGCTTGAATGCCCACCGAGAGGGCACTGTGTTCCACCTGTGGCACGCATGCCATAGGTTCACCATCACGGATCTAAGGCTAAGCTATCACACTAAGCTATTGTCAGGTTCCGATGTCATCTCAAATAAATTGCACTCCCAAGCAATTAGTCTTTGCTGAAATATTTCATTTATTGAGAACGACAGATCTGGTCCCAACTTCGTCGTAGCCAATACTAACCCTCTGATCCCAAAACCTTCCCCTTCCGTTCCCCCAAACCTCAACTTCTTACTGGCCATCTTCCAGCTCAATCTTCTCAGCTCCTGCCTCCAACCCCAGGAATTCCCCCCTCCCATCCCATCTCCAAGCAACACTATCTACAAAAAGAATAAGTAGGTAAAAGTTCAAGCCTCATCTCCTCCTCTCTATGGCAGCCTTGAAAGGCTGACAGCTATCACACTAAGCTATCACAGATCCATCACACTAGACTTGAAAACACATGCAGGTGGGAGATTTTGTCCTTTTCACTTTTATACTATTTTTTTTTTTTAAATTCACTTTCCATCATTTGGAGAGGAAAATTTGCACATGTTGGTTTCTGAGACAGACCAATTCATTTATCGCAACTCTTTCTCCCAGGGTGGGAGCCAGCTGATTCTCACCTGCCATAGAACTGATAAAGGTGAAGAGATTGTCGGCAGTGGATTCAGAAAAACAATGATGGTCGACTAAATTCACGTACCCCTCTCTCCTCCTTACATTTTTTTTTTTTTTTTTACTCATCTTATGAAGCTATTTGCAATGTTAACAAGTGCTTATAAATGAGCAACCTAAATGAAATTCTCATCCCTTCCTTAGATGCTGTAACATTTATAATATATATTCCGGTAAGAAAGAAAGAATCTGGACATTCAAGATTACAGAAACCCCAATATTCTTTCATTTCTGGTACTGTCATAAGATTCTAGACCGCAGATTAATTTATAAAGAATGAAATGTTACGAAAACACAATTATGGCAAGGTATCTAATTTTATCACGCTAGCCTTTTTTTAGAGGTCTGTTTCTTATTTTCTTTCTTCTACACATTTTAAAATTATCCCCAGAACAATACAAGCAATTTTCTTCACTCTTCTGCGCTACTGTATTTGAAGGAAAAAAATTGAAATAACAATAGTTTTGCTATTCAACGTGTTCTTTAAATCTGTATTATATTGAAATGTTGTTATCCGTTTTTTGTAATTTCATTAAGCCAAAGTGTCTTTTGGTTATTATATTTTCCTAAGTTGTCATTGAGAGGAGGGAGTGAGTGGGAGGGGGAAGGGAGGAAGGGAGGAGGGAAGGGAGAGACAAAGTCCAACTTCTGCTCTTCATATGTCTTCTTGCAAGGACTTTGGATTTTACTTACATATTTATTTAAAAGAGTTATATGGCTGCCCGTCTTAAGCAACTCTGAACGGCTTAGAACAACAATTTTTGATGTGGTCAAAAAATGGTTCATTGGCCTGGTTCTAAGTTTAAGAAAAAGTCAAATGCACATTAGTTGCAGATGGTTCATTAGTCAAACTTTCAAACATTTACAGTACGCCGGAATTGCACTAATCTTTGATGAACAAGATAGCATTGGTATTTGTGCCCTTTCGTAAGGCCACTAGAAGGAAAAACAGCACAAAAGTTCTAATTGTGTGCAGAAGTTTCCCTTTGTAAAGTCGATCAGCCAACAGATACTTCAACAAATCAGAGCTAAGACAAATTGCTAACATTGATAAAAAAAATTACTACAATTGTGAGGGTATAAGTCCAATTCAGATATTTAGTGGCCCAGACAGAAATATATGAAGAAACAAATACAAATAATGTAGAGGCAAAACTTGAGATAATGTCATGATGGAAGCTTAATGACATCGCGTTCTTGTTTGATGGAATGATCATCTAACGATTGCTTATTATATGAGATTGTGGTTTTTTTTTTACCGTTGGCAAATCTGTTAATTATTCAATGTTTTTATCAAGCTATGGACAAATATTTTGCAAAACTTGCTGGACCCAAAGTATTCTGAAATTTCTGTATCCTTGAGGTTTGTATGCCTCCCCCTTTTTCCTATCATCAGTGATTTTTCTCCTCTTCTCAGACAGAGACTGAATATCTTCCAACAGCCTATTATATTTCCTTTATCACCTCCAAACTTGAAATGGCTTAAAAAAGGGATAGACTACAGACAGAAATAGTCGCTCAACACCAGATCATAGAATAGAATAGAATAGAATAGAATAGAATAGAATAGAATAGAATAGAATAGAATAGAATAGAA
>WNWU01000063.1:3031780-3043999 GCA_012654045.1 Ptyas mucosa | reverse complement strand
TAGAATAGAATAGAATAGAATAGAATAGAATAGAATAGAATAGAATAACAGAGTTGGAAGGGACCTTGGAGGTCTTCTAGTCCAACCCCCTGCTTAGGCAGGAAACCCTACACCACTTCAGACAAATGGTTATCCAACATCTTCTTAAAAGCTTCCAGTGTTGGAGCATTCACAATTTCTGGAGGCAAGTTGTTCCACTGATTAATTGTTCTAACTGTCAGGCAATTTCTCCTTAGTTCTAAGTTGTGTTTGATCTGAATTAGGCAATATGATCTGGTTCCTTCCAAAGCAGGGCAAAGATAATCAGAGCTGAAAAGTAATAAAGTACAAGAAAATAAAACTATTCCCTGTTTAAAATCAATAGAGGACTTTTCTCAGATTTTTCAATCTTGAGGCAAGATATTTGAAGCACCTCAAAGCAACATGGTATTTTCCTTCAAGTAAATTCCTCTCCTACAGTATATTTTTTTTTCCAGCACTAAATCTGCTGTGGCGTGTGATCATCAGTGGCTCTTAATACAGTTTTCAGAATAGTTTGAAATGTATGAGCTCCAACGCAGGATACTTCAGTTATGGATAAGGGAAGAATATGGGTATCTACCAGAAGCCATATCATATGCATCGTAACATCACTCTGACAAAATTGATGCTAATAACAGGGAATGTATCATTTTCTCCAGTGATCTCATAATTATTGATCACAGGGATCACAGAATAACAGGTCTGTGTTATTTCCAATAATTTTCCGATAACTTGGAAAGCACCTTAGAGGTCTTCTAATCCAACCACTGCTCAAGCAGGAAACCCTATATCAGTGATGGCGAACCTTTTCGGCACTGAGTGCTGAAAAGAGAGAGAGAATGCGTCTGGGCCGCAACTCCTCCCGCAAAGAGGAGGCATGAACTTCCGGTTTCAGCTACTGAACTTCCGGTTTCAGCTACTGAACTTCCGGTTTCAGCCAGCAACTCTTCCGGGTTTCTGGTGCACATGCATACGACGATCAGCTGGCCAGTGCGCATGCTTACACAGGAAAACAGTATACCAGCTCTTCCAGTTTCCAGCACTTCTCCATGCAAAAAGGCCAGCTGATCATTGCATGCGCATATGCACCAGAAACCCAGAAGAGGAACGGGTGACGCTGCAGTTGCCAGGTGACATGGCTCCACGTGCCACTTCGGGCACGTGTGCCATAAGTTCTCCATCACAGCCCTATATCATTCCAGACAAGTGGCTGTCCAGACTTTTCTTAAAAGCCTCCAGTGATGGAGCACTCACAGCTTCTGAAGGCAAGCTGTTCCACTGATTATTTGTTCTCACTGTTAGGAAGTTTCTCCTTAGTTCTAGGTTGCTTCTCTCCTTGATTACTTTCCATCCATTGCTTCTTGTCTTGCATTCTTTGGAAAATAGGTTGATCCCCTCCAATATTGAAACACTGCTATCATGTCACCCCAAGTCCTTCCACTATACTTCTCTCTCTGTGATTGTCCATGGATGGGAAAAAGCATCAGGAAACAAAAAAGAGCTTTGAACACTCTGCATATCTTTCCAGAGGTTTTGGATCCCAATCTCTCTGCAATAAAGCATATGAGGAGGACTGGAATAATCATGTTGTCCTGTGTACCAGTAATGGGTTGTAAATCCCGTCGCTACCAGTTCGCTCGTGGGTGTGCACTCACGCGCAACACTTCTGTGCATGCATCTGGGTGGGTGGGCGGAGTCTCCCGCCCCGCTGCTACCAGTTCGCCCCAGATTGGGCAAACCGGTAGCAACCCACTGTTGTGTACACGATGGGAGCTTCATGTGGAGTAGGTTATTTACTCACTTAACCCAGTGAATGAATGTTGAATAGAGAAAGTAGCTGTCTGTATGTAAATTCAATCAGCAAATCCACATTGAAAACTGTCCTTAACTTCTCCTGAAGATAATACCACAATCTTATGCATATTTACTCAGCAGGAAGCATATTCTGTTTAAGGCAATTGTTCTAGAACTAATTCAGTGCCACTCTTCTGATTTCAATATTCTGTTGGAATAATTTTGCTGGTGGATCTCAAATCCAGGAAAGACATTCTGATCTTAATCATTTCATAAGGAAATTAAAACTAGTCTCTGCATATAGTATGATATACAGAGATGGTATGAGCCTTGCATACTATCTGATGAGTTATGAAATAATAATCTGAATCAGTAGGAAAAAGGAGAGAAGTGGATCACTATAAGATACTATAAGGTGCATTAATTGTGGAAAAGAAGCTGTAGGTAAATCTTCTGTAAGTTCTTCTTCCATATATTTAGAACTGCTGATAACCCTAAGAGAAATTCTTCCTAGGATTCTTACAGACTAAGAATGGACGTTTATCAGTTTGGTGATCTTTCTCCCCCTCTAAAAATGGAAAGCACACAGTATCGACTGGGCCAAAATGGACATTTTATTCCATATTGAGTAGGTGGCACATCTAGTACCTATCAAAATCAATAATAAATGTTAGCTGCACCTTGTCCTACAGAATACGGTGCGAATTAAGAGCGGCCAATACAATGTTCTCTCCTTCCAACCATAAATGATTTTTTATTTTGCCAAAAAAAAAAGAGAGTCTGAAAACCATTTTAAACCATACATCTGCTTTTTTTAGGGACAAGACAGATGGTACATGAAGCTTTCTGCTGATTTTTTTTTTTTAACATTAGTTGTTTTTCCGAGGAGCTAATGGAAACTAATTGTATTCATCCAAGTGTTTTATATTTGTTTAATCCTAATAGACACCAGTCTCGTCACATAGTTCCATCCTGCTAGTTCCACCTGAATAAAAAAAAAGTAGGAACAGAGAAGGTTATCTCTCAGTTGGGAGACCGTGAAGACTTTCCAGACTATATGTTGGAAGAAGGCAGTGTCAATCTTCTTACATTTTGTTGCTAAAAGATACCATTGGTTTTCAAAGAAACTTAATGTAGGCGAAGGAATGGCAGAAACAGAAGGTAGAGTCAAAAGAGGAATTCTAGACATGACAAAGATTGTAAGACAGAAGGTTTTTATAATAATTTGACTAACTTAGATAAAATTTTAACAGGTTCTGATGACTATGTAATTAAAAAATTGTATGGTTATTTATTAGAGGTAAAATTGGAAGAAGAACAAGTTAAAGAAACAATGATTGCATGGGGGGAAATTCTTGCTTATGGAATTGATTTAGAGAAATGGCAAAAACTGTGGTTGCAAAATTATAAAAGGACAATGTCAACAGCATATAAGGAAAATTTGTATAAGATGTTTTACAGGTGGCATCTACCCCTGACGAGAATAGCCAGAATGTTCAAGAACAAATCTGAAAAGTGTTGGAAATGTCATCAGACACCGGGCTCATATTACCATATGTGGTGGACATGTGTAGAAGCACAAATGAACTAAGTCCAATCTTGAATTCCGTTAACCCTTATCTAGTGCCAAGATAGTGCTAACCATTAATTGAGTAGATTGTTACGCATAGGCACGGATAGAAATACATCAGTTTAATTGGAATTTTATGCGTGGTCCTAATCTTTCGCACCGGACACTTAATTTATGTATTATATATACTTCTTCTTCTTCTTCTTTTTTTTTATTGAAAAAGTTTTAACAATACAAATTTTTCCCCCTTTCCCCCCCCCTCCCTAGCCACAGATTGTAGAATACATGTAAAAAGAATATATAAATCCTTCCCATCCCCACCCTAACCCTCCCCCTCCTCCCTCTTCCCTCCCCCCTTGACTTCCATTATATGCAATATTAATATTCCCAAACAATATATATGTTATTCAAACTTCCATATCTTTTTTCTATATTTACTAACATACTAACATAGTCATCTCAGCTAAAAGCGATATAATATTTTCTAGTCTGATACTTATTCTGTACATACTCAATCCATAATTTCCATTCCTGTATATACTTCTCATGCGTCTGATCTTTTAAAAAAGCTGAAACCTTTGCCATTTCTGCAAATCCAGCCATCTTCTGGGTCCATTGATCAACCGTCGGTAAAACATCACTCTTCCAATGTTGGGCAATCAACAACCTAGCTGCTGTCACCATATACAAAATCAATTTAGTTTCACCCAATGTAAAGTCTTTAACTATACCCAGTAAAAATAATTGCGGAGAAAATTGTATTTTTTTCTTCAAAACATTTTGCATAACCCACCAGATTTTTATCCAAAAAGCCCTCACTTTCCTGCAGGTCCACCAGATGTGATAATATGTAGCATCTAAACAATCACATCTCCAACATTTTGGCTGCACATTAGGGTACATGCAAGACAATTTCTTGGGGTCTAAGTGCCATCTATAAAACATTTTATAAAAATTTTCTCGTAAATTTTGTGACTGTGTAAATTTAACGTTCTGAACCCATATTTTTCCCATGTTTCCAACATAACTGGTTGAGAGAAATTTTGTGCCCATTTAATCATACAATCTTTAACTAGCTCATTTTCTGAGTCTCTTTCTAACAAAACATTATAAACTCTCTTAATGTGCATTGGACCTGTCCGCTTTATCTGTTCAACCAATTCTACTTCATATTCCATTAAACCAGTTTGTTGATCTTCTTTCCATCTCATCTGTAATTGATTGTACTGCAACCAAGTCAACGATTTCCCTTCTTCCAACAGCATATCCAAAGTCTTCAATCGCCACCTGCCCTCTTCAAAGTAAAGTAACTCTTTATATAAAAACCCCCCGAGTGACTTAATATTTGTATTCCACATGGTATCAAACGGAATCTTATAATCCCAATTAGTTCGGTGCCTTCTCCAGACTCTCAGCAAGGCATTTCTAAGTAAATGACTGTTAAACACTTTATCCACTTTGGTATCATAAAATAAGTATGCATGCCAACCCCAAACCAGGTCATGGCTTTCTATATTCAACAAGTCAGTCTTAGTTTTCCCAAACCAATCACTTAATTGTATCAATGCAGTTGCTTCATAATATAATCGAAGGTTTGGGAGTTTAAGACCACCTCTCTCACGAGTGTCTTGCATTATTTTCAGTTTGACTCTTGGTTTTTTATCATTCCAAATAAATTTGTTCAGTCCTTTTTGCCATTCTAGCAATGGTTTGTCTGATTTAAGCACCGGTATCATTTGAAATAAAAAGATCAGTCTAGGTAAAACATTCATCTTTACTGCTGATATTCTTCCAAGCAGTGATAACTGCAGTTTCTTCCAGTTTTGCATATCTTTTTGTATCTTTTGCCACAGAACCTCATAGTTATTTTGAAACAGTTTAGCATTGGAGTCTGTGATTTGTACTCCTAAATATTTGACCTTTGAAACAGTCTCGAAGCCTGCCATTCTTTCCAGTTCCTTTTTTTTGCTCTCTGTCAGATTTTTGACAATCATTTTAGTTTTCTTCTGATTCAACCTGAAACCAGATACCATGCCATACTCTTCTATAATATTTTTCATCTGGATTATTGAGTTCATAGGTTGTGATAGGGTAACAACCAGGTCATCTGCAAATGCCTTAGTTCTATAGTCCTTTTGCCTTATAACTATTCCAGTCAAGGAATTCGAGTCCCGTATTGCATTGAGTAAGACTTCTAAAGTTAAAATAAATAATAACGGGGATAATGGACAACCTTGTCTGGTGCCTTTTTGTATGTTAAAATTCGATGTTAAGCATCCATTGATAATAAGTTGTGCATGTTGCTCTTGATAAATTGCACCAATCGCTTGTATAAACCACTCCCCCAAATCCATTTTTTCCAAAGTCTTAATTATAAAGTTCCAATTCACGCGATCAAAGGCTTTTTCCGCATCCAAAAAAACCAGCACTGCAGAGATCTGTTTATTCTTATCTAGATAGTCCATTAAGTCTATAACTTGCCTAACATTCTCCTTCATATATCTGCCTTCAATAAATCCTGCTTGGTCATGATGAATTATCTTTTGAATAACTGGCATCAATCTGTTGGCTAGTACTTTTGCAAAGATTTTATAGTCTGTGTTTAATAAAGATATTGGTCTATAATTTTCTGGTTTCTTAGGACCTGATTCTTCTTTCGGAATCAATGAAACAAAAGCTGTTTTCCATGAGGAAGGTATCTTACCTCCTAGTTGTATATTACGAAATAAATCTTTAAGATGCTCAATCATTTCTTCTTGTAAAGTTTTATAATAAATTGCAGTTAAGCCATCCGTCCCTGGAGCTTTAGCTGTTTTTAATTGTTTTATAGCAAAACTGATCTCCTCCACTGTTATCAGTTGTTCCAAACTTTTCTTTTGGCTCGTTGAAATTTTTGAAACTCTCTTGTTTTCCAAGTATTCATCTATAGTAATATTCTGTATGTCATCTTTAGCATATAACTTAGTATAATATTCCAAAAAGGCTTTTTTAATTAGATCTTGTTGGTAAACTTCTTTATCAGCATATTCAGTACTATGAATAATTCGTGTCGATGCTTGCTTCCTCAAAGTATACGCCAACCACCTGCCCGGTTTGTTAGCATTGGAAAAAGTATTGTGCTTTGCAAATTGTAAGTTAGTTGCCGTTTGGTCTGCTATAAGCATTTGAAATTGATCCTTCAGAAGTTTTATAGCCATTTGCAATTTTCCGTCTGTTGGTTTTTGTTTCAATTGTTGTTCTTTCTTTTTTATCTCAGATTCCAATTGTAGTCTTTTCTTCTGCTGACTTTGCCTGTGTTTAGAATTCATTTGAATTAGTACTCCCCGCATATATGCTTTAGCTGCATCCCAAACTGTTTCAATAGGGGTGCCTTTGTTCAGGTTAAATTTAAAAAACTCCTTTAAATGCTTTTTGAGTTCAATTATATTCTTTTCATATCTAAATAGATTCTCATTTACTCTCCAGGATCTTCTTTCTCTTTTACCCATCTCGATTTCCATCCAGACCGGACTGTGGTCAGTCAAAGTCCTAGGAAATATCTTTATTTTCTTTACTTTAGAGAGTAGATTAGAAGTTAAGAGAAAAAAGTCTATTCTGGAAAAGGATTTGTGCCTGTCTGAGTAAAAAGTAAAGTCCAGTTCATTTGGGTTTCGAATTCTCCAAATATCTTTCAATTCCAAATCCTCTTTCAGTTCGAAAAAAGCTTGTGGTAATTTATTCCCTATTTTGGCCGTGGTTTTTTTATCCAATCTAGGTTGGATTACTCCATTCCAATCGCCCATTATTATAGTGTTTGAATAGTCCCAATCCAAAATTTTTAAATGAAGTAGCTTGTAAAAAGTTTCCTGCTGTTGATTTGGGGCATATATTCCGACCAACAAAATTGGTCCAACATCTGTAATAACTTCAACTGCAATATATCTTCCATCTTTATCTGCTTCTATAATTTTTGCTACAAGTTTCTTATTTATATATATCACCACTCCATTCTTCTTTTCCTGATTTGAAGCAACAAATTGCATCCCCAATTTTGAATTTATCAAGTATTTCTGATCTTGCAATTTTACATGAGTCTCCTGTAAACAGATAACATCATTATGAAATTGTCTCAAATAGTGAAATATCTTCCTTCTTTTTTGCGGAGAATTCAATCCGTTTACATTCCAAGACAAAAATTTAAGTGCCATTTGACCCTGTCTGAAGTTTTGAGAGCAATTGTTGAAGATTCTCTCCTACAGTAGGAATCTTCGGTTTAGCTCCTCCCATGACTTCAGCTTGCTGTTTATCTTTGGTTCTTTTCTCACGCTGTGGCTTACTATATTCTTGCTGCTGTTGCTTCATTTGTTTAGACATTGCTCTGGTTATGCGTTGCTCTTCCACTTTAGATGTTGTTACTTCCAAAGCCATCGCCTCCTCTGTGATAGTTTTAGACATTTCTTCCAAAGGAGAAGCTTCGAATGGTGCAAAAGGATCAACCACAACACCACCTACTGCTCCCATTAATTCTCTTGCCTCCCTTTGCGACTGCCTTATTTGTGCTTCTGTTTCTTGATCAATCTCGGCTTGTAGTTGAGCTTCTTTATCTATTGGTGAAGATGTGCGTGGAGGAGGAGAACCCGCTTTCAAAACATTGTAATAAAATTCTTCTGCTTTTTCAATAGTATTAAGGCGGTATCTCACTCTTCGCAGCCTGAGTATTATACCTATTGGGGCATCCCACCTAAATTGTATGTTCTGTCTTTTCAATTCTGTCACCAAAAATCCAAAATCCTTTCTATCTCTTAACATTTTAGGCGGTAGTTCTTTAAAAACTCCAATCTCACTTCCATCAACTTGAACTGTTGTAACAAAAGAATTTTGCAGAATTTCATTTCTCATTCTTCTATCTGTGAAATATATAACCACATCTCTAGGCAGTTGTCTTTGTACCGCCACCCGAGAATTAACTCTGTAGACCTTGTCCATCTTGCACAAAACCAGATCTGGTTCCACTTTCAACATAACTGCCAAAGCCTCTGCACAAATTTTCCTAAGATCTTCTCTGGTGTTCTCTTTAACACCTCTCAATCTGATAGCATATTCCATTGATCGAAATTGCATCATAGTAATCTCATTTTGCATTTTCTGTGTAACTTCTTCAATTTCTATAATTTTTGAGTCAGAAGCTCTGAATTTAGTCTCCATCTCTGAGGCAAGATTCTCCACTTTTTTATCAATCTGCAGCGCTACCTCAGACAGGCCTTTAACCACTGTTTGAATATCTTGTTTGAGTGAGTCATATTTCTCTTGAAACATTCCTTTAAGCTCCTTCTCTGATCTTTGAATTTCTTTAATAATAATATCATATTGGCTTTCTTCCTTTGTCTGAGATTGCAACTGCGCTGTTTGAGGCTGCTTCTGTTTATGTGTGGGGGAGCCCCCCCCCTGGTTGCTTTGTTGCCATTTTACCTCTTAAAGATCTTCCTTTTCCACAAACTCTAACAACTTTTCCCAAAAAGTTCTCCAGATTCAATCAGGTCTATAAGAGTCAGTTGGTATTTTTATTTTATGTTATTTTGTTTTTTGAATACTTCTGCCGCTTCCAGCCGGATTTGTTACTTTAAAATGTAGCCGGATACAGTAATCAAATTACTTTCACTTTCAGCTCTCTCAACTAAGAACAGGCGCCATTTTTTTCCCTCCGCTTTCCTCAAAGCCAATTCACTTTCACTTTAAAAATTCTTTAAAATAGTCCAAAAAGCTTCCAATACTTGCTGTTTAGTGAGAAGTTTGAAATCTTCCTTATTTTTCTTTGTTATTGGTAATGCTGCCGCGCTGTCTTGTTCTGCTTTAAAGCAGAGTTTCCCAGTCGTCCGGAGCTTCAGCGGGGTGGATAGGGAGTCCCACCCTGTTAACTCCCCAGAAGCAAGAAAAGCTTTCTGGGGGTCTCACAGGGGACTTTACCTGCAGCCGCCGGCTGTCCTCACAAGCCCTTTGCGTCTCGGAGTTTTACGAGCCGTTTCAATTGCCGAAACGACTCTTTTACGAGCGATCGGGCTGGCGGTCTTCAAAGGACCGTCCACAACAGCTGACGGCAACAGCGGAAGTCTATACTTCTTCTTCTTGTGCCATTTCCATCATCGGATGTTGGCGATCATGTTGGCGATCCTATTTTTATCAATAGCCACACGAAAAAGTGCTACTGAGTTTTGTCCAAACTGGTCCCTTAGATTTTGAAGCCACGATGTTCTTCTGCCTGGACCTATGTAGTTTGCCTTCATTCTTTCCTTGGAGGATTAACAGAAGTACTGTATGGCGTATTTTTCTGAGTGTCGCATCACATGTCTAAAACAATCTAACTTTCACTTTTTTATGGTTTTGATGATTTTCCTTGGTTTTCCCAGGCTCCCAATTATATATGCATTAACACAATATAACCGTAATATAAGTTATTACAGTCACTGATCAGCATTATTTTAGAGACACTAATTTCAACCACTGTATATGTTACACTCTATTACTGAAAAATACTCATTTATGATCATTATATCAACGTCGGGATTCTAAATAAGCTTAAACACATAACAGAAATTATTAGCAAACGATATCATCTCCTCTGTTTTTAGAATTCAGTCTCAGGGTTTAAAAAGGAGTCTTTTCTGGTTGGAGAAGTTTGAAAGTGGTTGAGTCTGATTCGGTATCCCATCCAGAATGATTTTTGCTGTAGCTTTTGTGCTGAACCACATTCATTTATTTTTGGTTATCACAAGTATAGAAAAACGAAAATGTCGCTCTTGCCGTCATAATTAAATTTTGACATAAAATGGTCCTGAGCATTTGAATTATACAAACTCTTCTCATGTAACAGGTTTTCAGAGAACCAATTATTTCTAAACATTATATAGACATTTTCATGCTGAAGTAGTTAAAGAAGCAGAAAGCAGATATCTTTAAACTGGGTTGGGATTAATGGGATATGAACTCTTTTCCGTGTACAGCATGTTTGATCTCTCTCTGTGTGTGTGTCTATGTGTTTATGTATGTGCATGCCTGTATAAATGCAACACAGTGTTTCTCTGTTGATAATTAAAGCAGCAAAATCTTTTTCCAAGTTTCTGAAGAAAGTTAGCACCCACACTTCCTAGAAGAATGAAATATTTTAGGAAATATAAAAAAGGCAGAATATTTCCCCTAAAAGAGAAATAGAAATCTTAAAGGAGACAGAAACTCAGCTCCCTGAAGGTCCCTGCCCCCATCAGATATTTGGTGTCCATTGAGAAGGACTGGGCCAGCCTATCTATAAAACAAAAGACCTCAGCTCCAGGGTGATGGGATTAAGACATGACCGTCCAGGACATAATAGCATTATCTATCAGCAGAGCTCACGACATGGCACAACCAAGCACCTTCATCACATCAGCCCAAGGTTCTACCAACCTTAATTCAGACAACTTCAGCTATGATCCCTGCATAGCTCCCTGAGAGTCTGACAGCCAATAGAATACATGCCCTTGCCACAGGAACAGGAAGCTCAAGTTCAAAGCCCAAGCGAGGGTGTAAATAACACTCACTCTCCACTCCATGTGTTCAGCTACCCAGAATCACATGTGCTTGGTGGTTCTGCTCCACTAAACCATCTTACAAATCAGCCTCCATGTTTCCAATGTCTTTCTCCCCACTTGGAATTAAACCCAGATCGATATTTCTTCCAACACTTCTATATGAATGTATGGAAAAAAGATTTTGCTGGTTTAAAGAGTTTGACTTTCTAAAACAAAACAGATTTATCAGTCTTAAATGGAAATCTGGGGGGCGGGGAGAGTGGCTTTTTTTTTAGTGGACAAAAGAGATCCTGTGCTCCTTCTTTAAAATCCAAATCACTTTCTGGATAATTCAGTAAGTGTTCCCAGCCTACAATCTCATTTCCAGAATTAAAGTATGATGGATCCAAACTTCGGGAAGGCCTAGTCCAATCAGCAGGATTTCCATTAATCATGATATAATTAACCCTGGATCCATGCCAAGATCTATGATCGCTTCTAATTTGCTCCCTGCTTCTTTTTCCTACATCAAGCAATATGCATTAGCTTATAACTATTTGGCTAGTTGAAGTTCTGCTATAATGTGAGTAGCAAAATTAAAGATTAACTGATAGAAATAAATAATCAATGAAGTGCTGGTCTCATCATTTCATTTCCAGACGACATCAGTTTCATATATATTCATTCATAAACCTTCTCTATCCTATTCTGCATTGTTCTTTCAAAAAAAAAAGAGAGAGAGAGGGGAGGAAATGTTTTTGTTCCGACTGTTATATTAAAGGCAGGGATTTTCTGCTCCTAGTCCTCATTCAATCGAGAATACTCAAGGAACACTCTATCACTCCCTCTTTCTATGGAAGTTTCATGTCTTTGTGTTTTAGGCTGATGCATGATTTAAAAATGATCGAAATGCTCTGGAAGTCCTTTGGAGAGAGGTCTCGCTTTCATTAAAGCAATCCAATTTTTGCCAGTGCTCCCTTGTAAGTCTCAAATGATGCCTTTAAAAAGTAGGGAAGAGAGTTTTAAAGACTCTAATCACAGATATGGCTTCTAGCTTCTCTTCAATGAAGGAGCTAATGAGCTTCTAAGGTTCCAATGTAGAGTAGTGGCCAAAATTGTGGAAACTTTTTGGGAAAAGTATATTTTTGAGGTTTGATGGCTAATAACCCCACTTTTATTTTTTAGAGTTTCAAGATAATCATATTCCACTGCTAGAATAGAATAGAATAGAATAGAGTAGAGTAGAGTAGAGTAGAGTAGAGTAGAGTAGAATAGAATAGAATAGAATAGAATAGAATAGAATAGAATAGAATA
>WNWU01000063.1:2986585-3031770 GCA_012654045.1 Ptyas mucosa | reverse complement strand
ATAGAATAGAATAGAATAGAATAGAATAGAATAGAATAGAATAGAATGGCGCCTTGGAGGTCTTCTAGTCCAGCCCCCTGCTCAAGCAGGAGAATCTATACCATTTCAGACAAGTGACTGCCTAGTCTCTTCTTAAAAACCCCCAGTGATGGAGCACCCATGATTTCTGAAGGCAAGCTGTTCCACTGGTTAATTGTCCTCACTGTCAGGAAGTTTCTCCTTAATTCCAGGTCGCTTCTCTCTTTGATTAGTTAGGAAACCCTGAAAGCCCAGATGAGCAGCAGATCAGCATGTGAAAAATCTATCTATGTAGTTGCTAAGAGTTGGAAATGATTTCATGGCATATAAGCAAGCAAACAAGAGGCGTGGTGGCTCAGCGGTTAAAAATGCCAAGCTTGTCAGCTGGAAAGCTGACACCTCAGGTTTGAGATCTGAGTACTTCAGAATTGGGTGAGTTCCCGTTCCTTTCCTCAGCTCCTGCCAACCTAGCAGTTTGAAAGCATGCAAATGCAAGTAGATAAATAGGTACCACTTTGGTGGGAACGTAACAGCGTTTCATGCACCTTAGCATATAACCATGCTGGCCACATGACTATAGCAATAACTTTGAACAATGCTGGCTCCCTTGGCTAGGTAACGGAGATTAGCACCGCCCCCTAGAGTTGCAAATGACTGGACAGTGGAAACTTTTACGATTACCTTTAATCAATCAATCAATGAAAAATACATTATCATCCCATACTTGCAGACAGACACATACAAAATGTATATTAATATTTCTTTGCACTTGTACAAAGTCAGCACTTACCACTCTCCTAAAAGAATGAAATATTTTGGGAAATATTAAAAAAAACAGAATATTATATTTCCCAAAGAGAGAAATGGAGAAACATGTTTTTTTTTGGGAGGCAGAAAGCAATCTCTGCTTTCTTGATAGCCTCAGTGGATATTTTGTGCCCATTAAGAAAGATTGAGCCAGCCTACTCAGAAACCAAACTGAGGAGGCCACCTTTTAGAAATGCAGATTTGGGAATCCATTCAAGACAGGATATTTTGAAACAAAGGCAGAATGGTAGGATTAGAAGCAGCCATCACTCAAGATCCAAAACAGGATGAAAGCCATTAAGCCCAACACCCTTTCAAAACACAAGCCCCTTCATTGCATCAGCAGTCCAAACTTCAATCAAACTTAGCTCAGACAAACACCTAGGATTTGTACTTTGCCTATAGAGCCAGCTATGACCCCTACATAACCCCATAGGAATCTGACAGCAGCCAATAGAATACATGTACTTGCACAGGAACAGGAAGCTCAGGTGCAAAGCCCAAGAGAAGGTATAACTCCCTCTTTCAATCTCAACTCCATGTGGTCAGCTGCCCCAGAGCCATGAGCTTGGTGGTTCTGCTTCATCAATAAATGGACCCTCTTTCCAATCAGCCTCCAACCTCCATTTTGTCTCCAATGCCTTTATCCCAGCTTGGAATTGAGCCAGACGGATATTCCTTCCCACACTCTCACATCTGTTGGGTTTTTTTAGATGCCTTAGACATTTCCAGGTTATAGCCATTTTAGAAAATTAATTTCTTTGTCCTAAAGTTTCAGTACACATACCTAGCATTTGCCTAAACATTTATTCAAGTCAATTCAAACCCTAACATCACAGTTGTATGATGTGCAAAGATCAGTTTCTTTTATGCTTGAGTTTGCATATACTGTATGTACAGTATATTCCATGTTCCACAACACATATATGTATTCTGTAGCCTGTTTAGGGAGTGATTTATAGTTCTATATGTTGTAAAAATCCAACAAATAGTTAATTCAGAAAGCAAGTGCAATATGCAAATTAAATCATAATATTAAAAAAAAACCCATGGATGCAACACAGCTAACTTATTTGGTAAGTGCTATTGATTTTAAAGGGAGAAAGCTAAGCACATTTTTATCTGTTCCATCCAAATATGGTCTGGATTTACTTGGTCTGCTTTCAACCCTTACGGTTTAATTTAATTAGAGTTTAAAATATATACTGAACATTAGTTCAGAGGGAAGAAACTAATCACTGAAAACATTTTCTCTCACCCACCCACCCTCTCTCTCTCTCTTTTCAAAATCTTACAGATTATAATATTTTAAATATGAATTAGCTCCACTTAAGAACAAAACAATACAAACAAAAACAGAGGCAGATGTCGAACAGGTAAATACATCTGGTTGCTGGGGGGAAAAAAAAGTACAGAATTGTCAAATGTACTTGCAATTTGTAATTTTCCTAAATATAATTCAAAACAAGTCCCTAATCTGAAAAGTGTAGCAAAATGTGTGGTTCCAATTAATAAACAGATTGTTACAATATTTCAGCATTATGTATTTTTTTAAAAAAACCCTAAAACTGATAAATACTTTACACTGTGTTGCTTACATTAATAATTGGGCTTTGTTATGTTTTTCTACCTCTCCTCGGTATATATTTATACTTTAATTAATGATAAATTGGGGATGACAAATTAGCATCTGTGAATTCAGCCCCAAAAGATTTCATCAGGTCCTTTTCATGACCCTTATGAATCTTAATCAAGGTGTGCCTAAAATAGTTGTTATATTTTCAATTGGTGAAGTGTTTTCCATTAGTAGTCCAAAAGGTAATGGTAAAGGTTCCCCTCGCACATATGTGCTAGTCGTTCCCGACTCTAGGGGGCGGTGCTCATCTCCGTTTCAAAGCCAAAGAGCGAGCACTGTCCGAAGACATCTCCGTGGTCAAGTGGCTGGCATGACTAAACGCCAAAGGCGCACGGAAGCTGTTACCTTCCCACCAAATGGGAAGTTTTCTACTTGCATTTTTTACGTGCTTTCGAACTGCTAGGTTGGCAGAAGCTGGGACAAGTGACGGGAGCTCACCCTGTTACGCGGCACTAGGGATTCGAACTGCTGAACTGATGACCTTTTGATCAATTCCATAATGAGGGTAAGATCAAGGTGAGTGGATGGAGCAGAGTATTTAAAGACTGGATGCCTTTCCTGACACCATGTGTAATTCACAAATAGTTTTTTTCTTTGTGTCTAAGAGAGAAACATCTGCCACTAACTAAGATTGAACTCTCAGCTTCTGAGTGGGAGGCGAGCATCTTCACCACTAGTCCACTATGCTGCACACTACGTTAAATACTCTAACAAGATACAATCTCCCTTTTTTGGCTGGTTATGTGCAACTCACATTTCCTCAGTTTTGACAGGGGAGAGAAAATCCATTCTTCTTTGACCTCTATTCAGTGTCTACTTATGAATTCCTGCTTGAGACAAGAATCTTGATGGGATAATTCCTCCTTTATGTTTAATGAAAATTCACTATCGCCTTTGTACTCCACACTTTCTCAGTTCATGCAATTGCCAACATATAATTTCATGAATCAAGCAAGATGTGTTAGACAATTTGTAGATTTTTTTAAAAAAATTAAAGATTTGCCAGTTTGCAAAATCGATACTGATTCTTCTAACATGTTATAAAGAAAGCACAGAGCAACAATAATACAGTATACCTAGTGTGTTAACTGAAATTCCTAAGCTGCAGTAGAAAAGCAGTTCCTGTAAGAAAATATATAATATCAAATGGATTTTGATGTTATATCTTGATTTTCTCAAAAATTCAGACTTGTTATTGGGCTCCTATATAGTATTATACAATTACACATTATTAAAAGTATAAATCTATGATAAGGTATAGATTTAACTACATTTCTTTTCCTGTGCCTTTAATTATTTTGGCTTACTGTTTCTTTCTCCTTTCTGTGTGCTTTCTGGTAACTCCTTAGAAAAATCCATGTTGTTTACTTGAGACAACGGTAAACCTTTATGGACTTTGGGGCTGAAATGGAAATTCACACCCTAGATTTATTATTAAGACAATAATAGGGGGAAAAACAATGTAAATCAGAATAGAATAGAATAACAGAGTTGAAAGGGACCTTGGAGGTCTTCTAGTCCAACCCCCTGCTTAGGCAGGAAACCCTACACCACTTCAGACAAATGGTTATCCAATATCTTCTTAAAAATTTCCAGTGTTGGAACATTCAGAACTTCTGCAGGCAAGTTGTTCCACTTATTAATTGTTCTAACTGTCAGGAAATTTCTCCTTAGTTCTAAGTTGCTTCTCTCCTTGATTAATTTCCACTCATTGCTTCTTGTTCTACCCTCAGGTGCTTTGAAGAGTAGTTTGACTCCCTCTTCTTTGTGGCAGCCCCTGAGATATTGGAACACTGCTATCATCTCTCCCCTAGTCCTTCTCTTCATTAAACTAGACATACCCAGTTCCTGCAACCATTCTTCATATGTTTTAGCCTCCAGTCCCCTAATCATCTTTGTTGCTCTTCTCTGCACTCTTTCTAGACTCTCAACATCTTTTTTACATCGTGGCGACCAAAACTGGATGCAATATTCCAAGTGTGGCCTTACCAAGGCATTATAAAGTGGTATTAACACTTCACGTGATCTTGATTCTACCTCTCTGTTTATGCAGCCTAGAACTTTTTTGGCAGCTGCCAAGATTAGTTTCCATCCATTGCTTCTTGCTCTGATACATTATGAGAAGGCACACATTATGAGAAGAACCAACTCTCTGGAGAAGCTTTAATGCAGGGATAGGTGGAAGGAGAAAAAAGAAGAGGACTAATAACAGCAAGGTGTATAGATCCAGTCACACTATCCCTCTGTTAATGCAGCATTAAGACTGGTTCTCATCTCCAGGTGGAAGTGGGATGAATAGAACAACCAGAGACACAAAATAGGTTAACCTGGAAAATACATCAGTCAGACTCAGATTGAAAAAATGATACATAAGTATTGTGCTTTTAACCAGGGTCATTTTTTTTTAAAAAAGTGATAGATTAAGGTGATCTTTTGATATTTTCAAACCCTAATGGGCAGAGGAGAGGTCTCAAATTGGAGTTTGCTAAGAGTTTTCATTAGCCTGGAGGATTTAACATGGTCTCTGAGAATCAGTGAAACCTACTCAGAGGAGGGGAAATTTCCATTTTAATCAAAAATTAAGAAAATAATATCAGGGTTGGCTTCCACAGAAACCAAATCTGCCTGACCATAAGGGAGATTCTTGTTGTATCTTGGAACTGCAAGGATAGTCCTTACAAACTTGGAATGGACAGCTTCCAGGGTATTAAACGTTATAAAAGTGCAAACTCTAAAGAAGCTGAGAAATATTCTTAGCAATGAAGGCCTTTATCTGTGCAGAAATAAAATATCTACTTGAAAACAAAATGCAATTGGTTTATCATTAGATTCTTCCTGATTTTTTTAACTTCACAGTCTTGCCTTCATACCTGATGTTTCCTGGCTTTTCTCATTGACCACCTCGGTCAGGTCTCATTCTACTCATAATTCGGAAGAGTTCGGCCAGGAGTTGCTAAAATTGATGGCATTAGAAAAACAAACAAACAAAACTAATTGTACAATTGTGAAAAAAGAGCTTCAAACCTGTCCACAGAAATGAGGACTTTGTACATACATACTCATCTAATCAGCAGATAGATGTTCCAAGATTCTATTTGGTTGGACTTTCCAAGAACAGGAAATGTGCAACCCTTTAGAACAGGGGTATCAAATGCAAGGCCCGTGGGCCAGATGTGGCCCGCGATGTGGTCGGATCCAGCCTGCGGAGCCATCCTGAAAATGTAAGGGGCCGGCCTGTGGCCCTTTGGCCTGGTCTACCCAATGCAAAGAGGAAACATTGAGCCAGTGTGGCTTCAGACCAGTCTACCCAATGTGAAGAGGAAACATGCATTAGAAGAATAATCTAATGCCGAATTCTCTGCCCTGGTTGAGACTCTTCTCTAGCTTCAAAAATGAATATGTCATTAAGAATAAATTCTCAGGCATAGGCTTTGTGTCCCATAGAATTATAGATACAAATACACTGAATTTCAAGAGAAGGAAAAAAAAACCCCAAATTAAAGGCTAATTTGCTATGTTCTTTGGACTGCTGTGTATAATTCAAGTATGGATGAATTATGGCACAGTATGGATATTTCTCCCTATTGTTTTAAATAATTATTTCATTTCAAAAACCTGCACTTCTTTGATTTTCATTTGTGAAAGGGAATTATACAAGCTAATTAAGCATTGTGCAAAACTAATAAAATCCCTCCTATCCACATTAATTGTGTGGGTTTCATAAAAGCCACATTCATCGGTGTTTGCTCTCTTTTTCTTTTTAACATTTAAAAAACTCTGTAGAAATGAGGTGCAAAACAATTTGTGTTTTTTCCCCCAAACAAACAAACCAAAGACATAGGGGTTTGATTAACTATAAATGCAATTATTTCTAAGGAAGTCTGAAAAAGCTAGAGGGATTCAGCAGAGATATCATTTCATGGGTCATGATATGATATGCTGTTTTTCTATTCCGTGTTGTATTTTTTGATAGATGGATATACCCAGTGGTGGGATTCAGCCGGTTTGGGCCAGTTCAGGTGAACTGGTAGTTAAATTGCTGGCTGGCTCCGCCTCTCTCCTCCCTATCCCTTCCAGGAGTCTGCAAGCACCCAATTTTGGCTCCCAAATGAGTGCAGGGAGGCCTCCTAGGCCCAAAATGGGGAATGGGGGGCAGGCACCTCCCCCCATGTCCTATTTTCACTCCCAGGAGGCTTCAGGGAGGCCTCCTAGGCCCAAAATGGGGTGCGGGAAGTGCAGTGTGTCCCCCCTGCGGCCCATTTTTGCTCCCAGGGAGGTTGCAGGAGGCCGAGTGCTGACTGTCACACCCCCTGGCCATGCCCACCATGGCCACGCCCACCAGCAGGTCATTAGGGCAGAGAACCGGTTGTTAAATTATTTGAATCCCACCACCAGCTATACCGTACTATGTGAGCCATCACTGTCTTGATACCTCAATTGTACACCAAAGATGCTCCTTTAATACTCAGAAACTTTGCATTTGAGAAAAAATGGGAAATAGATACAGATCTCCTATTCTAATTTTTAGAACAATGGGAAAGTTGAGAACTATGAAAAACAACAAAAAAACCTGGAAAAAAATCCCCACCAGAACCAAGGAGACAGAAGGCACAGGCATGAGATCTTCTTATCCTGTCAACTACCTCCAGTGGTAAGTGTCCCCCCTTGTAGCCCCGGGCCAACTGGCAAATCCAAGTTTTAATACCCTTGTTGTGGCCCGTCAGAAGCCATCGGAGCTGGTGGTAGACTCAGACAGTGAGGAGGTTGGGGAGGAACATGGGCCAATCCTGGAGTCTGGGGAAGATTCTGATGAGTGCTCTGTGTTGGAGGCAGAGATGGGGCCAGGGCCATCCAACAGTTATCAGCTGCCTTCGGAGTCAGATATCAGTGAGGCAGAAGAACAGCTGGAGCCTGTTCCCAATGTGCACATGCACAGAGCAGCAGGAAAAGAGAACAGCTAAAGAACAAGGGCCGACTTGAGAGTAAAGGCACAGGTGGACGGTGAATGGCCACTCTCATAGGGAATAAATACGAGCGAAGGGGAGGGGAGTTTTCAGGAGACAATTAGTTCAATTCATTAAGGTGAAGATCTTTCCTGACTTCTTGCAAAGTAATTGTGCTACAACATGGCATTTGGAAGATATCAACCTGGCAACTCTTCAAGCCTGCTAATGGTCTGTAGTTGTGAAATCTCATGAAAGACTGTTTACCGGGACTTTGCTGGAGAGGAATTCCCTTTAACCTAAATAAAATAGGTTTTATCAGGACGAGGAGTCTGCTTCATGATCTTGGGAGGCCTAGGTCAGAACAGCCCTTCTGGAAGGTCAAAAGGGTGAGAGCAGTTCTCACTTCTGGTGGTAGTGTTCCCCAATGAAAAAAAAAACACCTCTTCAACTTGACCCCTGCCATTGGAATTCCGTAGGTCCATAGCAGGCCTTTTCTGCTGGTGTGAATGTGGCATGGTAGGCCCATTGAGGTGAAACAGTTCCTCCTCCTCACTGAATCCATGTTATATTGCACTTATAAGTGAGAAATAACTCATATGGTGAAAAACATTGAGATCAGCCAAGGTTTCATAGATGCTACTAAGTAGCTGAAGCTCTCACTGTACATTCTCTCGTATTGTCTCTATTTTTTGAAGAGGAGACTGGGAAAGGGAGCACAGTATTTATCAGGCACAAAAGACCAGGGCCATCCATTATTCCAATTTATTGCTCATGTCTATCAAGAGGAATCTAGTCAACTAACAGCACTATTTTGGCACTAGAGAAGGGTTAACAGAATTCAAGAGGGGTTGGATCTAGACTGCTGGTGGGAACATAATGATTTTAGGCTGATTCTACTTTTGACTCTTCCCCCAAGCTCTGCCACTCCTTCTCCTAAATCATGTCTGTGTATAAGAGTTCATGAATTGGAATAGACATGGTAACAGGTCTATTGGGACCTGTCAGCCAATGGGAACTGTTTAGTGACTCAGACATCTTGGAGACTGGGCATGGCTTAGATTGACTGATCTGTATATATATATATATAAGAGTTATATTGTTTCTGTGAATATAGCTTCTGTGCTTCTGGTTCTGGCTTCTGCTGCATGGGTATTGTATACATGCATCATGCTTTATATTATTGTATATAAAGACGTTTCTTATATAAATGAATACTGGTGAATTATTTATTTGTGTGCTGGTTGGATTGCTGCAAACTCTAACATATCATTGGTCTGATAAATCTGGAAATGGTAATATTTGGACAGAAAATTCCCCCTTGGAAACAACCTGCCCAGGGATGGGTTATTTGTTTGTTGTTTGTTACATTTATTTGATGCCGACCTCACCTAGAAGTGATGGTTTAACTGTAACTGTTCAAAGGTATCCAACTTTCTTTTTTCGTATCCTTTGATAAAAGCTGGTCAAATGGATTTAACCAAAGCATTAGTACGTAAACACAGATGCATTCTCAGCCAACCAGTCAGAGAAAAAAGAATCACTCATCTCTAGTTATGAACAAGTCTATAATTTTATCATGAATTCGTGGAGGTTTCCATTATTTACACACACACACACACACACACGGACAGAGAGAGAATAGAATAGAATAACAGAGTTTGAAGGGACCTTGGAGGACTTCTAGTCCAACCCCCTGCTTAGGCAGGAAACCCTATAACACTTCAGACAAATGGTTATCCAGCATCTTCTTAAAAACTTTCAGTGTTGGAGCATTCACAACTTCTGGAGATAAGTTGTTCCTCTGGTTAATTGTTCTAACTGTTGGGAAATTTCTCCTTAGTTCTAGGTTGCTTTTCTCTTTGATTAGTTTCCACCTATTGCTTCTTGTCCTGCCTTCAGGTGCTTTGGAGAATAGCTTGACTCCCTCTTCTTTGTCGCAGCCCCTGAGATATTGGAACACTGCTATCATGTATCCCCTAGTCTTTCTTTTCATTAAACTAGACATACCCAGTTCCAGCAACCGTTCTTCATACGTTTTAGCCTCTGCCCCCCTAATCATCCTGGTTGCTCTTCTCTGCACTCTTTCCGGAGTCTCAGCATCCTTTTACATCATGGATGTAAAATGCAGTATTCCAAGTGTGGCCTTACCAGGACCTTATAAAATGGTATTAACACTTAACGTGATCTTGATTTATAAGGTGGTTATAAATAGAGAGAGACAGAGAGAAAGAGAGGTGGAAAACAAAACATTTCAAATGGAAACCTGAGAGGCAATAAAACAGATAATCAGGGAACCAAGATACTCCAACATATAAACATCATCTCACTCAGAGGATATGCCCTCTAATTAACTCAAAAACTGTTGGAAAAGGCTATTTGAATTTAAGCAAGGTGGGGCTGCTCAACCCCCTAGGGTTATGATTCAAGGGGAAGGAGGAGAAGGAAGAAACTGGTCCCTTGAAAATACAGGAAAATCAAGGAAGGAAGAATACAAATAATAGTATTAGGTTCCTGCTGTTCTCAATCCTACCTGCCCACCTAAAGAAACTGATAAGAATGTTTCTGTTTCCGTGGGAGAAATTCAATGAACTTGTTCTCTCAATGTTTCTTTCCATTAATGGACTAAAGAGCCCCCATGCCACCTCTTGTTCTCACAGGCGAGGTAAACTGGGAAGTCAACTCTACTGAAACCTGAGCTAAAAATGCTCCACAGTGTACTTCATTTCCAATAACAGATCCTGTGCCCATGTTAACCAAATAATTCAAGTGGAAGCCAATTACAACCTTGTGCTTTGGTTGTATTATGAGACAGAGAGAGACAGAGACAGAGACAGAGACAGAGACAGAGACAGAGACAGAGACAGAGACAGAGACAGACAGAGAGAGACAGAGAGAGACAGAGAGGCAGAGAGACAGAGACAGAGACAGAGACAGAGAGAGACAGAGAGAGACAGAGAGAGACAGAGAGACAGAGACAGAGACAGAGACAGAGACAGAGACAGAGAGAAAGACACAGAGAGAGAGAGGGGCAGAAAGAGACAGAGAGACAGAGAGTCAAAGAGACACAGAGAGACACAGAGAAAGAGAGAGAGAGGGGGGGAGAGAGAGAGAGAGAGAGAAAGAGAGAGAGAGAGAGAGAGAGAGAGAGAGAGAGAGAGAGAGAGAGAGAGAGAGAACCACTGTCTAGATTAAGCTAAGGTACAATGATGATTTTGCTTTAAGGATTAATGCCTTTGGTTATATTTCCTGAGCAGTTCCTTCAGGTCCGCTTGTCGGATTTAAACAAGAGCTGCTGCTGTTAGTTAAGTACTTTATGCATTAGTGATTGGGCTGCAGTCCATGAACCGTTGCCAGGTAGATAATAAATGGAATTACCAATCTCTGTCTTCCGTGTGCTTCTGGCTTAACCTTCGACCGCATAGGTGATAGCAATCTGTTTCCCCCAGAAAAGATTTTTGCTAGCCAGCATGTTGGTGAAATACAGCGGAAGAAGTAGCTTCAGGCCCCATGCCGATACTTAATTTCACCTGCCTTGCCTAGGGGAATAGAAAACAAAGTCATTCTGGCCTGCGACTTCCTCTGTGGTTTCCTCCGTGTCATTATCTTGTAAGAATTGCATTGACCTTTTGCTTTTATTTAAGTTTAATTTTGTACGGCTGTGGGCTTGAAAATGAGACTCCAGTCAGACACAGGCGTATAAACCAATGTGTTGATGAACAGTATTGACACAACGGCTGAATTTCTACTTTTTTTTTTTTTTGTGGTTTCAGAAGAAGTGCATCAGACCGAGGAAAGAATATACACTGAACACTGCTGAAATGTTGTTGCAAGCTCTCCCTGCTGATATCCTGTCCGGTAATAGATGTTCAGAAATGGATTCAAATTATTTCAAATCCGAGGGAAAAAACCCAAAACTCATGTTGGATTGAGCTGGGTTGTTAAAAAGACTTATATGATTTGATCTTCCATAATCGATTAGAAAGCAGCAGTCATTTTCCCGAAAATAAGACATCCCCTGATAATAAACTCTCCCCCCAAATTAAACCCTCCCCTGAAAATAACCCCTCCTTGAAAATAAGCCCATCCCGAAAATAAGCCCTCCCTGAAAATATTTAACCATATGCACAGCCGGTCCCCGTCATTTCCTTGGGTTAGTGTTAGGGAGACAGAGCTGGAAATCAGGTAAGATGGCAAGAGGAGCCCCATCTTGCTCCTTGTGCCCCAAAATAATAAGACCTCCCCAAAAATAAGGCCAAGCGCTTATTTTGGGGTTCAAAAAAAATATAAGACAGGGTTTTATTTTTGGGAAAACACTGTAAAAAAAAAGATGGTATAATCTAAGTATATAAATATTAGGCAGTTTCGCTTCCAAAGTGATTCCGAAATTCATTCCAATTTTTTTTTAAAAAAAATGGTTACAAATATGTCTCAAGGGTGCTTTTTCAAAAGGCAACTGGACTATGTTTTTTTCCTTGAGGAAGATGTTTCCCTTCTCATCCAAGAAGCTTCCTCAGTTTTCCTGAAGGGAAAAAAAAAACATAGTCCAGTTGGCTTTTGAAAAAAAAAAAGAAAAAAAAACTTTTAAGAAAACCATGACCTGGATGACTGAGAATCTCCGTAGATGTTTACAAATGTGCATTTTGTAAAAAAAAACAAGAAAAAGAATCGTTGGTGTATTTATACAATCTTTCAATTTGAGTTATTTAAATCTTAAATGCAGGGGTACAGTTTAACGCCACCCTAATTCTACAAGCAATTTAAAGTTGTCCATGACAATGTGTTTCTTTACTAAAAGTTTACAAACACACTAGCAATTAAAATGCCACGTTCAAAATGATAAGCTAACAGTTAACGATACTGTACTTAAACTGCCAGTTGAATCAGGAAACTTGTCAGCTTATTTTGCCTATATCACATGGCTTTCATAATATGGGCTGCCATTTGTCAGAGATGGTGTAGGGTCTCCTGCTTGAGCCAGGGGTTGGACTAGATGACCTATAAGGTGCCTTCCAACTCTATTGATCTGTTATCTGTTATCCTAACCTGTTATCTGTTATATTATTAAACTTGAAAATAAATAAATAAAAGTATCCTTGTCACCGAAGTCAATCCTTTGATTAGAAACAGGAGCAGTTGATCAATCTTCACAAATATATTGATATTTTTCTTCATTCTGTTTTTCATTCTGTTCATTAAATCATCCTGTTCAACTCTGCAGACCTCCCGTGTATTTCTACTGATTGCAATTTTATGATTTCCATTCAGACCCTTTTCCACGTTTACCCAGATGGGGCAACTTTCAAGAAACAAACAAACAAACAAACAAACAAACAAACAAACAAACAAACAAACAAAAGCATTAATAAAATCTAAATGTCACTGCAGTAAGCAGCATGAATTGTGTGTCCAATCACACTTGGCCGATAAAGAATATTCTGTTCTGTTCTGTTCTGTTCTGTTCTGTTCTGTTCTGTTCTGTTCTGTTCCGTTCCGTTCCGTT
Source organism: Ptyas mucosa (assembly GCA_012654045.1). Taxonomy (NCBI): domain Eukaryota; kingdom Metazoa; phylum Chordata; class Lepidosauria; order Squamata; family Colubridae; genus Ptyas; species Ptyas mucosa. The sequence goes on along the minus strand of WNWU01000063.1, from coordinate 3,018,863 downwards.
CCGTTCCGTTCCGTTCCGTTCCGTTCCGTTCCATTCCATTCCGTTCCATTCCGTTCCATTCAGGGGTGAAATCCAGCAGGTTCTGACAGGTTCTGGAGAACTGGTAGTGGAAATTTTGAGCAGTTCAGAGAACCGGTAGCGGAAATTTTGAGCAGTTCAGAGAACTGGCGAATACCACCTCTGGCTGTCCCAGAGTGGGGTGGGAATGGAGATTTTGCAAAATCCTTCCCCTGGAGTGGGTGGGATTGGATATTTTGCAGTATCTTTCCCCTGGAGTGGGGTGGGAATGGAGATTTTACAATATCCTTCCCCTGCAACACCCACCAAGCCATGCCCACCAAGCCACACCACGCCCACCATGCCACGCCCACAGAACCAATAGTAAAAAAAAAAAAAATGGATTTCACTACTGATTCCATTCCATTCCATTCCACTCTATTCTAGGATGACTTTTCAACTTCTTAGTCTAGCTTATAGACCCGAGATTCCTGGGTGTCTCTCCTCCAAGCACTATCTGAGTTTGACCGTATTAGCTTTTCTGGGATCAGCAAGGTGAACAAGGTGCCCCTACCTGCTATAAGTCAATAAGAGAAACACAGCGATGAAACTAAATAGAATCTTTTAGAAGGGAGGAAATGTTAACATGCATCTGCTTTTTCTGCCTCTCCTTTTGATCTCTTCTTTTGTTCAGTTCAATTTTTAATGGATTTCCCCTGAAAACTCAAGTCCTCCTAGAAATAGCTCGAGTCCTAGGGCAAAAGGAGATAGGCCTTAGGACCTCTTAGGTGCTGCTGTGTATACACAAATTTTTCTTCCCCTTACAGAATTACTTGGAAGGAGAATAACTTGGAAATAGAATTGCCAATCTGTTTTATAAGAGAATGGCAAGACACGGATGAATGAGATAATGCATAGAAAACCTTTGCATACATGAAATGTCATGGACAAATAAGTAGCTGTGAACATGATGTAAATGTTAAATATTATTATATATTTGTCTGTTCCAATTTTTATATGAACAATATATACACTACATACATATGCCCCAATTACTTTCGTTATTCTCTTGCTTCATCTTTTTAAATTTCTCCTATGATTACTATCTCTAGAAAGTTCCCAAAGAAAAATGAATACAATAGTCAATTTCCAGCATGGTAATACTCATCTGAAGGTGGGAAAAAAAATGGTAATCTGCAGAGAAAGCCTACATACTTCTTAACAGATTTTGCTCCACTCAGTCAAATATTTTCTGTGCATTGTGTGCTGCTCTTCCCTAATCAATCAAGTGCCTGTCCAATTCCTCTCTTTTTCTAATCATAGCCCTTTTTAATATTATCTTAAATATAGAAGGATGGTTGAAAAGGATGATTTTCCAGCTCCAAAGATTTCTTGATTTCAGCCATACATTGTTTACATACCTATGAAAAACATGTGAAAAGATGCTTTGGTTTGTAGGGCATTGTATCAAGTCCCATGTGGTTGGCCAACTCAAGAAGCTCAACCATGTGGTTGGTCAACCCAAGAAGACACAAGTTTCACTGATGATGTTACCTAGTTTGGGTAATGAAAAGGTCTGCAAGAAAATAACCAAGTTCAGAGATCTCAAAGGACCACTCATTTCAACCCGGAGCTACAACTATTCTCTGTTATTGGAAACACAAATTTCAGGAAGTTATCTTTAATAGTTAGCTGAGTGAAACATAATTTCGAAAGCTAAGTCCCAAGAAGATGTAGAACAAACCAATTAAAAGTTTCTCTTTGAAAAGTTTCCTTCCCATGTCTCCAACTCTGGATTGTGTAACTGCAGAAGTAGCCTGCAGTACTGCACTCTAACCACTGCACCACCGCAGCTCAGGTAGCTGTGAAAGATTCCAACATCCACTCAAAATGAAGGCTGCATTGCTTGCGCAAATATGACTGACACAGCTCCCATTTGGAATAACCAGGGTGAGAATTAGAATTAACAAGCAAGCAAATAAAATCTATATTGTAAATTTTCAGTGATGAGTAAACTGGGGCCCCAGTATAATAAAGGTCATGATGACAATGGAAAAATCATAATCATAAGTTTATTTGTCAAGCATATATAAGATAACAGGTAAAAGTATAAACATAATTTGAATACATGAAAAGGGTAAGTAAAAAGGAATATTAGGACAGGGATGGTAGGCATGCTGGTGCACTTACGCACGCCCCTTATAGACCTTACAAAATGGGGTGAGGTCAACAGTAGACAGTTTAAGGTTAAAGTTTTGGGGGTTTGGGGAAGAAACCACAGAGCCAGGTAGTGCATTCCAGGCATTGACCGCTCTGTTAAAATTGATAGAGTTGAGTTGCAAAATGACAACCTACAGTAGGAAGAGTGAATGTGCGTAGATTAAGAATGCAATCATCCCATCTTTGGGGTACAGAAGTAGCCATCTCCTCAAAATTCTTTGAGTTGCTTCAACCAGGGGTGCCCCAGCTGTTGGCCCCATCATAGGGTATTCTTATGACACGCAAATACAGTATATGCTTCCTCTCGTCTGGGAATGACATTCCCAGGAGGAAGTGACATGAACAGTGACAAACAGCTGCAGACACCTGCAGACAATTACAACCTCAGCAGTATGTGAGCCTACTTACAATTGAAAGTGACATTCTTTGTGGGGAAAAGGAACATGGAGAGACAGATGTAGGGTGCAGGAGGCAAACCTTCCCACAACACAGCAACGCCAGTGGGGATACACAAAGGCATGGCCAATTCGATGCAGCTGAAACATCTGGTGTGTGCACACTGCTTTCCCTCAATGAGCTCTCCTACGTGTAACAAGGACACCTCTCTGAGGACATCGCACACATGGAAAAAAAAGTAAAACAAAGTTCCCAACAGTTGTTCCTTTTCTTAGGATTTTGATAGATAAGACCGTATTTGCTTCCTTTGCTCCAGTATTTGACTGCCGAGTCTGCACCTCATGAATATCAAATAATACTAAGTGGTGTTTATTGTTTGGAAATTATTTCATCTAGTGATTCCCTTCATAATTGGCCCATTAGAAATAAAGGAAAAGTCTTGGGAATCTCTCTCCTGTACTGAAAATTGGGTCAGTCTTCAGTTAATAAGGAACTACAGAAGATGTCCCCCCATGTGGTCTGAAGGATGAAAACATTCTTGTGAGAAATAGAACGCTCCTCTATTTAAAGCTTGGATGGCATTAATGTAAATCTTGCAGTTTGTTATTTACAGACTGGCTGTCGCATTTCCTCCCTTTGTTTCGTTTTCTTTAAAAGTATATTTAAGCAAAGAGAGGTCTCCTAAGAAAATACACACTTTAGCCAATTCTTCAGGGGAGTTGAGTGAAACTCTACTTTTATTTTTTTTTCTCTCAGAGAAGAAGTTCTGTCAACTGAAAGTTAACTTTGTTGTGAACATTGCCATGCAATCTTTTTTCCTTGCTGTTATTTTTTTCTTTCAAAACAGAGATTGTTTTGTCAACTCGCAAAGCATCCCTGGCCTGCTCTCGAGTTGCCATAGACAAGGGGGATGGGAAACCGAAGAAGCAGCACAGCAGCCAAAAACTGGAGCACATTCCAGACATCTCTTCTCAAGGTTGTCTCCCAGGGTTCCCACAGTGGCTGGAGGGGAGTGATCTCTGCAACCAGCGAAATTGCTTTGTTGACAAATGTGATTGATGACATACCCTGGGGGGAAGGGGAAAACAGGGTCATGATTGGGGCACAGGTTATGTAGGGTCAGAATTGGCTTCACTTGGGAACATGCTGACAGGAAGCTCCTAATAAATAACCGGATTTCTTTTGAAGCTTGGCTTGAAGCTCGTGATTTAATTAGGGCAACAGAAACCCTGACAAAAAAGGACATTTCTTCCACATCAATGTTTCTCAATTAACATCCTCATCCTCATCAAAAATTCTTAAATGGTATTAATCTGAGTGACATTGATTGGGATCACAACAGCACAAATGAATCTGTGAAGTTCTTGGTGATTTCTGAGCTTGGTTCAGATGTTTCACAACCCAACTACCATGTTTCCCCAAAAATATGACCCACCCTGAAAAGAAGCCCTATCATGTTTTTGAATGCAAAAGTTAATTAGCCCTAATTAAGACCCATACCCACCCTGGGGTGCACGGGGTGGGGTGAGGCACACTGGTAAAAATTAAGCTAGGGTGACGATGGGAGTGTGGAGCTGCCCTACTTACCAGGCCTCACACACCCTGACACCTACCTCTCCTTGCAGGCCTACTTCTTCTGCGACCGCTTGCTGCCACTTGTGTGTGTCACCCCCGGCCTCCATTTCACCCTCAGAAGCCTTCCGGAAAGCCCCCTGCAGCCGATAACAGAGGATTGATCCAGAGCTCTGTTATCAACTGCAGAGGGCTTTCCAGAAGGTCTCTGAAGGCAAAATGGAAGCCAGGGGGCGCCACATGTGTCAATCCAGAACCCATTTTTCAGCTTCAGAGAGCTTTCTGGAAGGCTCTGATAGCTGTTGGTGTCACCACAGTGAGGTGAGTCAGACCTCCCCAAAAGAAGCCCTAGCTGTTTTTTCAGGAGTCAACAGAAGATAAGACTGGGTCTTCTTTTCGGGGAAACACGGTAGGTTACAAATGAATTTCATGACTGTTTTCCTTACAACCTGGAAAACTGTTCTTATGTGCACTACTCACTGGATCTCGAAAATAGTGCCAATAATAATGATTGATTTTAACTGCTAGAATAAAACCAGTCCATTAAATAATTTTGGAGCTAATCTAGATGCAAAGTATCCTAAAATGGGCACAACGTGTTTTACGATAATCCTCTTAGACTCTTAAAAACTATGGCATGGCGTGTTCCTCTTCTGAACTCTATTTCTATAGCTGATTCTTTCCACCGAAAGTAAAATATCATACAGAGGGCTCAAGAGACCTGTTTATTAGGGCAAAGTGCTGAAATTTAGGATAAATACAGGATTATTGCAGCCATATTTTTATACTGATGTTTCTAACACAGCAATACCAAGTTGTAGGTCTTCAGATGCTGTTTGACTTCAATGCCTCTTATTTCTCCTCGAGATTTCCAAGATAACAGAAAATAGACTCTGCAAATCCACCCACATCAAAGGATCCCAGTTTGTTATTGGCTTAACGCCAGTTATATTCTTTCTTATCAGGATCATCCTATTTTGGGATTACTCTCAACTTCAGTACAGTGGTAGCTGTAGGTGGAAAGAGCCTTCTTTATCTAAGTGGGAGAAGATAATAGGCTTGGCTCCTTATTCATTATAGAGACTCTCCCAACCCTTTCTAAAGAAAACTTCTATCAGAAAACCAGATATATTTTTTTTATCATACCAAGTTGATTGAATGGATGGAGGAAAGTTAGATTAATATGCCTCAGTTGTCAGGACCAAAGTTTTATTCTTCTAAACCAGTGGTCACCAACCTTTCGGACCTCAGGGACCATTAAATTCATAATTTAAAATTCCGCAGAACACTAATATGATCTGCCTAATGACCAGCTGGGTGGGTGTGGCTAGGTGGTCATTGACTGGGTGGGCCTGGCCAACTCCTCACTTCCCCGCCTGGGCTCCTTAGGGCCCTAACAGGAAGCAGTTGTTGGAGCTAAGCGGTCACCATGACAAAGTTGGCAAAACAGCTGGCTCAGTTCAAATTGGATCTGACCAAGAAGGAGGCTCAGCAGAAGCACCTCACAGAAAGCATAGGCTTTCCAAGCAGAGGGAAGACCTGCGGGAGTGCAAGGCCAGGTACCAGCGCCTGGAGGCTCAGCGGGCTGAGATAGTCAGCCAGTTCCAGGCCATGATGCAGTCCCAGTGGAACAAGGCTCTCTGGCTCTTCGCCACCAGCAGCGCTTCCCTCCAGCCTTTGCCCAAGCCCTGCACCAGGAGGCTGAGGCAGACCCAAAGTTGGAATTTCTGCCCCCCTCCGACCTGCACAAAAAGACCCCAAAGGGGGAGATTCTCTGCATCAAAACAAAACAAATGTTCACTGCACCAGTTGGTGACTGCTGTTCTAAACTTTTGGCTCTGCTGGATCCCATCCTCAGAAACTTCTCTCTCTCCAGAATGTGTGCCCTGGGATATTCTATGCATTGTATTTTTATGGTGGTGCCTGGTTGCGTGTGGCTTTTAGTTGTTAATTAGTGTGTTAGTAGCCAGCTATCAAGTCATTAAATGTTGTTTCCTTGTGCCGTTGCGCCTTTGGCGCCTGAGTACTTGGTATTGTTGGTGCTAAATCAGCACTCCTGTTTTCTGACAAGAAATCTGTTTTCCAGGCTTCAAACATTTCTCTGGCTATTTTTGTCCCTGCTTGGCCAACAATCTTAGTAACTGTGAAATTGAATGTGTGTCCTTGCTCATTGCAATATGAGGCTACCAATGCGTCTCCTTGCCTAACCACTCACTCATATTCTTGCAATCTGGTGGTTAGTCTCCTCCTCATCTGTCCTACATAGTCACAGGGGCAATCCATGCAGAGAAATTATATTCAAAGTTTCTCCCGTGTCCAAATGATGCTTGGTAGTTCCTGGGAGCTGGCCTTCAGAAAGTGGAACAGATAAATTTTTGAATGATACATTTATATCTCACCTCTTTCGATTTCCTGCAATTTCCACTCCATCCTTTGTGTTATGCAACATTTAGATAAAATTGTTGGTGAAGCTTGCCTGACAATTTGCCATACATTTCTGTGGAATACAGCCTTTCCATCTAATTCTATGGAAACAATTTGTGCCTTGAACTGGTTCACAGAGACAGTGACTTGACAAAATCTTAGTAAATCGCTTTCCCTTTTGCTTTAGACCTCTTTTCCTGATTTGCTAAACCCTACTGAAAAATGTCCAGCCAAAATTGCACTGTTTCCAAAACAATCTTAAATAGTTATTTATTGTCTCAATACATTTCATTTCACCTCAATCTCTGGTGTGTGCTTGAGAGCACTTAAGAGGGCAATATACTATATAAAGTACCTGATTCAACCATCCTGGATGTCCAATGTTTAATAATAATATTAAAAAAAAATGTTATGGGCCAGCTATAACAGAAACCACAATGCCACACTGGCTATTCAGCGAAGGAGTTGGTTAATATGCAGCCCTCGCATAGTTAGGCATTAGGAAGGCACCTAAATGAAATGGATATATATATATATATATTTGTTTTCTGAGGTTTTCGTGGGTATTGGTATGTAGGTCTTTGGTTATTCGGGTTTTCTCCCGCGTAAAATTGGAAGTGTCTTGGCAACGTTTCGATGAAGTCTCATTCGTCATCTTCAGGCTGGTGTTCTCGGCTTCATGCTTCCAGGAGCAATGTGTGATTGCAGCTGTTTCTTCCTTTTAACAGGAAAGGAAGAAGTTGCTGCTAGCAGACAGCCAACTCTGTGCTGTTCTTTGGGAGACTCAGACAGATCTATTTCTGCCTTATAAGGCTTCGTCAGTGAGCCACACCCTCATCTCATGTATCCTCCCTGTAAAAATACAATGTTTCTTTTTCTTTCTTTTTCATAGGTTTTATGTGCATTTCTCTCTAGCCAGGTTCTACCTACGTAAGCCAAGATGTTATGCAGCCCTGGTTGCATATGTATGTATGTATGTATGTATACATATACATACATACACAAATACACATATATTAACTATCTCAAATGTGTTTTTTCAAGAGGCAACTGGACTTTCTGGTTTTTCTTTGAAGATATTTCACTTCTCATCCGAGAAGCTTCCTCAGCTCTAACTGGATGGCAAGGAATTGAAGGATTTATACTTTTTGCAGACCGCTGGACATCTGCATTCTTTTAGCAAGTCATTAAGGTCACCTGGAGGTCTATCTGTTTCACACCTGATTGGTGCAAATAGGTGTGGAGCCTTTTTGGAACTGTTGAAAGGACTGTGTTGCAAACTGGAGATAGTTGATGTTGTATCCCTCCCCCTCTATTGAGAGAGGGTTGTTTAATTTTGACTTAGATGGCCTCTTTGACCCCTCTTTCAAACCAGTGACCTTCTCTGTCCAAAATGTCCAGAGGATCGCTGGTTTGAAAGAGAGGTCAAAGAGGCCATCTATGTCAATAGAATGAACAGTGCTTGTTTTAGCAATTGGCCACATAATTAGCCTCCTGATGTATGATGAAAACACTGAATTTGGATGAAGGTCATCCAAATGACCATGTGGTCTACTGGATCCTCTGAATGACCATGTGGTCCACTGGATCATCCAAATGACCATGAGGTTCTGACAGGTTCTGGAGAACTGGTAGTACAAATTTTGATTAGTTTGGAGAACTGGCAAATACCACCTCTGGCTGGTCCCAGAGTGGAGTAAGAATGGAGATTTTGCAATATCCTTCCCCCTGGAGTGGGGTGGGAATTGAAATTTTGCAGTATCCTTCCCCTGCCACGCCCACCAAGCCACACCCACGAAACAACACCATGCCCACCAAGCCACACCCACAGAACAGGTAGTAAAAATAATTGAATTTCACCACTGAAGTGGTCTACTGGATCAATGCAGGCCAACCTGGCTTATACAATTGTTGCTGTGGTCCTAAAATTAGGGAAGAACTTCAGGTAATCTTCCTTGAACTTTTAAAAGAAAAGTTGGCTATATAATACAATAAATAGATAAAAGAAATCATAACAATAAGAAAGTGATGGGCTGTGTCCCTTTTAAACCTGTTCTGTGTAGGACTGTTTTCAAAGGCTTTTCAGAAGATTCATCTGGTCTAAAATGAACAATTAGCGCCAGTCTCTTCACAGGAATATTTCTGAAAAAAGCATCTTATTGTAGAACGACCGCAAAAGTTCTCAATAACTTTGTTGCTCAGAAACATATTTGATTCTCGTTTAATTCAAATCCAGTTATGGTTTTGGGTTCACAGATCTTTGAATTTTATGATGAAATTTTCCCGTGCAAAATATGTCTATATTTGATTAACATACACACAAACATACATGCCTTAGCAAACATAGCCTAAAAATAATTGTTTATTGAAAATTGACTTTCTAGAAGGTAGACTAAGCACAATTAAAATCCTTGTTATCATGCATGCTACACTGCACATTGTATTACTTGTCGCATTTTCTTTATGAAGACTGGGTCAAGGACCAGTAGTAATCTGTTTGTTTGTTTGATTGATTTTAGACGCCCTATCTGCAGAGAAAAAACAAAACAAAACAAAATACCAAAGCTGTATTAGAAAGACAACTAACCAAGAAGAAGAAAATTACTTTTAAAAAAAACCCCAAGACTTAATTACAAATGAATATTGAGGCTGCACAAAGCAATATGAATGTTTGAAAGGAGAGTTTTATCCATTCTTACAAATTTACACAATTTAGAAAGTCTGCATCTGAATATACATAGGAGACTGTGATAGCATCTCTAGAACTCGTTTATCAGTCATCAAAATAAGTAAATAAGACGAATCTATCTTTCTACCTACCTACCTATCTACAGTAGTGGCCAAAATTGTGGAAACCTTTTGGGAATAGTGTATTTTCTAAAACTAGCTAATAACACCACTTTTTGGGGGAGTAGTACCATAAAATTATGTATCAATGGAAAGATAATTTCATCAAGAATGTAATGCAGTGACTTTTATGAAGGATTTGCTATTAGAATAGCAGTTACAGTATAAAGAGGAAAAGTGGAACACGTAGAAAAAATGAGATATACAAAAATTATCACCATGTCAGTTAATACTTAGTTGGGTAACCTTTAGCATGAATGACGGCCTTACAACGTCTTCCCATGGAGTGAACCAAGTCTTTTAGTTCTGCAGCTGTTATAATGTGAAACCAAGATGGAATGATTGCTTCCATTAACTGGGTTTTATTGTTGGGTCGCTTCTGACTAACAAGTTTCTTTTAGTCGGCTCCATAGATTTTCAATTGAGTTAAGATCTGGGCTATTCCCAGGCCATTCCACTGGAATAGGATTATCTTGAAACTCAAAAAGAAAAAAGAAAGAAAAGAAAAGAAAAGAAAAGAAAAGAGAAGAGAAGAAAAGAAAAGAAGTGGTGTTATTAGCCATCAAGCCTCAAAAATACACTTTTCCCAAAAGGTTTCCACAATTTTGGCCACTACTGTACCTATCTATCTATTTATCCATCCACCCACTTACCTATCTCCATGAAATTTCAAGTAATTTTTTTTTCCCCACTGAAAGAGGCCTCCTGACTTTTCAAAGTATGCTTTTCACAAAGACGTAAATGCTTCAACCAGATGACAGCTAATGGAAGATTTAACCCTTATTAGCGGCAGATCGGCTTGAATTTCACTCAGATTTAATACCAATCTTTCCATCTAACAATCACCTCCAGCAGGAATGACGGACTCCACAATTGCTGATGGATTAGCAGTTGCAACGGGAAGCCCATTTGCCTCGTTTAAAAGGTCACAATCACTGTAATAATGTTATAACGCGGGTGATGAAAAGAAGCAAGAGTTACTTACGTATACTTGTCTTCGATCCCTGATGGACAGGCCACTAATCTCTTTGTAATTCTATGAATATTGTCCAGAAGAGTTTTAGATCTCTTGTCGTCTCAGACTATATTAAAAATCTTAAAACTCTGCTTTTTTTTTTTTCCTTTCCTGATCAGATGCTCATCTTTTTTTCATGGAGCCATTATTTCACTGAAAGGAAATCATTTATTTCTAGCTTCTCATCCTCCAAACCAGGGGTGTCAAACTCACGTTGTCACGGTGACATCACATGATGTATGAGGACTTCCCCCCCCCTTCACTAAACGAGACGTGGGCATGGCCAGCGCGTGATGCATCCGGCCCGCAGGCCGGGGGAAAAAAGAGCCTTGGTGGTGCAGCGGACTAAGTGCTGTTATGTAGCACTTACTGTAGCTGCCAGCTGCCTGCAATTAGTGCAAGTTCAAATCTCACCAGGCTCAAGGTTGACTCAGCCTTCCATCCTTCCGAGGTAGGTAAATTGAGGACCCGGATTGTGGGGGCAATAAGCTGACACTGTAGAAACACCGCTTATGGGGGACCAAAGGCCCTAATAAGCAGGTATATACAAAAGAATGAAGGCTACGGCTAAAATCTTTTTTAAGATTTTAGATTTTTAAATTGTCCAAATTGGGTTTTAGTTATGAGGTTTTTAAATTTACGGCCAAAATTTATAGTTCTTTTAAATTTTAAATTTTGTATTGACTGGTTTTTATTTCTGGCTGTACACCGCCCTGAGTCCAGCAGGAGAAGGGCGGTTTATAAATTGAATAAAATAAATAAATAAGTGCATTCTAAGCCGCCCTGGGTCTTTGGAGGAGGGCGGCATATAAATTGAACTAATAAATAAATACATAAATAAATAATAATTTGACAGCCCTGCTCCAAACCTTCAGTAAAAACAAAGGGGAAATAGTTCAGATGGATTTTTAATCTCAGGGGTAGTCAGTTAAGGGTGTATATGTGTACTTATGTGTGTAAGATAAATGTTTCTCCCACACCCACATGCGTGCTAGTCATTTCTGGCTCTAGGGGACAGTGCTCATTTCTATTTCTAAGCCAAATAGCCAGAGCTGTCCGAAGAAGTCTCCGTGGTCATGTGGCTGGCATGACTAAATGCCAAAGGCACACGGAGCGCTGTCACCTTCCACCAAAGGTGGTCTCTATTTTTCTACTTGCATTTTTTACGGGCTTTCGAACTGCTAGGTTGGCAGAAGCTGGGACAAGTAACGGGAGCTCATTTCATTATGCGGTGCTAGGGATTCAAACCGTTGAACTGCCGACCTTCTGAACGACAAACTCAGCGTCTTAGCCATTGAGCCACCACGTCCCTTACGTGTGCGTGTGTATATATATACACAAATAGGAAGAAAAAATGCAATTAAATGGTTTTAATTCCAACCCCCCCCCCCCCCTTTTTCTTTGCTTCCCTTTGGTAAGTTTACTAAGAACGGTTTCACCACTGCCACTGGCATTCTTAACTTTCGTTGTGCTGCCCTGAGTGTGATAAAGACAAAAACTCAGGCTGTGCATTAAATAAAGAAATACTGGTAAATGTTTTTAATTTAAAAAAATAAGAAGAAGAAGCTGGAAAACAGCAGCACCTGCAAGGGAAATCAGAAAGGGAGAAGCAGAAGTGATGCAGACACAATGTTATGTTATGTTATGTTAATTTTATTTATATACCGCCCTTCTCCCAAAGGACTCAGGGCGGTGTACAGCCAATTTAAAACATAAATATACAGACATCATCATTAAAAATTTGTTAAAAGCAATTAAATAATTACGGCCGAAATGTAAAACCCCAAGTTAAAACTCCAATTTAAAATCAATTAAATAGACAGCCCCATCTGTCGGAACAGTAGGATCTTAAGAGCACAGCGAAAAACCTGGAGGTCAGAGATTGTACGTATTTCCGGGGGCAGTTTGTTCCAAAGGGCAGGAGCAGTGGTGGGATTCAGCCAGTTCGCACCACTTCGGGAGAACCGGTTGTTAACTTTCTGAGCAGTTTGGAAAACTGGTTGTTGGAAGAAGTCATTGGGGCAGAGAACCGGTTGTTAAATTACTTGAATCCCACCACTGAATCAAACCCCAATGTGTGTGTGCGTGTGTGTGTGTGTGTGAGAGAGAGAGAGAGAGACAGACAAACAGACAGACAGACAGATGCAGAGAGATCATGGGCAGCATCTTGTCTTATCCCAGCCACTCGCCCCAAAAGTCGGTAGCAAGTAAAATTGATTGTGTTGTTAATGGCCCCCTCAAAGTACTGTGTAGGAATAGACTATTTCCCTTATCTTTCTGTTTGGTTCTCTGCTCTCAGAAACAATACAGAGGAAGGGGTAACGGTCGTCTTTTTTTGCACTCCCGTACTCTCCGCATTTTCACCCTTGCTATCTGTGGCAGCACTTAAGGTGCATTGTACACAACAAAACCTACCACTCTTTAATTTGGTTTGTGGGTTAAAGCAATTCGCTAAGTAGTAACAGCTGTGGCTTTAATCACTCAAGAAATAAACCCTCTCATTATTTCTTGCTGCATCTAAAAGAGTCAGAGTGTGATAGCTTTGCACCAGAGGAAGGAGGCAATCAGTGGGGTATTTATTTCCTTTTATAGTTAGGCGGCCTCCGATTTTCCTGGAGAATAATGTGCACTTTTCGAATTTATTGTTGTCATAGAGGCAGTAAAATATTCATCAGCAAAATTCTAACGATCCTTTTTCCGCACGTAACAAAGGTTAATGTGGTATTCTTGGTAGGATTCGTAAAAGTTCTTTTGTTGTCTTAATGCTCAATACATTAATTTAATCATTTTACAGGCCCCTGGTTCTGTGATGTTCTACTAGCTTTTAATGGGCAAAAAGACAAAGCTGTTGGGTAGCAAGTTATAATTTACCTTCCCCAGAGGTATCTGGGGAAGCATCCGGGGCATCTCACATTGCAAAGGGTAGGAGGACTGCATCTCTTATTATCTTCTCTAGTCTTCCAAACTCTCTCTTAAGAGATCTCCTTGACATGAATTGGAGGCCTGAGGCCTTGGAGGTTAGAAAAGATGCCACTGGTGATTTTTCTGTGCATCATATAGCTTCTGATTTTTACTTTTTAAAAAAAATATTGCTATAGATCAGTGCTGATTATCCTTTTTGGAATAGAGTGCCAAAACGGGGGCGTGCGTGCACGCATGCGTGTGCCAGAAACTGGAAGTGTAGCCACCCAGTGCACATGCATGCACTGGGAAGATGATTTTCCAGTTTCCAGCACGCACATGTGCACCGGGCGGCTGCTCTTCCAGTTTCTGGCATGCATGTGCATGTGAAGACCAACTGGCCAGTGCGCATGCACGCACCAGAACCTGGAGAATCATCTTCCCGATGCTCACATGTGCACCAGGCGGCTGCTCTTCCGGTTTCATTGCTCCTGCGCAAGTGAAGACCCCCTGGCCAGTGAACCAGAACCCGGAAGAGCAGCAGGCAATGACTCGCATGCCCGGAGAAATGGCTCTGCATGCCACTTCCCGCACGCATGCCATAGGTTTGCCATCACAGCTATAGGACTGTTGTGGCCCGGCAGTGGCCTGGGTGGATTGTAGCTGATTCTGACAGTGAGGAGGCTGGTGTGGTGCTGCACCAGCAGCCTGTGCAGCTGGCACTTGAGTCAGACAATGAGGAGGCTGTAGAAAATGTGGTGCCAGAGGTGGAGATTCAGCCAGGGCATTCAGAACCTCCAGAAGCTCCTTTAAGTGAAGAGGACAAAGAGGAGGAGCCTCTTCTCGATGCACGGGTGCGCAGAGCTGCCAAAAGGCAGGAGTGGCTCCTCAGGAGGAGGTCTCCTCGAGAGTAAGGCTTGGGGCTAATTGGCCACTCCCTTAGCCTATTTAAGGAGGCATGCCGACTGAAACAAGTTGCAGGGAACAACTTTAGTTCATTCTCTTTCGCGTCTGGATTCTCTTCAAATTGCTTGTGGGCTTTCTGCCAACCTTAGTAAGATTGTGATTACTTTATCTTTCTTTTCTTGTAGGCTGTTAAGGAAGTTTATCAACAGCCTTTGTTTGGAAAAGGCTGAGTTATTTTAGTAAATTTAAGTTTTGTACAAACTTTGTGTGTGCTGTGTTCTTTGGGATCCATAGCTGGGGCAGAACAAGGACTACAGATTAACATGTTGAGCAAGATTAACTAGAGACTGAATAAATATCTAGGATGCATACAGTATGTGGACTCAGGCAGTAGAAATCGTATTTCAGTTCCCTGCTGATGAGCTGAAATTGAAGGGGTATAGCTGCTACTAGATTTTATAGGCTCTGCCGGTACATGATTAAACCTTCGTATCACTAAACAGAGGAAGATACCACTTCATAATTCTTTGTGTCCATCTGAAAACTCTAGGTTTTTTTTAAATCATTGGTTCAGTCGCTTCAAGCATTTGGGAATTTCTGTCTATATATAGCTGTGATGACGAACCTATGGCATGCATGCCAGAGATGGCACACATCATCCTCTCTGTGGGCACGTGAGCCATCGTTCCAGCTCAGCTCTGCTGCACATGTACGTGTGCCTCCCACCGGTCAACTGGTCTTCAGGTCTCTGCCACACATGCGTGGGGGCGCGTGGGAGGGGTGCGTGTGCATGCACAGGTGAGGGGCATGTGTGAATGCATCGGGGTGGGGCTCATGCGGGGTCCATGTGTGCATCCATGGGGGCTGGGGCACATGCATGGGGGCCACACGGGCATTGCACTTTGGGGGTTCGGTCGCACATGCACATTCACACACACACATGTGCACTTTGGACACTCGGTCCAGAAAAAGTTAGCCATCACTGATCTATAGACTCCTTGGTCTGTATCCTAGAACAATTGATGCCAAAGGAAGAAAATGCATTCCAATTTATTTCATTCTTATTCAGTGAGATTAGCTTGAAAAGAAAAAATGAACAAGCTGGAAAAATTCCTAAAAAGTCTTGTGGTCTCTCTTTCCTGGAAAATGGGGCATCACCACGTGATATGGTAGTAAGGAGTTACAATTTTCTTCCTTTATTTTTTTTTTAAATATTTATTTTTAAATATTTAAAATAAATATTTATTTATTATATATGGCTGTCCATCTTATGAATAAGAACCTGGGATGATTCATAAAGATACAATGAAATATCAATGAAACATGCAACCTGCATCAAAAACTCCTTAAAACAATATTCCCCGATCATCCAACATTCACATTTACTGAGTCCCGGATTCCATTTATCCCTAGACATGGGCAATGGGAGGATGGGACCAGCTGACTTTATTGGCATCTGTTGGTCTTCCCAATTTTTATGTTTGCAGATCAGATCTTGTAGTTTTTAAATTAACACAATTCCTCTTCAGAGAACGATAGGTCTAAAGACAGTTAGTATATCCATACTTGCAAATTACTTTAATTACAAAATTCACATGGAGGATTAATAGAACTAATCTGATTAGTACAACTAATACTCCGTAACGTTTATCTATTGCCCTCACTGACATTTTACTTTATTGTTTTTTAAATGTTGTTTAGAATGATTAGATTAAATAATGTTCGAAACTAATTATCTATGGAATTACTGATTCATATACTACACGTGAATACCAAATTGCAGTGGTTTGGGATTTTTTCGGTTTTTGTTTTTATTATTTTGCTGAAAAACAGCTTCTGATGAGTGTTACATCTTTGCGAAAGGTGAAAAGCACAAAAGGTATTCAATCCTTTGAAAAGCCACTACCTAGCAGCCATTCAAATTCTTCTTAGTGTTTCTTATTCTTCCATAGCAAATTATCATAGTTTTATAGATAAAGGTGAAGGTTCCCCTCGCACATATGTTCTAGTTGTTCCTGACTCTAGGGGGTGGTGCTCATCTCCATTTCAAAGCCGAAGAAGCAGCACTGTCTGAAGACGTCACCATGGTCATGTGGCCAGCATGACTAAACATCGAAGGCGCACGGAACGCTGTTCCCTTCCCACCAAAGGTGGTCCCTATTTTTCTACTTGCATTTTTTACATGCTTTCAAACTGCCGGGTTGGCAGAAGCTGGGACAAGTAACGGGAGCTCACTCCGTTATGCGGCACTAGGGATTCGAACCGCTGAACTGCTGACCTTTTGATCGACCAGCTCAGTGCCTTAGCCACTAAGCCACCGCGTCCCCTGTAGTTTTATAGCTTATATGAATATGAAGATATACAAAGATTTGGATTGTTTTTCTTGTTTGTATGCAAAGTTAAGAGAGCCAGTTTGATGTAATGGGTATGGCATCAGACTAAAAACTGGGACACCGTAAGTTCCAGTCACGCCTTAGGAACAAAGTCAGCTGGGTGAAACTTTGTGGATTGGATGGCCAGTCCTTCTCTCTCAGCCCTAGGAAGAAGACAATGACAAACCACTTCTGAAACGTGAAAAGGTAAATTAGAATATTCTCCGGAATGAATTGATATTTTTTAAAAATTCACAAACCTGCTGTTGTATACAATAACAATGTAAACATTAGTGCAAAAGTTGATTACTCACGGAGTATGAAGATTTATACTTTATGGCATTAAATTTCAGGGAGAAACTATGTTTGTCACCAACTATATTTGGAAAGGAAGTGTAATCAATACTGGCTCCCTGATGGGTGATACTTGGGTGTTGGATAGTATATAAATAAATATTGGCAAATTGGCTGCATTCGCACTCGTATTTTTACATCGACAGTTTTGATGTGCAAACCAAATAAGCAAAATAAACTATAAAGAGAACGCAAGAGACACAAAGAAGAAGAATATGTGCTTCCCCACACACAAAGCCCCCCCCCGAGATCCCTATGTTTACTAATTTCTGAAGAACATGTAAAACATTTACATGTAAAACATGTCAAATATTTATAATGCATACATTATACATACATAAATGTTCCACTCGCACATATGTGCTAGTCATGTGTGCTAGCATTCCGTGCTCCTTTGGCATTTAGCCATGCCAGCCACATGACCACGGAGACGTCTTCGGACAGCGCTGGCTCTTCGGCTTTGAAACGGAGATGAGCACCGCCCCCTAGAGTCGGGAACAACTAGCACATATGTGCGAGGGGAACCTTTACCTTTATTGGTTGCATCTTCTTATGAGCTATGCATGGAGTTGTACTTGGGATGTACTCATTTGCCTATAAATGTATTCAGAGTGGAATATAACAGGGATGATTTGCACGCTAAGGTTTAACCAGAAATGCATAACTTTCAACATTCTTCATTATCGTTCATGTTGGCTGAGGTTATAAGAAGTCACAACATCTACTAGAGTGCTAAAAGTTCCGGGCACATTACCTGTTGAGTGTGTTTTTTCATAGCTGACACTGACATTTATTGGGCAAATGTTACTGTCCTATAAAATTAGATCATTCTAATTGAATTTTCTACCCATTTTCTTGTGTTTATAGGTGTAGTGGTATCCTTGGTGATTGGTGAATCATCTTTGTAAGTTCTTTGTTAACATGTTCTCATTAAAGAAAACTATTCTGTTACTGTTTGAAAGACTCATCAGCATGAAGCCTTTTAAATGAGAAGTTCATTACCAGATTTATGGAACTAGGGAATCCAATCACAAGCTGGATCACAGGGAGTTTTTGTGATAAGAAAGTTTACTTGATTTCCTGGGTCATTGTAAGAACACTTTCTAGAAATCAAAATATTCTCTGTATTGAGTAGTGCTAGAGCTCCCCACCTTTGGAAGGGAACAAAAGATCAAAGCAAATTTGAAGAACAGGCCACCAATATGATCCACGTTGCATTTTTCTCTTGTACAATTTCCTTTTTCCGGAAAGGATTTTGTTAATGACCAATCATTATTTTGTTTGTCTACAATTACTGAATTCCGGTTCTTCGCTTACTCCAGGGATGAACAATCCATATAGGGTCACTTGGCAAGGATTAGCAGTGGTATTCCTGGGAAGGACTGTTTCCTTGTGTTGCATTTTCCAGAAAACATTGAAACAATTGGACACTTAAGTTTGCTTTAATAATTAAAAAAATGATGCATCTCTTGCAATGCAAGGTTTTCCGTGTGTGGTATGGACTCAAGATGGCCAATCCTTGTTGTTGTTGTTAGTTGCAAAGTCATGTCCAACCCATTGCAACCCCATGGACAATGTTCCTCCAGGATTTCCTCTGGTAATCCTCTGGAGTCCATTTAAGCTCACACCGACTGCTTCAATGATTCCATCTGGCCACCTTGTTCTCTGTCATTCCCTCCTTCTTTTGCCCTATTTTCTCTCTTTTCTTTTCTTTTTTTCTTTTTTCTTTTCTTTTCTTTTCTTTTCTTTTCTTTGTTCTTTTCTTCTCTTCTTCTCTCTCCTCTTCTCCTCTTTTCTCTCTTTTTCTTTTCCTGTGTCTCTCAGATGAAGCTTTCCAGGTTTCAACGTTCAGAGAGGGTTTATTATAATAATCATAAATATTATCTTTTGAAAGCTGGGAATTTCTCTTTTGTTTGCTCAGCTGCTCTGTTTGCTTAGTCAGTGGAGATCAGCCTGAACAAATAAGGGATGTTGCCACTGAGATATGCCAACAGTATAACACAAAACAGACTTAGAAGCCCTTATTTGAGCTCAACATCTGAGAATTTTTTTTTTTGCAGGATGTTAAGCGCTTTCAGTTACACTGACAAATATATATGCTGGTGGTGTTGGATATATCATACATCATTAACTTTAATGGAGTCACAGTTGTTTTAGCTTTATTTTCAATTACTTCTACTCTAAACATCTCCATTCTGTAGCCCACATTTTTCAGCCATTTCACAAATCCAGATCTGTAAATCTATTGCTTTGCCACATAATGTAAACCGACGAATACACCATACTGCCTTTTGAAGTCTAATTTAGAAAGGACCAAATCCACTGGTATTTTCTAATGAAGATGTGTATGTATGCTGTATTATATACCCTGTTTTCCCAAAAATAGGGCCCTAGCATGATTTTTCAGGATTCTCGTAATATAAGCCCTACCCCCACAATAAGCCCCAGTTAAAATGGTCAGCCAGATGGATGCATTTAGTTTTTTAGTATTTCTCTAGAAATAAGACCTAACCAGAAAATAAGCCCTAATGCATCTTTTGGAGCAAAAATTAATAGAAGACCTGGCTTATTTTTGGGGAAACATTGTAGGAGCAGACTGTTGGGTAAACATTGGGGTAGAAGAGGGGTTGGCAACCTTAAAGACTCAAAGAGCCACAAAGGTCCTAACCAGAAGCCTCTCATTCAATTCTGGAGCTGACCGGAAGTCCGGTTCCCCCACCATAGAGTCTCCTCCTAGCGTGATATACTTTTTCCTCTGCCGATGGGAAGACAAGTTCCCCCACCATAGAGTCTCCTCCTAGCATGGCGTCCTTTTTCCTCTACCTTTCCTAACCGAAAGCCCTATCAATTGTGGAGCTGACCGGCGACAGGGAGACGCAGCAGAGGGATGAAAGAGCCACATGCGGCTCCAGAGCTATGGGTTGCTGATCGTTGGGGTAGAAAATGCCGAGACCTGGCAAAAACATTCCAACCAACAAGTTTGATATGCTCAAGTTGGCTAACAGGCCTTGAATTCTAGTAATTTATACTGACATATCTGAATTTACTATTGTTTTCAGGCTTCTGTGGCCAATTTGCACTTAATTTCTGAATCGATAGTGAACTCTGATAAACTTCAGAAGAAAGGAAAAGAACAGGGAAAAAAGGAGACATTCATTTGCTATGCTTTCTGAAGAGTGGGTTTTTGAGTTGAATGAGATCTCTCTTTGTGGCTGTGATTGCAAATGTCAAAGAGAAAAAGAAACTAAATCAATTTACCCATCAAGGACTGGAAATCACAACAATGAATCCAACACATGGCTACATCCTTGTTACTGGATAGGTCAAGCAATTCTTCTGATGAAAACATGATGTAATGGAAGCTTAAAGGTAAAGGTTCCCCTCACACATATGTGCTAGTCATTCCTGACTCTAGGGGGCGTTGCTCATCTCCATTTCAAAGCCAAAGAGCCAGCACTGTCCAAAAACATCTCCATGGTCATGTGGCCAGCATGACTCAATGCCAAAGGCACACGGAACGCTGTTACCTTCCCTCAAAAGGTGGTCCCTATTTTTCTACTTGCATTCTTTATGTACTTTTGAACTGCTAGGTTGGCAGAAGCTGGGACAAGTAAAAGGAGTTCATCAGCACAAGGGATTCAAACCACTGAACTGCCAACCTTTTGATCGACAAACTCAGCAGTGGCTCAGTGGCTAATGGAAGCTTGGTGCAATATTATTAGCATTATGAGCCATGGGTGGGTCAGTGGTATAGTGCAGTATTGCAGGCTAACTCTGCATTCTCACTGCCAGCAAGTTTGATCCTGACCGGCTCAAGGTTGACTCAGCCTTCCATTCTTCTGAGGTTGGCAAAATGAGGACCCATACTGTTCTGCCCCAGCTATGGGTCCCAAGAAGTGTAGCACAGACACACAGCTCCAAAAACTCTGTTTAATACAAACAGACCCCTTTCAAAATGTAGGCTTTAACCACAAATGTCCTTATCAGCCTGCTGTGAATTACAGAGATTAAACAAAATCTGACAAGGGTTAGCAATCAGCCCAGAAACCAAGTTGTAACAAAAAACTCACTCTCAAAATGCTCTGCGTAGGACCAAACATTATTTCCAGCAACGTTTGCTATCTGTGTGCGAACTTAAATAGGCTAAGGGAGTGGCCAATTAACCCCAAGCCTTACTCTCAAGGAGACCTGCTCCTGAGTAGCCACTCCTGCCTTTTGGCAGCCCTGCGTGCTCGAGCATTGAGAAGAGGCTCCTCCACTTCACTCTCTTCACTTGAAGGAGCCTCTGGAGGTTCTGAAGGCCCTGGCTGAGTCTCTGCCTCTGGCACCACATCCTCTTCAGCCTCCTTGCTGTCCAACTCGACACTACACCAGTCTCCTCCTCGTCGGGATCAGCCACAATCCACGCAGGCTGCTGGTGGGCCACAACACAACTTCTTCAAAGAAAAACAAGAAAGTCCAGTTGCCTCTTGAAATAAAAAGCACCTTTGGGACAACCATGACCTGGATGACTGAGAATCTCCATAGACATTTTCATGTGTATTTTCCCCTGCATCCTGATTTTTCTTATACATACTTTTAAAGGCAGCAAATGCATATGTATACAACACACTTTATTTGGTATGCATCTTTTCTAAATATATATAGCTTTGTATAAAACTTCTCAGATGAAAACAACAGATTGCTGCCTACACCATAATCAATCCATACTGGCAGATCATGATATATTACTTGAATAGAAATATATGGCAGGTTTCTTTTGCATGCCTAAAAACTAGTGGTCTTAAAAAGTTTCCAGGCACCTCTGAATGTATGATGGATTGATTGCAGCTTGGAAGTCATGTTTGCAGGAATGTCCTAAAGTATAGCGTATGCAAATGACATATTTTCTATTCAAAGGGTGCTCACTATTTTTCAGGCTCCCCTTTGAAGAAGAAGAAGAAAAAAAAAGCAAGACCAGGAATAAGAATTGAGAATAAGATACTAGGGCAAACAAAAAAATTAGAATTAATTTACTTTACATGTAATTAAACTTAAATTAATTGTTCAATTAATTGTTTAGCCACTGGCAAACAGCTGCATGGACATGTCCCTTAAGTCGGTAGGACTCAAGCCTAACTTGGAGATGTTACTTTGCTTTCAAATTAAATTCATTAAAACACAATTTGCATTTAATATGTCCCCCCTCTTTCCTATTAAAATAATAGCTTGGAGATGTTGTAGGTTTCAGAGGGGTTTCAATGACCTATTCAAAACCTTTATGAGCCCCAAGTATCTCTGGAGCACAGAGCTTAATAAATGGATAAAAGTTCTATCAGACTTTCAGTTTGATATTTATCTATATTTCTAGAATAAAATCAGAGCAGCTCTTCCACCCAGTACTGGTTTCCAGTTGCAAGTTCTTCTCTTCTTCAATTTAACAGATTAACAGAGTTGGAAGGAATTTTGTAGGACATCTAGTCTAATCCCCACCCCAAGCAGGAGACCCTACATCATTTCTGACAAATGGCAGTCCAATCTCTTTTTGAAAACTTCCAGTGATGAAGCTCCCACAACTTCTGAAGGCAACTTCTCACTGTCGGAACATTTCTCCTTAATTCCAGATTGCTTCTCTCCTTGATTAGTTTCCATCCATTATTCCTTGTCTGGCCTTCGGGTGCCTTGGAAAATAGCTTGATCCCTTCCTCTCTGTGGCAGCCCCTCAAATATTGGAACACGCCTATCATGTCTCCCCTGGTCCTTCCCTTCACTAGACTAGCCATGCCCAGTTCTTGTAACCGTTCTTCATATGTTTTAGTCTCCAGTCCCCTAATCATCCTGGTTGCTCTTCTCTGCACTCTTTCTAGAGTCTCAACATCTTTTTTATAGTGTGGTGACCAAAACTGGATGCAGTATTTGAAGTGTAGTCTTACTAAGGCTTTATAGAGTGGTATTAGTACCTCATTTGATCTTGATTGTATCCCTCTGTTAATGCAGTTAAGGATTGTGTTGGCTTTTTTGGCTGCCGCCGTACACTGTTGGCCAGTGGTGGGATTCAGCCAGTTTGCACCACTTCGGGAGAACCGGTTGTTAACTTTCTGAGCAGTTTGGCAAACTGATTGTTGGAAGAAATCATTAGGGCAGAGAACCAGTTGTTAAATTGCTTGAATCCCACCATTACTGTTGGCTCATGTTTAACTGGTTGTCCACGAAGACTCCAAGATCCCTTTCACAGTTACTTAGGATGGTGGAGGCAACCAGGTGCCAATCCTCCCAGAATATGGTGATGATCTTCAGTCTAAACCATAATTACTCTATTCCCTGTGGACCAGATCAGCCAAAATAAAGCCTGTCTAAATAGAGTTGTGCTTTTCTTTTTACAATCGATGGAAGTCCACTAAATTTCTGCTGCAGCTGTTTCCGTCCTTTGCCCCTTCCCGTTATGAATCTAGTTGCCTTATAAGTAGATCTCAGTGTTAAGCACTTATAGATGTCTTTAACCCACAAAGGGATGCTTGGAGATGAAGGCAGAGATGATGGATGTCTGCTTCAAATGTGATGCCGAATGTATTTGTTTGAAGACGAACATCTGTTTCATTTCATACTCCTTTCCCTCCCCCCCACCCCCCAAATCATATATTATGTTTATTGGATGCAGGCTTGCCAGAATGCTTATTTATAATCTGAACAGATATGACTGGTGCCAATTTTAATTCCGTCTCTGTTTTGCTGAAATCTCCAAATTGCACAAAATTGGAGGTTTGGTGCCATTTTCAATTCTGAGTAATGGATTTAATGATTTAACTTTCGCCAATATTAATTTGAGTCTGACAGTGTCGTTCTAATGATGACAGACAGCCCAAAGAATGGAGAAAAGAAAGAGGAAGGGAGCCCTTTTCTACACAGGAATCGTGCACAGCCCTTCCAAATTGAGGGGCAATGAGCTGTTTTGGCATCCAATTCCCAGAGTTCTCAGCCAGCACAAGCAAAGAATTCTGGGAGTTGAAGTCCCAATACATCTAGCAACTCTTGAGCTCAAGGAAGAGAGCTGAAGGCATGCAAGCCAGTGGTGTTATTCAGCCAGTTTGGTCCTGTTTTGGTGAACCGGTAGTGGCGACATGTGGGTGGGACCACGCCCGCTTACCCGCTATGCCATCTTATCTAGCCACATTTTCTAAGCCATGCACATGCATGCAACATTTTCGGTGCACAGCAAAACGGTGGTAAAATTATGTGAAATTCACCTCTGATGCAAGCTCCATTTATTTTACCCATTTTTAAATGCCATAACAGTTTTGCATAACAAATAATAATCTACAGGTGGATTACATGGCAGATAATTCCATTAGCTGCTTTACAGCATTATCCAATGCAGATCTGTGCAGGAGAATATCCCACAGAGATTTCCTCTTAGCTACTTTAAGTTACAGCCTCAAATTTGCCTTGGTTGGTTAGTTGAAGTAGAACAGAAATAAGGGGGAACATGTTTATTTGTCTCAAATTTGTTTCGTCTTCCCTCAAAGGAACTCTACATGCGGAAAGCATCCCAATGTGATATACTCATCTAGAAACCTCTTCCGTCATTTGTAATCTTTCAGGGCACTTCTTCCTAAACTTACGCACAGTAATCTTTTTTCCATAATAAACTAAAATCCACCACGAAGTATTAATCAGAAATGGGAAAACACAGAGCATCTATGAGTACTAAAGATTGGAATCCTATATATTCAGAAATATATTAATAGCAGTTGGCTTTTTCCAGAAATCTGGATATGCTAGTCTGGAGCCACTAAAACATAGTAAAACAAAACAAAACAAAACAAAAATTAGTACAATCTGCCAAATCAAACTCTACTGGAAGATTAACAGCAACACTCAAAAGAATTCCTAGTCATTCCTCATGCTTGGCTAAAAATATTGATCAAGAACATCATCAAAATTTGCGTAAAAAGTCCAATAGTAGGTTTTAATTTCAGTCACTACCGGTTCGCTCATGGGCGTGGGTGTGCTGACATTCAGGCGCGATGCTTCTGTGCATGCGCAGAGATGTCCAGGCAGGCGGGCAGAGTCTCCTGCCGCTACCAGTTCGCCCAATGTGTGGCGAACCGGTAGCACCCCACCACTGGAAAAGTCTCATCCTGGGAAAGCTGCTTATCATTACCATCCAACCTATGAAGTACATAGAAGGAAAATAGTGTGTGTTTGTGTGTTTGCTTGTTTGTGTGTGTGTGTATGTATGTGTGTGCACATGTGAAATAATCCTGCATGAATCGTTCATGTAATTTACTGGGGAAACAACTTCCATCATGAAGAAGTTGCAATTGTTTTCTGATGCTTTGTCTGTAGTCCGTTTTGGAACTGAAAGAGAACACTTTAAATTATGAAGAAGGATGTGGACATTAGGGCTGTGCAAAGCTTCAGTCAAATCAGAGTCAAAGGATTAACTCTCCTCTCATAGCTTTCTAGAATCCTGGTAAAAAACTTGGTTGTTCTAGAAGAATTTTGAGGATTGACCTGTAAAATCATTGGTTCTGGAATTAATTCTGGTAATAACTGTGTTTCTGCTTTAATCACTTGTATCCTAGAGTCCATTGGGACTAAGGTAACAAGTAAATCACACCAACCAGCCAATAGATCAATCAATCAATCAATCAAATGCTTTTTCTCCCCCCCCCAAAGACTTACTTTATTTTTACAATACTTAGGATTCCTTCAAGCCTCAAATTTGCCATGTGTACTTGTGCAGTGATATTTATGATGTATGGAGGTGTTGTATAGACTAAATAAGAAACTGAAGATTGAAAAATGATGGATGGTGTGGTTTTCCACATGGATCACCCCTGCGGTGAAATCATCTGAAGTCTGCTACTGGTTCTGTGAGTCTGCTACCAAGCGTGTGTATGTGCATTTGAGCCATGCCCGCGCAGCACTAAAAAAGGAACATTTTGAAGCCTTCCAAGTCTGCAAAGGTAAGTAGAACAGCGGGGGAAGGGAATCCGCTGTGCCACGCAATTTAGATTAGCAAGAAAGCAGGAAATCTGATGATTCTAGCTAATATAAATTGCGCGTCACAGCTGATCATTGCCCAGCTGATCATCGGAAATACCGGTTCACCCGAACTGGTAGCAGTTTTTACTACCGGTTTGGGAGAACCGATCCAAACTGGTAGCATTTCACCCCTGGATCACCCTCTCTAGAAGACGAAGTAATTCTCCTAGAAGTGGATCTGAGCTTCCTTGGCTTACAGAAAAGGATCAGAGTTACTTCCTGCCCTCTACTACATCTTTGAATTAATGAAAATGTTTACTAAGCATCAGACAGATGGCAAAAAATTAGATCTGTGCTATGACTTGGCTGCGATTGGTTAGTTAATATTCTAATGAGTTAGATTAATCGATGTAAACTGCATTGCTCAGTTAAAATTGCTGTTCTAAATTGCCAATTTTGTCTTCTTCCAGCAGGGAAAATGCCAGTTTTTGGGGAGTTTTTTTCTCTCCCTCTGCTGTAAAAATCTTTCTGTTACAGCAAAGAAGCCACTTCAGAACCTCTGATATTGTTAACATCTGGTAAGTGCAAGCTGCAGACTCTGACAAGATAATCACAGCCGTGGAAAATTAGAAGCACTTCCTTGATTCCATTGTATTTCCTGTTATGTAATGCTCCTGTGAGTGGTGGCTTCACAATCACTTTGTTTCTGTGTCATAAATGAAGCTGCAGATGCCTCTTAGCATCAATAAATAATCAAGCTGTCATTATCCTGCCTGTACATCTAAGTATACATTTTGATCCACATGGCAGGATATATATCTAAAAAAGATATCCCTAAATGGCATCTTACTTAGGCGTTAGTTTGATGTGCAGAAGAGATGGCGAGAGGGAGACAGACTAGGGATAGCATTGATGTTATATTGATCAGAAGTGGTATTCAGCCGGTTCAGACTGATTCGGGCAAACCGGTAGCGGCAAACCGCCCACCCACCCACCTGGATGTAATGCCATACTATTTAACCATGTTTTGAAGACCGGGCACATGCACGGAAGGTGCGTGTCGAGCCCATCGTTTCGCTCGACAACACAGGGAAAGGAAGGATGAGTGGAGGCTGTGGACTTGCCTGAATGCAGAGGGGGTGTCATTTCACAGGGTGTGGTGACAGTCACACTGGGTGTAGGCAGTCAGGGGACCGAGAGAAAGGAACGGAGTGCACCGGAGAAAGAAATGGAGGGGGATGATGTCGACAAGGGATGCCATCACGGGACCGATGCAGAGGAAGGGCAGCTCGTTTGAAAGTGCTTCACAGCTGAGGAAAGCCCATATGATCATCGGTGCTCCCAGCGCCGACTTTGAACTGTTTGAGCTCAGCGTTTCCTCGGATCTAGATTACCGCAGCATTAAAGCATGATTTCCAACCTGGATATCACTCATTTCAGCATGGTTTGTGTTTGTTGAAAGGTTTATTCAGGAAGGCTGAGAGAGTGCACATGTGCAACCGCACATGCACGGAAGGCTGAGCATATGCGCGGAAGGCGTGCGTGTGTGAGTGAAGACAGTATACATGGGGCAAGAATATATAAAACCCACTGCTGATATTGATGAATATTTATTGGCTCTGTTTATGGAGACACAGATCACGCCAGTGTGGTGGCCTGTACGCAGCCTGTGCGGCTGGTGGCTGATTCGGACAGCAAGGAGGCTGGTGTGGTGCTGCGTCAGCAGCCTGTGCAGCTGGCACTCGAGTCGGATAATGAGGAGGCTGGAGAAGATGTGGTGCCAGAGGCGGGGATTCAGCCAGGGCCTTCAGAACCTCCAGAAGCTCCCTTAAGTGAAGAGGATGAAGAGGAGGAGCCTCTTCTCAATGCACAGGCACACAGAGCTGCCAAAAGGCAGGAGTGGCTCCATAGGAGGAGGTCTCCTTGAGAGTAAGGCTCGGGGCTAATTGGCCACTCCCTTAGCCTATTTAAGGAGGAATGCTGACTGAAGCAATTTGCAGAGAACATCCGTTCACTCTCCTTCGTGCCTTGATCTTAGTTATCTACAAATTGCTTCTGGGCTTTCTGCCAACCATAGTAAGATTAAGATGATTTACTCTTTGGATTCTTGCAGGCTGTTAAGAAAGTTCATTAACAGCCTTTGTTTGTAAAAAAAACAAACCCTGATTTTATTTTAGTAAACTAAGATTTGTACAGACTTTCTGTGTGCTGCCTTCTTTGGGGGTCCATAGCTGGGGCAGAACAGCCAGAGGTCAAGCAAAGAAAATGATCCATGTTAAGACTCCTAGCAAGACTCTTAGGAATCAGAACTGCAATTAGGAGTGTAAGGTGTTTAAAAAGTCCTCCTATGAACCAAAAAAAAAAAAAGGAATTTGAATGTAATGAAATAATTAAAACATATGGCCGCTTTCAGAGTACAGTTAAAATTGAGATCTTCTGTTGGCTCACGCCTCCCAAAAACAAAGCATGGAAAGCCATGATAATGCTTCTGTTTTACGAGACAAGCCCTGTGATTAGAGGGAATGTGCAATGCCACACTAACGCCTTAGATCTTTGCAGGTACATGACAACCCACCATCCTGTCTCTCTTGAGGTGGACATGAAAGCGTAGGAAGGAAAAGGCACGAGAAGGTGGCGAGCTATTTTTAGAACGGCAGGGACATTCAAAAGCAGATCATTCTGTGACATGCAATCTTCAAAGGATAAAGGATATCAGCTTGATATTGGACGATTCCCAACTTGTGTGTCCGTGTCTGTATGTCTCTTTGTGTCTCTTAAATATTGCCTTTGTTCTCTGAGAAGGTAACAGTGTGGACCTTCTCAGCATGCTTGTTCAAAAGCAAGACTCATTGAATTTCACAGGATAAATCTAAAGATAAATATATATATATGAGTGTTTGCTATGTATTCTGAAGCAATGTGTTTGGGAGATTCGTCTTTTCTAGAATTTTGCTTCCGACCATAAATGAGCAGATATATCCAAGAGCTTTGCAAACAGAAGAAAATAGAATAGTCATTTCCAGTTGTCCCAGCATGTGGCAAAAAGAATCATATTGCCTCTCAAAGCAGAGATGCGGATGCTGTATATCTGGGGGAAAGCACGATTCATAGGCCTGATAATGGAGCCCGCAGTGGAGTCAAGAAGAAAATCACAATGATACAAATATAAAAGTGTGCGTTTGGCTTTGTTTTCAAATA
This sequence comes from Ptyas mucosa, assembly GCA_012654045.1. NCBI lineage: Eukaryota > Metazoa > Chordata > Lepidosauria > Squamata > Colubridae > Ptyas > Ptyas mucosa. The sequence goes on along the minus strand of WNWU01000063.1, from coordinate 2,989,694 downwards.
AAAGAAACGATAGGCTGGGGTTTGACATCTTTGAAATATATCCCAGGAAAAAATCTATCAGGACAATGCTTGGAAATTAGTAAAGGAGTGAATAAAAAGGAAAAAAAAATTCACACACACATTATTTCCCTATACAGAGAGAGGGGGGGAGGGGGGGGGGAGGGGGGTGGAGGAGGAGGAGGAGGAGGAGGAGGAGGAGGAAGAGAACAATTGGGGACATGATAGTAGTGTTCCAATATTTGAGGGGCACAAAGAAGAGGGGGTCAAGCTATTTTCCAAAGCACCAGAAGGCAGAACAAGAAGCAATGGGTGGAAACTAATCAAGGAGAGAAGTAACTTAGAACTAAGGAGAAATTTCCTGACAGTGAGAACTATTAATTAGTGGAATGACTTGCCTCCAGAAGTTATGGGTGCTCCATCACTGGAGGCTTTTCAGAAGAGACTGGACAGCCACTTGTCTGGAATAGTATAGGGTCTCCTGTTTCAACAGGAGGTTGGACTAGAAGACCTCCAAGATCCCTTCCAACTCTGTTATAAGAATGAACACGATCCAGATTTCATAAAATATGGAAGGTCACAGATATTTGTTTCTCAGTCTTATTTAGAGTCAAGCTCTGTGATAAGCCAACTGAAAGCTCCGTTGCATCATGCATTGAGAGCATCATCACATGAACTGGATAACCATAGGGCACAAACAAGAAGACTTTGGTACCAGGCAAGACAAACACTAAGAAGAAGAAAAGAAAAAGAAAAGACGTTATGGATGCTTTATCACTGGAGACTTTTAAGAAGAGACTGGACAACCACTGGTCTGAAATAGTATAGGGCCGTGATGGCGAACCTATGGCACACGTGCCACAGGTGGCATGCAGTACCCTCTCTGCGGGCACACGAGCCATCACCCCCATTCAGCTCTGCCTCCCGCTGGCCAGCTGGTTATCTGGTCTCTGCTGCACATGTATAGTGGGTGGGCTGCACACACATGTGTGGTGGGTGAGGTGCATGTGGGGGATGCATGTTCATGCGCAGGGGGAATGTGTGGGGGGAATGTGCACATGTGCAGGGGGCTGGGTGCATGTGAAGGTTTGTCCATGCACATGCACGGGACTGGGACACATGCGGGGGCCACATGTGCATGTGCAGGGAGCGGGACATGTGCGGGAGGCACATGTACAGGGGGGAATGTGTCAGGGGGGCAAATGCACCTGTGCACATGTGAGGGTCTGTGCATGCACATGTGCGCAGCATGGGCACATGCACAGGGGCGCGCACACGTTGCATTTTGGGTGCTTTCGGGTGCTTTCGGCACTCAGTCTGGAAAAGGTTCGCCATCACAGGTATAGTGTCTTTTGCTTGAGCAAGGGGTTGGCTTAGAAGACCTGCAAGATCCCATTATTCTGTATTCTACACAGACTTTCAACATAATTACAGTAGGGTATTGGCATTTTATCATAGCAGGGCAACATCCAGTGGTGGGATTCAGCCGGTTCGCACCACTTTGGGAGAACCGGTTGTTAACTTTCTGAGCAGTTTGGCAAACTGGTAGTTGGAAGAAATCATTAGGGCAGAGAACCGGTTGTTAAATTACTTGAATCCCACCACTGGCAACATCTAACTGACCTTGGCTGAACCTGACTAATAACATCATTGGTCTTGATTAGAACGCCATCTGGAAATCCATCCATAGGCAAGATGGAAAGCTCAGGTATCGGAAGAATCCCCGATTAAACCTATGGAAAATCACTTCAGTTTTTCTCTAAAAGAACTAGAGGTTTATATGTCCATGGGAATGGAGATGCGGTGGCTCAGTGGCTAAGACGCTGAGCTTGTCGATCAGTTTGGTGGTTTGAATCCCTACTGACGCATAACAGGGTGAGCTCCCTTTACTTGCCCCAGCTTCTGCCAACCTAGCAGTTCGAAAGCATGTAAAAAATGCAAGTAGAAAAATAGGGACCACCTTTGGTGGGAAGGTAACAGCGTTCCATGAGCCTTTGGCGTTTAGTCATGCCGGCCACATGACCACGGAATTGTCACCAGACAGCGCTGGCTCTTCGGCTTAGAAACAGAGATGATTCGGGAACTACTAGCACGTATGTGCGAGGGGAACCTTTCCCGTTACCTTTTATGTCCATGAGGGTCTCTGAAGTCTATTTTGAACTGCATGCGCTTAAGTAAAGCAACTCCAAAGCATATCTCATTATTTCACTCTCTGGTTTTCTCTCTCTCTCTCTCAGTACTTGCATATTGACTCGGCTAAGATTCTCAATCTTTTTGGTCGTGATGCCATTACGGAAAGTAAGTGAAACCGAAAAGGATTTGCAGGCGGGTCATCTCATTATTCTCTGAGCAGCATGGAAGTCAGCAGGACTTCTGCACGCAAGATGGCTAAGGAACTTGGGTAGTCGGATAACTAATGCTGTTTGTATTTTTAACAGTTGTGCACAAACAAAACTATCAGCAGGTAGAGCTTCCGTCCCTTTGATACAACTCTTCAAAATACAAGAACCCTCGGCAGCCAGTCACGGTGTCAAAAACCGCAGTTTCATGTCAATGATCCCGCTAATTAGCAATCTGCCCGAATTACCATATGATTAGAGAAGATAATATGAAAAGATACTTTCTTAGGAATAACGGGATCAGTCTTTTTTTTTTTTTACCAGCTGGCAGCAACATTTTCTTCAGTGTGTTTGTGTGTGTGTGTGTGGTGTTGTTGTTGTTTGGCGGGGGTGGTGGGAAGGACAGGAGGTTTTTATCAGAGGAATGCAATTTAAATTAACCGAACTTGCACTCTTAACTTTGTTTCCCCTTTTCATTCAATTAATGGCTTGGATATCTTCTTAGATTATGCCAAAGGCTATCCTGCAGTTTCTCATAAACAACAGGACTTGGTCCTGTTCCGAATTATAGACAGCTAATGTTATCACAGCAACTAAAGCCAAAACTGCAATTATACATACATACATACATACATACATACATATATATAGGTATGTATGTACACACACTCACACATTCTCACTTACACCAGAAATCAAGTTCCAGGGGCATAGTTCTAAGTAAATACAAATTCCTTCCTCCTTCCCTCCCTCCCTCCCTCCCTCCCTCCCTC
>WNWU01000063.1:2961617-2980524 GCA_012654045.1 Ptyas mucosa | reverse complement strand
TTTCCTTTCCTTTCCTTTCCTTTCCTTTCCTTTCCTTTCCTTCCCTTCCCTTCCCTTCCCTTCCCTTCCCTTCCCTTCCCTTCCTTTCCCTTCCCTATTCTATTCTATTCTATTCTATTCTATTCTATTCTATTCTATTCTATCCTATTCTATTTTGTAGACAGTCCGATTCTTCTCTGATCAGAATCTGAATAAGCTCTTCTCACATTAAAGCCTGCCCAGTTGTCCAGGTGGAGCAACAACATAATAGTGAAGTGTATTTATTATGTTAAACTTTCTGTAATTCAACAGGAATCAAGTTTCAACAAGTAATTCAACAGGAATCAAGAGACAGTAATTCATTATTCCATATGCCTGACTTAGACAGAAGGCGAGATCCAGACCAAGTAGCAGTTGGATTTTCCCTCTAGAGATAACTTGTCTCTTCATGCATCTTCAGGGATTTTGCATCGTCTCATACAAAAGATAGAAAAGGGCAATAATTCACCCGCCAAGCAAATGCTGAGTCCATAGGTGTCATGGTCACACAATAGAAGACTTGAAAGTCTACCACTAGAGATTTGATCCCCATTCTGAGTCATTTTACGAAGTGCTGTCTTTTTTTATACAGCCCATTTATAACTTAGCTGAAACAAATTTAATCAACAGATATTTGTTTGTTTGTTTGTTTGTTTCTATGATTACTGTGAACTTTAAGGGTTTTTTTTTTTTCAATTTGCCACTTAAACGGGCTTACAAAATCAACCTGTAACTTAAGCCATAAAGCAGTGGTGAAGTAATTTTTTTTTTTTTTTTACTACCGGTTCTGTGAACGTGGCTTGACGGGCGTGATAGGGGATGGATACTGCAAAATCTCCATTCCCTCCCCACTCTTGGGGGAAGGATATTGCAAAATCTCCATTTCCACCCCACTCTTGGGGGAAGGATATTGCAAAATCTCCATTTCCACCCCACTCCAGGGAAGGATACTGCAAAATATCCATTCCCACCCCACTCCTGGAGAAGGATACTGCAAAATCTCCATTCCTTCCCCACTCCTGGGGTTCGGATATTGCAAAATATCCATTCCCACCCCACTCTGGGGGTGGTATTTGCCAGTTCTCTGAACTATTCAAAGTTTCTGCTACCGGTTCTCCAGAACCTGCTGGATTTCACCCCTGTCATAAAGTAAAATGTTAAAGTATAATTTAATGATAAATAAGAAAGAGAGATGAAGGTGGTTAAATTCTGGCTTCAAAAAATAATGTGCTGGGTCATCCAAGGCTGTTAACATTCTAAACAGGTACAAAATCTTAGCAAAATATTTACGCTTAAATTTATCAAATATGTTCAGCTAGTGTACTGTACATGTCACTGCAAAAGGATAGTGAGCATGCAGGGCAACCCCGAAGGATGTGTCAAAAACAAAAAGTCAAGATGGCAGCCACAATCATGGAACAAAGCTCTGACCTTGAGGGCAACATAATATGGGGGAGGGGGGAATGGCATTAAGATGCAAGGGCAATAACAAAATGCTTCTTTTTGAACCATGATAAAACAGAAGGAAGTAACAAACACTAAGGTAAGCATGAAAGATTTTGGAGAAAAAGAGCCATAGGAAAGAAACTAGTTAAATCTTGTTCGATGTTTCACAAAATTCAGGAAAAAAAAAATATTTTTATTTTTATTTATATTTATATGCTGCCCTTCTCCGGAGACTCAGGGTGGCTTACAATGCATTAAGCAATAGCCTTCATACTTTTGTATATTTATACAAAGTCAGCTTATTGCCCCCACAAACCGGGTCCTCATTTTACCCACCTTAGAAAGGATGGAAGGCTGAGTCAACCTTGAGCCTGGTGAGATTAGAACTCGCAGTAATTGCAGGCAGCTGGATGTTAAATGCTGCCTTAATAGGAGGCATTAGCCTGCTACGCCACTCAGGCTCCTATCCCCTTGTCTCATTGTCCTGGAGCAGCGGTGAAATGCTACTGGTTCGGACCAGTTCAGTCAAACTGGTAGCGATTGTGCCAGGTAGTTCGGAGAACTAGTAGCGATGGCAGCATGAGGTTCTGCCTGACTGCCCGGTCATCGTTACTTCCTGATTTTAACCAGGATGTAACCTGTTTTTTACCCTCTGTGCATGCACAGAAGGGTTTGTGCATGCACAGAGGGTCTGCGTGTGTATGTGACACGCATGCATTGCGTGTGCACTTCTGAACCAGTAGGGAAGATAAATCGATTTCACCCCTGTCCTGGAGGATGAATTGATTTAGTCTAAATTGGCAATATTTACCTGAAAGTGTGTCCCATGGGAAGGGGAGGAGAGAGGGAGGGACGGAGGGAGGAAGGAAAGAAGGAAGGAAGGAAGGAAGGTATTCTGACCCAGCTCCCCAAACACAACAAGCTCTCTGAAGTGAACTCAAAGATTCCTTTATTAGGAGCGCCAGCAGCCCTGGCAAAAAGTTTCTCTCTCAACACAGGCTAACAAGTCTGGCCCGATGGAAGATGAATAGTTGTCTGCCACATCTATTCATCTCCACTCCATGCCTTCTAACCCCAGAGCTAGAGTGGGGCTTCGCTAGCAGTGGTGGCTATTCCTTCCCAAGGATCAGCCCATAGATTTCCACTGCTCTCCTCTCCTCTGCCTTCTGCACATCCGTGCATCAGGCACGGGACCCGGCTGTTCCTCCTCTTCCTCATCAGCCACCTCCAAACCTGGGGGCTGTTGACTCTCCGTCTGAGGGCTGACAGAGGCCCAGACTCCGCTTCTGTCTCTCTCTCTCTCTGCCAGCTCCATTCCCTCTTCCCCCTCAGAGCTCTCAGGGTGATGCTGACCTCACTCCAATTGCCACCTCCTCATCTAATTTGGTTGCTGGAAGGGCCGGTGGCCGACAGGCCACAACAGAAGGAAGGAAGGTAGGTTTAGATTAAATGAATGGTAGCATTGAATGCAATAAAGCTGCGGTGATTTGCTTTCCCTTTAAATAGCTTCCCTCAAGGAAGACCAAAATCGCTTTGTATTACTGCTTTCAATATGCTGACTCTATAGATAATGATAAAACTAGAGGGGGAAAGTTTGCCTTGACAGGAGCTGTAGCACCCCAAAGCAAGGCTTTGCTGACAATTTTCTTCCAATTAAATTAGTGTTAGATCATATTACTGTTCATCACTTCTAGCATAACACGAGAGCTCTTAATATGATAACCCTTTTGCGTTATATTAGATCAAATGAATATTCATGTGACACAATGGAACGTACTTACATTATGATAGAAACCAAGCACCAGCATGAATAGAAAGTACAACATTTTTTTTTAAATAAAGTTCAACTTGCGATATTAGATTTGTCAAGTTTGCAGATGCCAGTCTATCCATTGGGAACACTTCTGGCATCCGCCCAGGTCTTGATCTCGTCTGACTTCTTCTTCATGAATAATCCAATCCAATCCAATCCAATCAATGGGATTAAGTAAAACGCCACCCTCTTATGCCATTCTTATTTCCAAGTGTGAATGTTTTCTGACAAAATCAAAATGCCTGCATGTTAGTACTTTGTTTGGAAATATCTCAATGGGTTAGATTTAAAAGATGCTCCTCTTTAGTACCTCATTAACTGTCTGGTTTGGCACAGCAACCAGACGGGACAGGGGCAGATTTCAATGGATAGATAGGGCTGCAGAAAAAAACAATTGCTACAAACCTGCCTTCTGTTGAGGAACTGTGTACTGCACGAGTCAAAAAGAGGGCTGAGAAAATATCTACAGACCTCTCACAAACCGGAGACAACCTGTTTCAACTTCTCCCCTCACTATGCTGCTATAGGGGATTGCATGCCAAAACAACACAAATATAGTTTTTTTTTTCCCCTTGCCATCACTCTGCTGACCACCTAATTCCCACAGGATTATTATTATTCCCACACCTATTTTTTTTATTTATTTATATTTATATGCCACCCTTCTCTGAAGACTCAGGGCGGCTTACAATGTGTTAAGCAATAGCCTTCATACTTTTTGTATATTTATACAAAGTATAAATATACTTTAAATATATAAATATACAAAATATATTTATTTATAATTCTTAAGCCCATGGTCCTTTATCCGTATCGTGGGGCTGTATTAGTGGTGGAATTCATTTTTTTTTTTTTTACTACCAGTTCTGGGTAGTCCGGGCTGGGCTTGGTGGGTGTGGAAAGGAGGGATATTGCAAAATCTCCATTCCCTCCCCACTCCTGGGGGAAGGATATTGCAAAAATCTCCATTCCCACCCCACTGTGGGGCCAGCCAGAGGTGGTATTTTCCGGTTCTCTGAACTACTCAAAATTTCTGCTACTGGTTCTCCAGAACTTGTCAGAACCTGCTGGATTTCACCCCTGGGCTGTATTGCTATTATCCTTCTCATCTTTCTCATCTTCTAATTTCTCTTCTTTTCTCATCTCGTCTTTCTTATTATCTTCGCCTATGGTATCTTATGATTAATGATTGTAACTATGATTTATGATCTATGACCTATCACTTTGTTGTTTGTATGCACACTGAGAGCTTATGCACCAGAGACAAATTTCTCGTGTGTCCAATCATACCTAACCAATAAAGAATTCTATTCTATTCACTTTTTTTCATTTCTGTTATAACTTCAAATGGTCACTAACAAATGGTTATAAGTCAAGGTCTGCCTCCTGTTCTGTTCTGTTCTGTTCTGTTCTGTTCTGTTCTGTTCTGTTCTGTTCTGTTCTGTTCTGTTCCTGTTCCTGTTCCTGTTCCTGTTCCTGTTCCTGTTCCTGTTCCTGTTCCGTTCCGTTCCACTCCGTTCCATTCCGTTCCATTCCATTCCATTCTATTCTTCTGTTCTACTCTGTTCTTGTTCTTGTTCTTGTTCTTGTTCTTGTTCTCCCCTCCACTCTTCTTCTCTTCTCTTCTCTTCTCTTCTCTTCTCTTCTCTTCTCTTCTCTTCTCTTCTCTTCTCTTCTCTTCTATTCTCTTCTATTCTATTCCTCTATTCTATTCCTCTGTTCTACTCTACTCTACTTTACTCTGCTCTGCTCTGCTCTGCTCTGCTCTACTCCTACTCTACTCTACTCTACTTTACTCTTTGAAGCATTAGATGAGAATTATCGTTGGTTCAAACAATAATATTCCTATTTTCTGTATACACAAGGTGTCCCCTTCACTGAATCTGAATAGCAAAGCACGCCTAGCCAATATTCCAATAAGTGGGAACACACTCAGTTGGACTTTTGGTACTCCAACATTATTGACAATCTTTATGATTCCCTCCCACCCCCCCAAGCTACTTCTGTTGATTATGACAGTTTGCTTTTAATCAAGCGGTCTTTTTCTGTAAAATACCTTATTAAGCTCCACTGAGTCACTCTTCTCAGAAAAGGAAGTGCTAAACCAATAGCCTTTATCACAAGGCTTCAAGAAACACCCTGTCAGTAATGAGTGGAAGATGGTATTAATTTCATGGCAGTAGGCCTTTTGATATAATGATTTCTCTAACAATTTGCAACTTAATAAAGTGTAACAAGGTAAAGCTGGCTGAGAGGCCTTTTTCAAGAACGCTGTTCGGTGATGTTTACCGCAGACACTACAACTAAGTTTTAATATCAATTCTGTAATGAAATTTCAAGTTCTCATGAGGCTATAATGCTTATAATCTTTTTATAGTATATAATGTATTATAATCCTGGTCATTAGGCGGAATGACCAATAATGCTCATTCTTCCATCCTGGAAGTCATTCAGATATTATGCAGAGAATTTTTGTATGATTAGAAATGAATAGGAAAAAAACTTAAAAAATAAACAGTGTCTTCCCCTTACAGGAAGGAAAGAAGGAAGGGAGGGAGGGAGGGAGGAAGGGAGGGAGGGAGGTTGGTTAGAAAAGAAAAACAAATCAAAACCTCAAAGAATATTATTTCCTTTTTCAGTCAGAGACATTTCAAGAATTAAATTAGCAAACTGTTTCCTCGGCAACTTATTCTGGTCATAAATAGAACAGAACACTATTAAGTTTTAGGTGTAACTGTATATCTACTTTTACTATGATGATTGCTTCTCTCACCCCTTTAGCAACATGTGAAAAAAAAAATCCTTCGGTATCAACTGATCTTAAAATGTAAAGAATTTCTACTTCTTCCAAACGGAGAGTATTTAGTGAGCTCCTTTCTTCCCAAGGGTACAATCTAAAAAGGTAAAATTTGGGCTGGTAATGGGTACATCTACATTTATTGGGTGCAGTCTAAATGCATGATAAAATAAATGACTCAAACTAGCATGATCATATTATTTGTTTGTTTGTTTGTTTTTTTTTGTTGTTTATTTATTTATTGGTTCGATTTATATGCCGCCCTTCTCCGGAGACTCAGGGCAGCTTACAATGCGTTAAGCAATAGCCTTCATACTTTTGTATATACCTGCTTAGTAGGGCTTTCGCCCTCTCCCCCCCAAGCGGTGTTCTTTTTTATACAAAGTCAGCTTATTGCCCCCACAATCCGGGTCCTCATTTTACCTACCTCAGAAGGATGGAAGGCTGAGTCAACCTTGAGCCTGGTGAGATTTGAACTCGCAGTAATTGCAGGCAGCTGGCAGCTAAGTGCTACGTAACAGCACTTTAGTCGCTGCGCCACCAAGGTTCTTATAATATTATAATATTTTAATACTAATCTGTTCTTGTGCACATTGTTCTATGGTAGAAGCACACCAACGGAAGTGTGGTTAACCATTCAGTCTTCCTTGGTTTATGAGATCATGTCTTTTACCCATCTTTCCATAAGTTAGTATCTGGTTCAAAGCCCCCTTTGAAAGATATTCACATGATTCTGATTTAATATTGTTGACTTGAGTCTTCATGGAATACATGCATTCTAAAATCAATGGAATTACAGTCTTCTCAGTCAATATCCCAGTGTCTGGGTGAGATGCAAGCTTCATGGAAGGTTAGGAAGACAGACAACCTCAAGGGAAAGACTGTTGTTGTTAGTTGCAAAGTCATGTCCGATCCATCGCAACCCCATGGACAACATTCCTCCAGGCCTTCCTATCTTCTGCCATCCTCTGGAGTCCATTTAAACTCACGCCGACTGCTTCAGTGACTCCATCCAGTTACCTTGTTTTCTGTTGTCCCATTCTTCTTTGCCCTCAATCTTTCCCAGCATTAGGCTCTTCTCCAGTGAATCCTTCCTTCTCATTAGGTGGCCAAAGTATTTCAGTTTCACCTTCAGGATCTGACCTTCTAAGGAGCAGTCAGGGTTGAGTGGTCTACTCCTAATACCATCCCTTAAACATTGCCATTTTACTTAGGAAATGTATCTTTTCCATGGCAGTCCCTCTCTTCTGGAACCCTCTTCTCCTTGATGTTCGGTGGATTTCTATCCTCTAAGCCTTCTGAAGACTACTGAAGACGTGACTTTCCCTGCATGTGGTGGGATGGGGTGAGGTGGATGAGAGGACTTAATAAGGGACTATATATCAGAGGCTTAACTCTTGATGACAGGGTTTTTTAATGTTTATGATTTTAATAAATCTTTGTTTTATGCTGTGTTATTACCAGTGTTGTTTTAATTGTTGACTGTAAGGAATCCAGAGTGCTATAAAAGATAGCTTTTGTTGTTCAGTCACTAAGTCATGCCTGACTCTTTGCGACCCCGTAGACCACAGCATGCCAGGTCGCCCTGTCCTCCACTGTCTCCCAGAATTTAGCCAAATTCATGTTTATTGCTATCTAACCACCTCATCCTCTGCCATCTGATTCTCCTTTTGCTTTCCATCTTTCCCAACATCAGAGTCTTTTCCAGTGAGTCCTCTCTTCTCATTGGGTGACCAAAGTATTTGAGCTGATATAAAATGGGCAGCTATATGAATGTTTCAAATAAACAAAGCATTTTTACGGAACTCCATAGACGAGGTCTGGAGACCTCTCGTAGAAAAGCAATATGATTTGGACAGCCCATGCATGGGTTAAGATGGTTGCTATCATTATCATACAGTATATATACAAACTATGCAGTTCGATATTTTCTGACTTTTATTCAGAGGTGGGATTCAGCCGATTCAGACCAATTCGGGTGAACCACTACAGTTGTTGCATGGATAAAATTTGATGAAAGCTACCTTGCGTTCATGCCAAAAAGATGAGATATAAATCTTACCAAAGAAGTGAAGAACCCACAAACCAGTTTCACGTAATAATCAATTCCAGAAATGAATTCTGTTTTAATATTTTGCATTTATATTACATGAGATATATATTTTTATAAATATAATTTTATTTTAACTATGTTATCTTACCCTACCCAAACCTAGCCTTTTTTTTTTTTTGAAACTGGAATCTCTTGGCAAGTTTAAGACAGTCTGAAAATTATTTGAATAAATATTAAGAGAGTGCCAAGTTTCAAAGGCCAATTTGTGTCAATGAACATAAATTCAATAAATAACAATAAATTCAATAAAAGGCTCATCCAATCTCATAGTACACATGTTGTACTCTGACAATAAAAGTTTGAATTGAATTGACACACAAACGCATTCTGCTTCCATCTCATCTCGGGATAGCCAGCTTTGCTCAAAGGAAGTGTCTTGTGTACAGTCACAAGACTAATGTTGTTGAAATCAACACCAGTGATGAAGAAGGGTTGATTTCATACCACATATTCCAACTACCATAAAAGTCTAAGTCTCTTTTACCCTTGATCTGTTTTGTAAGTCTGTCGCACTCTGCACATTCCATGATTTTATAAATTATTTTTGCATCTGTTGATAAGTCCTCATTCTTCCATTTTTGTGCAAATGCCAGTTTCTCTGCCATAATTATGTGCCGCATCAAATACCATTTAGTCAATCCAATATTTGCGGGTCTAACCCCCAACAAAAAAGTTTCTGGTTTCAGTTCCACTCTATAGTGTGTAATTTCAAACAACCATTGTCGTATTTTCATCCAAAAATTAGCTGCCAGCGGGCATGTCCACCATTGGTGGAAGTAAGTTCCATTGCTATGCCCACATTTCAAGCACTATGGCTTGAAATGGTAGGTGCCATCGATAAACCATCTTATAAATATTCTCTTTATAAGAGGATGTCATAGTTAATTTTAAATTTTTAAGCCAAATCTCCTCCCATTTTTGAAGATCCAATGAATAACCCATATTTCGCCCCCAAGCAATTATGGAGTCTTTAACGACTGGACCCAGAAACGATGGACCCAGAAATGATGGGAGAGAGACAAAGGATAATGTTGAATTAAAATTATAGATGATTGCATATTTATGGTAATCAATAAGTATTGGAAAGGTAAATTTGTATACAAGAATCTATAAATATTTTCTATTTTTACTCTCTGATTACTGATTACTCACGATGTTACACTGTGATAGAAAAATTATTATCCATTTGTTTTTTATTTTTCTTTTTGATGCTCTAATAAAATTTATTTTAAAAAAAGAAGGGTTGATTTTACATCAAAGTGCCTCTGTGTCACACTGCCCGATGAATTTCAATACGTTTCTTGATTCAGCTTGAATCATAGTCACTCTGGTTTTGCAAATACCTGCAAGAACATTGAGAAAAAAAAAATCATTTGGTGGAACTTAACACTTTTATAGAAGACTGTTCTTGACTAACCGGCTTGAGAACGGAGTTTTTTAGGTTTCCAACTTGAAAAGAAAAGAAAGTGGTATATTTGTTAATCCAAAGAACAACAGCCACGATGCACAATGTCACAATACATCTTACAATTCTCCACTTGACCTTATTAGCTTTGGCTGTCAGGGCAGAAAATTCAATTTTCCCAACACACACAGTATTTGGTTAAAAATGCTGTTCCTCTACGTGAAACGAAGATAGCGTTTTCATTTTTTTTTTGCTTGTCTTATTCCAATTACTGTATTATTTTCGACTTTGTGGAAGAGACTATCGCAGCCTACCTGAAAATTTGCTCAATGTCACACAAAGCGTCATTAATTCTCGCTCTCCCATTCTTCTAATTAAGGAGCTGGGATTACAGCCCCCTGTCCCTCAGGAGGCTAATGCTTTTGCATGTGACAATTTCGGCTTCAGGAAATAAAATAATAATAGGAAAGGGGGAAAAAAAGGGTAGGCGGTCAAATGAGTAGAATTCCTACCTTGATTGCAAAATTGCTTTGAGAAAGCATTGTGCCCTTGCTTGTCTTTGATGGATTATCCATTCAGTATTCAGGGTTTTGTTCATCTATTATTGACCAAGAAAAGGATGAGCTACAGATGGCCTAGGTTTTTACAGCACGGAGGAGAAATGTAACAATTTATTTCTTCGCATGCATGCAAGCAGTTACGTTTTGGAAGGAGAAGTTCACCGAGTCATTTTGGAGAGAGGCGGATCAGCATCAAATCCCTACCTGATGGCATCAGGATTTTCTAGCAAGACTCCAGTGACCATATCTTCTTGGGCAAAAAATAAAAAATAAATAAATAAAGGATACATCAGAAAAGGGAACAAATCTAAAACAGGCTCCTAAAAAAAAAATACAACGGCTTATGCTTATAACTTTGCTTTACCCGGGAAAATTCAAAAGCAAAATCGAGAAGATAGATAATTAAATAAACCGAAAGGACAGAAATAAAGAACTGTCCTTTGTGAGAACAGACACGGGGTCATTGTAAGCAAGACTGAACTTTGGGGATGGACGGATGGAGCATTGCAATAGAAATAAAGACAGGAATCTCAGGTGCTGAAAATGAATGCTCCACGAAAGCTTTATATATAAACTAATTTGAATTTATATCACATCCTGGACAGTGGTGAAATCCAATTTTTTTTTACTACTGGTTCTGTGGGTGTGGCTTGGTGGCCGTGGCAGGGGAAGGATAGTGGAAAATCTCCATTCCCACCCCACTCCAGGGGAAGGATACTGCAAAATCTCCATTCCCTCCCCACTCCTGGGGGAAGGATATTGGAAAACCTCCATTCCCACTGGGGCCAGCCAGAGGTGGTATTTGTCGGTTCTCTGAATTGCTCAAAATTTCTGCTACTGGTTCGCCAGAACCTGTCAGAACCTGCTGGATTTCACCCCTGATCCTGGACATGTATCACTATAGTTTTGAGAAATCCTGGTGCCGAATTACTGCATTGTTCCTCTTATTGTTATTCCTTGAAAATTATCAAAATGTTAGCTTAAGAGGAAGCTTCACATTTGCTTCAGTATAGCAATAGGAACTTAGATTTATACACCTCTTCATGGTGCTTTACAGCACTCTCTGGGCAGTTTACAATGTCAGCATATTGTCCCTAACAATCTGGGTCCTCATTTGACTGACTTGGAAGGACGGAAGGCTGAATCAACATTGAGTCCTTTCCTTTTGGGATGGTTTCTTAAAGTTTTCCTTGACAAAATTAACTCTGTTGCTGACACTTCCCTATAATTCTTAGATCAGGAGGAGCCAACCTGTAACTGTAGCTAATTGAACTCTGATCCTACCATTTGCTGCTCTCGGTCTTTCTTTGATGGCAGAAAATTGTCCAAGTAGTTTCCTATCTTTAGAAGATGGGAAACAGAACATATTTATATGGAAGATAGTGCCCATTGATCACTGAGGATTCACCCAATAAATAACCCCCAACCTCATGACGTGTTAGGAAATTTAGCTATTACACTTTCATGGCTGCCCATCTCTCAGAAGCAAATAAGACAACCTTCAAATGAACCCAATGTCAGGGTTCCAAGTAGGGTGTTACTTGGAGGTTACTTGGTCCATTGGGGGTGTCCAATGAAAGAAACCTCTGAGACTTCAGTTTCCTCAAAGTTACATTTTATTAGAGATGTCATATTGGCGCATCTGGGAAAACCCAAATCTGAAAGTTTCCAGGTTTTCCCCACCCAAAGAAAAGTTCAAGTCCCTGCCCAGCACCCCCATGTCCATCACATGGCCCAATCCAAACACCGTCCCAATTGGAGATGCCTCCAAATTCCTACCATCCAGGTGCAGGGCAAGATGTCCTTGACTTTCTGAGAAAGGAATGTTATTATGACTATATATCACCCTGGCTCCATACAATCCCCCTCCCAGTTTCCCCCAGTAGTAAATGTGGCAGGCCTGAAAGCCTAATACAAAAGATGGCTTTGAGGCCTGACATCCTGTCTATCAAAAAATTTACCACCACTGCCATAGGTTTTCCATCCCTAATTTTGCATTGATACTCACTTTTGATTAAATTAAACCTTAACTAAAGGACGAGTAAGGGCTAAGATGCTGAGCTGCAGAAGGTCGGCAGTTCAGCGGTTCGAATCCCTAGTGCCGTGTAATGGGGTGAGCTCCCGTTACTTGTCCCAGCTTCTGCCAACCTAGCAGTTCAAAAGCATGTGAAAAATGCAAGTAGAAAAATAGGGACCACCTTTGGTGGGAAGGTAACAGCATTCCATGCACCTTTGGCGCTTAGTCATGCCGGCCACATGACCATGGAGACGTCTTCGGACAGTGCTGGCTCTTCGGCTTTGAAACGGAGATGAGCACCTCCCCCTAGAGTTGGGAACGACTAGCACATATGTGTGAGTGGAACCTTTACCTTTACCTTTTAAAGGATGAATGAAATCCTTTTGAGATAGCCTGCTAAACAGATTGAAAAATATAACCGCCCTAAAAGACCTTTGCAAGTTTAGTACTGTCAAAGTAAGAACCAAATGCCCTTGGCTTGTTTTCCATGTATTATCTTCAGCGTGGGTGGAACTATATGAGCTATTCAGTGATATTCAATTGTTTAGCACAAAACTCAAACAGAAGGCCAAAGGTGAGAGATGGCACATAGTTTTATTGTGGAATCAAAAGGCAGGAAGCCAAGGACATGAAAAACAAAAGGCACTGAATGTTGGCAGGGATTGTGAAGAACATAAGCGGAAGTTTTAACAGGGTAGTTTGGATCTGATTGGAATCGACTCTCCCCATTGGGTCACCAGAACAATGTAACTGCGACAGAGTTGGAAGGGGACTTGGAGGTCATCTAGTCCAACCCCGTGCTCACGCAGGACATCTGTACTAGGGATTCGAACTGCCGAACTGCCGGCCTTTCTGATCGACAAGCTCGGTGTCTTAGCCACTGAGCCACCTAGTCAGTTAGCCACTGAGCCACCTAGTCCCAATGAGATGGGACCCTCCAATTTCAAATGAAATTAATGTTATTAATTTCTAATGAAATTAAAATTCAGTTACCTTTGCACTTCTGTACAGGTGGAAGCGAGAGAAACACCCCCCCCCAATTCTCCAACAACTCAATGGGTGAATTGGTTCAAATTTTATCATACTTCAAAGCATCACTTCGAAGCCCCAATGATTTCTAACATTCTGCACTGAAAGATTGCTGTTTGCTTCTAGCTTGCTTGCTTTTTTATTCACTCACACTAAATGATCTTTTCAGCTTCCATTAATAAAGGAGTTTCATGTAGCTTTTCGCTGACACAGGACAGCATTGACTCTTCACCAAGTACCATATCTTTTCAGGTCTCTGCACTTACCAGACCCAGATAGTCCAACAAAAGTGGCATTGGTTTCTTGGAGGTCTAAACGCTTGTAGAGACGAGGATTGTGCTGGAGAGGAAGGTTAAGCAGATAATGGAGAACATGCTGTGTGCGGTATTCAGGCACAGTGAAAAAGCTTTGACCTTATGTTAGGTTCTTTGCATTTTTTAAAAACATGTTTCCCCTTCTCCTATAATGAAGCTTAAAACCTTTAAATCAAATCATCTGTATGACAGCAAAACAGGCTTTTCAGGATATACAAAGTGCACCTTTGCCTCTTTAAAAGGCTTACCATAATAACCAGAGAGGCGAGATTCATTTTGAACAGCATTTCATATGCTACAGACCGAAACTTCAACTTTCGTCTCTAGTCAGATAGACAGAGGCTCTTTTGCAAGTTGTCTACTGAGTGAGCAGTGAGCGCTAGGGCTCCTGTTGTTGGGTGTGGGAAGGTGGGAACCAGGAATAAATTGAGGGTATCATTTCTGTTGTCCTATCTGAAAAAATTCTGATGGGTTATCATCCCTAGATAACCCAGTGTGAGACAAGGGTATTATTTTTTTAACTACTAATTCCCAGCATAGACATTACTTAATAAAGACAATAGAAGGGAATGTTTTTCTTGAATGAGGATTACATTTTAAGGAACAATTGGATTGTTCCTATACAAATTAGAATCAGGGTCTGTTCTTATTGATTTATTCATTAAAAATGAAACTCAGTCAACTGAACATTCAAAAATGCATCACAAATACCATTGACTGGTGCTAATGGTTGATAGTGGTTGCTGACAGCGTCCTAGGTATCAACCAAGTACCTTCTTAAAATATACGATGTTCCGAGTAGCACAGTTTTTTGCAGTTCCGCTGGTGTTATTACAAGAAGCTGCAATTTCTTGATGTGTTTTGTAAAATTCTTGGACATGGTACCAAGTGCCCTAATGACAATGGTTATCACTGTTACATGTTTCATTCATAACCGTGTAGTTTCGATGGCCAGGTTGCGATATTTTGTGATTTTTCCAGTTCTTTTTCTTTGACTCTGGTGTCTCCTGGTACAGCGATATCAATAAATTGTATACTTCAGTTTTCAACAACTGTTGTTGTTGTTGTTGTTGTTGTTGTTGTTGTTATTATTATTATTATTATTATTATTATTATTTCACTCAGGATTCTGCCAAACACCAGCCCCACTACACTTAAGAGAATGTATTCTGAACATGTAAAAGTTTGATTCATTACCTATTTCTAATTAATGTTTAATTTAGTTTACTTTATTGTCATTGCACCTCATACCACAAAATTAAATGCCATCTTCAGTGTACATTATACATAAAAAATACAACAAAAACACACATCCTTCACATTCTATGCAATTGAATTGAAAACCCCTGATACTGCATTAATATTGGACTACACAGTAGAATTCAATATAGTTACTGCCCTGGGATAGAAGCTGTTTTGAAGCCTATTTGTCCTTGTTTTTATTATCCTGTACCGTCTGCCAGATGGTAATAGTTCAAAAAAAAGATGCCCAGGATGAGATGGATCTTTAAGAATGTTTTGAACTTTCTTAAGGCAGCGGGAGCTATAAAGCTCTTCCAGAGAGGGGAGAGGGCAACCAATGATCCTCTGGGGAATGAAGTTGACCCTCTGGAGTGCTGTCCTATCTGCAACTGCAATTGGCAAACCGTACACAGGTGCAGTAAGTTCAAATACTCTCTATGGTGCAGTGGTAGAAGGTCACCAGCAGTTTTTCATTCAGTTATTGTTTCCTGAGAAGTCTCAGGCAGTATAATCTCTGCTGGGCACTTTTGACCAGTGCTGCAATGTGAGCGCCCCAGGTCAAGTCCTCTTTTATGATAACACTCAGAAACTTAAAACTGGCCACTTGCTCCTCTCGGTCTCCATTGATAACCAAGGGCTGATCAATTCCTTCTATAGTCCACTATAAGCTCCTTGATCTTATTGGTCAAGTTATTGTCTTCACACCACAAAACCAACTGGTCTATCTCATCTCAATAGGCAAACTCATCCCCCCTGGAGATGAGTCCCACCACTGTTGTATCAACTAACATCTACCTAACATCATCAAGGATTCTAGGCTTTTAGGTTTCTAAGGTCATCTGCTGTATGACTCACCATTTAGGGACGTGAAGTGACAATGGAGTGCTGCTCAGTTTCTGAAGGTTACTTTTGTCTACTGGGAAACATCTCAGGTACTACATCATACTAGACTGTTAGACGTGAAGGCCGCAAGGTTAAGAGTCAGCATTTGATGTTGCCTTAGAGTGAGTCAGATCATTGCACTTTCACAAGAGATGATTCTATGAGAGCTATTCTTAGTATCACTATCAGCCCTGTCTGTCTTTCCTAAAATTGTGTTGACCTACCCAAAGAAAGCAATGGTGGGATGCTGCTGGTTTAACAACTGGTTCGGTGATCATGTGCTTCATGCACGCATGCATGCTTCATGCACCTAACATGCATTATGCATGTATACATAATTTTACAAATACTAACCTTACAACAATACTAACCTTCTGTGTTACCACTTGGGAGTAACACAGCTGAGCCCTGGCAATCTGCTCTGCTGCGCCAATCAACTGAGAAGATAAAGGTAAGTAAAGTGCAGGGGCGGGCGGGCCGATCTGATCATTGGAGCAAACCAGTTCACTCCTAGCTGATCATCGGAGCTACCGGTTCGCCCAAACCGGTCTGAACCAGTAGAATCCCACCCCTGGAAGAAAATAAACACTAGATGTGATTTTTCCTGTACATAGGCCTATCCATTGGCATAAATGAAACCAGCTGTGAGCAGCTAGACAATGTGAGTAGTCTTGTTGTTCAAATCTTAGGGTGGAGCGGTGAGGAAGGGAACCTGACAGATGAGATTTTTTGTTCGCTGCTGTAAAAGAGATCTCAAACTTCTTGGTTTGGCAGCACCTTTCTTGGCAAAAGCAGCTTCTTGTGATGTTCCTGCATTTGTTTGGAAGAGATAACTCCAGCAGATGCCTGCTGGAGTTTACAAATGCCATGCTGACCCTTGGTGGCTAATCTGATTCTCAAGCAGCAAACAGTAAGGTTGATGTGAGCAGACAGCATTTAAGTCCAGGTGTCATCGTCGAGTGTACCTCTTGGCACCAAACACAACTTGACAGATCTTCTTGTTCAGTTGCCCTTCCCTGTCTGCTTTCTGCTTTTTTTTTCTTTGACTGAAAAATTTTGAGAGGCTATTGGCTTGAAACATATGGAACTCCAAAGGAGTTGTTGCTCCCAATGAGATTCTCTGGTCCATATAATGCTCATTTGACCTCAGGCACACCAACTGAGAATGTACTCACTTTCTGTCTCCATCATACCAATGATGAAATCCTACTACCATATTTTTCAGAGTATAAGACACACTCCCCCCCAAAAAAAGAAGGTGAAAATTTGGGTGCATCTTATACACTGAATGTAGCCAAAAATGCGAGGCATGGAGGAGGCGAGGGTCTGTGGCAATCCCTGTAGCCTGGAACAGCTGATTGGGGATATTCTGGGAGGCCAATCCACCCGCCAATCAGCTGCTTGTGCTGAATCAGGCTGCAATAATGTGCTGAAGCTGATCTGGCTGTTCGCGATTTGCTGCAAGGACTGTCAGAGTTTGCAGCAGCAATCACATCCAGAAAGTGTTCTGTCCCCATCCCACACATGCACACCAACAGACGTCCAAGAGTTAAAAACCAAACCAGCCGACAAGAAACTCCCTTTTGATAATGGAAATTGGCAGCAACCTAGTGGCTGCCTGCCAAAAGTCTTTTACTCATGAAGGGAGGCTCTTTCCATCTTCGTACATCAAAGTAAACTTTCAACAGTTACAGGGTAATCAAGTCCAGTTCACAAAGTAATTCCAGCAAAGCCTATAGCAAAAGTCCGGCAATGCAGAATGGCGTGGAAGCTTTCAGCTTTGTTAGGCTTGACTGGCCACCACACTTCCTTTTATACCCTGTGGGGTGTCGTCCAGTGACTCAGTCTAATCTCTGGCATGCCTCCTTTTCTGTTGTGTGTGCTTGTCTCTCCGACGCTGGCGTGGATCCAGCCAAGACTTATCTCTGTCACTGTCCGACTGCGACTGCTCGGGGATACCTGGCTCCTTTCCAATCTCTTCTCCTTCAGGAGACACCTGAGGCATTGCCAGAGAGGAGGGTCCTGGAGAGGGAGGCCCAGCCAACTCCTCTCCTTTCCTTTCGGAGCCTTCTTCCTCCGATAAGACGGGCTCGGGGGTCGGAGCCACAACAGAAAGCACACACATAACTGATTCAGCAGTATTGAATAACTTCTCTTTATATATAATATAACATATGAAGTAAATATACAATACCAAAAGCAGGTTTTCCAACGTGGTAGTAAATACAAGCAAAACACAAGCAGAGGAGAGGAGTTTTAGTTTCGATAAACTAGCAGCAGACTAGTTTACAGCTCAGCACAGACTCAGAGCTGCAGAGCTAAGCCATGCCCAGGTTCCTTGCTGTCTCCTTCCTTGTTGCTCACACAGCAAATACTGTTTCAGTTTCCAAACAGCCCACAACTCTCCCACACACTGGCAGGACGCTAGCCATATGAATATCGATGGATG
Organism: Ptyas mucosa; assembly: GCA_012654045.1. Lineage (NCBI taxonomy): Eukaryota > Metazoa > Chordata > Lepidosauria > Squamata > Colubridae > Ptyas > Ptyas mucosa. The sequence continues at coordinate 2,962,439 of WNWU01000063.1, read as the reverse complement.
CTGGTAGGCAGAGGCAGATTTTCTTTTTCTTATTTTCCTCCCCAAAAACTAAGGTGTGTCTTATACTCCAAAAAATATGGTATGTTGTTGCTTGGGGATATCACAAGTTTTATAAGAGAGCTAACAAAACAGAGATTGGTGGAACTTATTATTGTTGTTGCTGTTAAAATTAAAAGTTGTGAAAAGAAAAGATACAGGTTTATTTGGACACATTCTCATGAGAAGTAAAGACTTTTATTTTCATCAACATCAACATTTTAGTCTATAGTTTGAATAGATTTATTCACATTAGGTTAATAAACATAGGGATGTTCAGATGTTTCATTTTTTTAAGTTCTATGGACATCTGTGATTATTGCTCAATTCTATTTGGATCATTTGCATTATTTTTAAACAGTTTCTTATTACACACAAAAAAACTTTTTCAAAATAAAAAGATATTCTATTATTTCAGACTTTTGCTTTCTTATTTGATTTGCTATTTTAGTGTAAATTGCTTTGAGATGGACTGGTGTTAGTAGTGAAAATGAGACATGGTAGATAGATAGATAGATAGATAGATGATAGATAGATAGATAGATAGATAGATAGATAGATAGATAGATAGATAGATAGATAGATAGGGATGGATGGATGGATGGATGGATGGATGGATGGATGGATGGATAGATAGATATAGATTAGGTAGATGATGGATGATGGATGATAATAGATGAGAGAGAGATGGATGGATGGATAGAGAGATAGAGAGATAGATAGAGAGATAGAGAGATAGAGAGATAGAGAGATAGAGAGATAGAGAGATAGAGAGATAGAGAGATA